>JAPTMU010000287.1:40990-272978 GCA_028583405.1 Pogonophryne albipinna
CTGCTGTCTGTTTGCTGTTACACTAAGTATCTGCTGTCCTGTTTGCTGTTACACTAAGTACCTGCTGTCTGTTTGCTGTTACACTAAGTATCTGCTGTCTGTTTGCTGTTACACTAAGTATCCTGCTGTCCTGTTTGCTGTTACACTAAGTACCTGCTGTCTGTTTGCTGTTACACTAAGTATCTGCTGTCTGTTTGCTGTTAACACTAAGTATCTGCTGTCTGTTTGCTGTAACACTAAGTACCTGCTGTCTGTTTGCTGTTACACTAAGTACCTGCTGTCTGTTTGCTGTTACACTAAGTACCTGCTGTCTGTTTGCTGTTAACACTAAGTACCTGCTGTCTGTTTGCTGTTACACTAAGTACCTGCTGTCTGTTTGCTGTTACACTAAGTACCTGCTGTCTGTTTGCTGTTAACACTAAGTACCTGCTGTCTGTTTGCTGTAACACTAAGTACCTGCTGTCTGTTTGCTGTAACACTGAGTACCTGCTGTCTGTTTGCTGTAACACTAAGTACCTGCTGTCTGTTTGCTGTAACACTAAGTACCTGCTGTCTGTTTGCTGTTACACTAAGTACCTGCTGTCTGTTTGCTGTAACACTAAGTACCTGCTGTCTGTTTGCTGTAACACTAAGTACCTGCTGTCTGTTTGCTGTAACACTAAGTACCTGCTGTCTGTTTGCTGTAACACTGAGTACCTGCTGTCTGTTTGCTGTAACACTAAGTACCTGCTGTCTGTTTGCTGTTACACTAAGTACCTGCTGTCTGTTTGCTGTAACACTAAGTACCTGCTGTCTGTTTGCTGTTACACTAAGTACCTGCTGTCTGTTTGCTGTTACACTAAGTACCTGCTGTCTGTTTGCTGTACACTAAGTACCTGCTGTCTGTTTGCTGTAACACTGAGTACTTGCTGTCTGTTTGCTGTAATACTGAGTACCTGCTGTCTGTTTGCTGTAACACTGAGTACCTGCTGTCTGTTTGCTGTAATACTGAGTACCTGCTGTCTGTTTGCTGTAACACTGAGTACCTGCTGTCTGTTTGCTGTAACACTGAGTACCTGCTGTCTGTTTGCTGTAACACTGAGTACCTGCTGTCTGTTTGCTGTTACACTGAGTACCTGCTGTCTGTTTGCTGTAACACTGAGTACCTGCTGTCTGTTTGCTGTAACACTGAGTACCTGCTGTCTGTTTGCTGTAATACTGAGTACCTGCTGTCTGTTTGCTGTTACACTAAGTACCTGCTGTCTGTTTGCTGTAACACTAAGTACCTGCTGTCTGTTTGCTGTAACACTAAGTACCTGCTGTCTGTTTGCTGTAACACTAAGTACCTGCTGTCTGTTTGCTGTAACACTAAGTACCTGCTGTCTGTTTGCTGTAACACTGAGTACCTGCTGTCTGTTTGCTGTAACACTAAGTACCTGCTGTCTGTTTGCTGTAACACTAAGTACCTGCTGTCTGTTTGCTGTAACACTAAGTACCTGCTGTCTGTTTGCTGTTACACTAAGTACCTGCTGTCTGTTTGCTGTAACACTAAGTACCTGCTGTCTGTTTGCTGTAACACTAAGTACCTGCTGTCTGTTTGCTGTAACACTGAGTACCTGCTGTCTGTTTGCTGTAACACTAAGTACCTGCTGTCTGTTTGCTGTAACACTAAGTACCTGCTGTCTGTTTGCTGTTACACTGAGTACCTGCTGTCTGTTTGCTGTAACACTAAGTACCTGCTGTCTGTTTGCTGTTACACTGAGTACCTGCTGTCTGTTTGCTGTAACACTAAGTACCTGCTGTCTGTTTGCTGTAACACTAAGTACCTGCTGTCTGTTTGCTGTAACACTGAGTACCTGCTGTCTGTTTGCTGTAACACTGAGTACCTGCTGTCTGTTTGCTGTAATACTGAGTACCTGCTGTCTGTTTGCTGTTACACTAAGTACCTGCTGTCTGTTTGCTGTAACACTAAGTACCTGCTGTCTGTTTGCTGTAATACTGAGTACCTGCTGTCTGTTTGCTGTAACACTGAGTACCTGCTGTCTGTTTGCTGTAATACTGAGTACCTGCTGTCTGTTTGCTGTAACACTAAGTACCTGCTGTCTGTTTGCTGTAACACTAAGTACCTGCTGTCTGTTTGCTGTTACACTAAGTACCTGCTGTCTGTTTGCTGTAACACTAAGTACCTGCTGTCTGTTTGCTGTAACACTAAGTACCTGCTGTCTGTTTGCTGTAACACTGAGTACCTGCTGTCTGTTTGCTGTAACACTAAGTACCTGCTGTCTGTTTGCTGTAACACTAAGTACCTGCTGTCTGTTTGCTGTTACACTGAGTACCTGCTGTCTGTTTGCTGTAACACTAAGTACCTGCTGTCTGTTTGCTGTTACACTGAGTACCTGCTGTCTGTTTGCTGTAACACTAAGTACCTGCTGTCTGTTTGCTGTAACACTAAGTACCTGCTGTCTGTTTGCTGTAACACTGAGTACCTGCTGTCTGTTTGCTGTAACACTAAGTACCTGCTGTCTGTTTGCTGTAATACTGAGTACCTGCTGTCTGTTTGCTGTTACACTAAGTACCTGCTGTCTGTTTGCTGTAACACTAAGTACCTGCTGTCTGTTTGCTGTAATACTGAGTACCTGCTGTCTGTTTGCTGTAACACTGAGTACCTGCTGTCTGTTTGCTGTAATACTGAGTACCTGCTGTCTGTTTGCTGTAACACTGAGTACCTGCTGTCTGTTTGCTGTAACACTGAGTACCTGCTGTCTGTTTGCTGTAACACTGAGTACCTGCTGTCTGTTTGCTGTAACACTGAGTACCTGCTGTCTGTTTGCTGTAACACTGAGTACCTGCTGTCTGTTTGCTGTAACACTGAGTACCTGCTGTCTGTTTGCTGTAATACTGAGTACCTGCTGTCTGTTTGCTGTTACACTGAGTACCTGCTGTCTGTTTGCTGTAATACTGAGTACCTGCTGTCTGTTTGCTGTAACACTGAGTACCTGCTGTCTGTTTGCTGTAACACTGAGTACCTGCTGTCTGTTTGCTGTAATACTGAGTACCTGCTGTCTGTTTGCTGTAATACTGAGTACCTGCTGTCTGTTTGCTGTTACACTGAGTACCTGCTGTCTGTTTGCTGTAACACTGAGTACCTGCTGTCTGTTTGCTGTAACACTGAGTACCTGCTGTCTGTTTGCTGTAACACTGAGTACCTGCTGTCTGTTTGCTGTAATACTGAGTACCTGCTGTCTGTTTGCTGTTACACTGAGTACCTGCTGTCTGTTTGCTGTAACACTGAGTACCTGCTGTCTGTTTGCTGTAACACTGAGTACCTGCTGTCTGTTTGCTGTAACACTGAGTACCTGCTGTCTGTTTGCTGTAATACTGAGTACCTGCTGTCTGTTTGCTGTTACACTAAGTATCTGGGACACATCATCACAGATGAGATGATGATGATGATGATGATGATGATGATGATGATGACATGTATAGACAGCGGCGTGTCTTATATACACAAGCCAACATGTTGGCTAGAACATTCTCCTGGTGTTCAGATGAGGTTAAGGTGAACCTCTTTAGAGCTTATTGCTCCTCTCTATACTGCCCCCTTGTGGGTCAAGAGAAGAAGGCGAGCCTCCGGAAGCTCCAGGTTGCTTAATGACTGTTTGCGTATACTGCTTAGAAAACCAAGGCGGTGCAGTGCAAGTGAAATGTTCTGTAACGCACGAGTGAACACGTTCCATGCTCTCTTGAGAAATCTGCAAATTCATCTGTCGATTGAATGTTTCTCAACTCTGTCATTACGCTGCTCTCAAATCCGTGTCTCAGTGCTGAACGATACCACCGCTGTGGAAACATTGCTATCACTGCCTTTTTAATTATATTTGAGTGTGGGTCATTCTACAGAAAAGGTGGAAGTGCTGTCACTTACTTTTGCAGACACCAAAATACATGACGTTGACCTAATACTCACATTCATTATATATGTTGAATAAATAGAGATTGTCTTTGCAATGGTACTAAATAAGAAATAAGTAAAAAATTGTTTTATACGTAAATTGCAATTTATTTTAAATGTCAAGTTCCAGGAAGTGCCTTGTCACTTTGATCATACATGGAAGTGGAGCCTATAGTTTTCATTTAAAAGATAAATAAATCTAATTTATATGTACATAACATTACAAGCATTAAATATAGGCTAACACTGAAATGATAAAAAAAAACCCGCAAATTAGTATTAATAATATCAAATAAATGTCAGTCCCCCAAAATGACGTCATTGGTGGAACTGCTGCACAAAACGCTTTTATTTTGAAATAATGTCCTGTCTCTGAAGTGCCTCCTGTAACAAGAGATCATTTGAGGCAGAGCACAAAGACATAAGTCAGATACTTCTTACTTTGTTTGTTAAAGGTGTCATTTTATCTTCAAATGTTACGTGCGTCTTTCAAGTCTGTCATTAGTGTTACTCATTGCATAGCACATTTGAATGGGAAAATGTATTGAAGAGTTAAACGATTTTGATATTGACTGAAGCCACATGTGGTCTGACACATGGCAGCCATTTTGTTAAAATGGTAGTGTTTTCTCCAAATTGTCACTGGTGTTGCTCTTCTTCCTGGTAACACGTAACACCAGTGACGTTCCTCTACAAATAAGCTTTGTAAAAAGTATAAAAATAATAAAAATACTTTAAGCTCTACTTGTTGTGGATTCATCAAGTTAAGAGTTAGTTATTGCTATTTAACAGGTTTTAGATGTTTTTAGAAGGAATATATTTCAGCAGATTTGTATCACCCAGATTCCACCTTTTCTGTAGAATGACTCATGTCTTTTAAAAATGGACCAAGAGTCTCTTTAAATACAGCTGATGAAGATGATGATGATGAATATAACAGCACTGTCCACAGCAGTCTCTTTGCTTCCTAATTTGGCTGCAGTTTCATGAGATCCACAAAGCCCAGCTGCCGCTCCGAGACTTCATCCGCTCTCTGTCAAACCCCGCCAATGATCCGTGGGGCCAGGCAGCGTGTGTGATGGGCAGAGATTGTTAGAGTTTATTGAAGGATAAATAATGTATTTTCATAATGTGTTTTGATAAATATGTTTACATCATGTGTTCTCATAGATGTGGTACAGGAGACTCGTGGTCAGAAAAGAGGAACAGACTATAGTCTGTTCCTTGGACCATACACACACACACACATCCATATGACTGCGAGTCACAAGATTCCCATATGACAACTAAGGCGTTGGTCATAGCCACTTCCTCATGCATGTGATGTACATTGTATTTCTGAATAAAAAGGCTGCACAGAGACAAGGCAGTAGGATTTGGTTAGGAGTGACATTGCATGTCACTCGCCGATTCTCCTTGCTGGCAAGTAAACTTAAATCTCGAGTCCTGTCATCTCTGTTCACTGGATCTGGTATATTGAACCGAGCTGGGGTTTTACCCTTACAAAGTAATATAGATACCTCACATTAATTGGTCCTTCGAGCCGGATTCCAACACATCGTGACGGGAAGGAGGAAGGGGACGACACGCCGCAGTCTGTCGACAGCCGGGATCATCAGCCGACCCCGAGAAAGACCCGGGACGCAGAATTCGTGGCCGGGCCGGTGCTTATATGTCCAACCTCCCTCATCCTAGGCACGATTGACGGAATCCAACCGGACCAGTGACCACAGATAACGGGTAAGACACGGTTTCTCCACCGTTAAGGAGGTTGATAAAACGTTTATACACGGTTTCTCCACCGATTAAGGAGGGTGCTAAAAGTTTTTAGACACGGTTTCTCCACCGTTAAGGAGGTTGATAAAACGTTAATACACGGTTTCTCCACCGATTAAGGAGGGTGCTAAAAGCTTTTAGACACGGTTTCTCCACCGTTAAGGAGGGTGATACAACGTTGATAGAGAAAGGCTACTCCGCCTAAAAGGAGGATTGACGTGTACATTTGTGAATGATTGAGTGAAAGCGGTGTGTAAAAGTGTCACCAGTGGAATCAGCGCACAGAGTGGAAACCTAACGGTGCTAACACAAACTCTGTGGTCAGTTGAAGTACACGTAGTGGTGAATTAGGGATTAGGTTCCGACCGGCACGTTGTCCAGTAGGAACACCAAGCTAGAATCATGGGGTCCGATGGGAGTAAGCCTGCCGCTACAGGGGACATGAGATATATGGAAATATATAGTCACGGCAGCACCATTTATTGTAGCAAATGGTATAAACAGTACGGCTTCCAAGGGAAGCTGGAGAAAACAGCAGTAAGAGAATTAAGCGACAAATTCAGAGCAGCAACAGCTGGAACAACACAAGGCAAGAAAAGAAATAAGTTAGAAGCTCAACTACGGGTTGCAGCTATATGGGCTGAACAAGCCCATAAAAGGGCAGGTGGAGCAGAGGAAGGTATGATAGCAGCGGCTGTTTTAGTGAAAGCAGACGAGGAGACAGGGCGCTCAGGGTCAGTTGACGCTGTACGCCGCGAGAAAGAGAGAGCGATAGTGGAAGAACACAAAGCGCAGGAACAAAGAATAAAAAGGAAGCAAGAGAAAGAGAGAAAAGACAGGGAAAGAGAGACACAAAAACGCATCGACAAAGAAGTGGCAGATGCATTAAGCCCACTGCACACTACACTGTAAAAACTGTGACCTATAGTTACTTAATAAAATTGTGGCAACAAAGTGACACTTAATATAATTAATTAGATTTGAAACACAACAATTTGATTAAAAAGTTCTAAATAAATTTGAGTTAATAAAATATAATTATATTAAGTAAATGTTAATTGAAGAAACAGTCAAAATGTGTTATATTTATTCATTTTAATTGAGTTTGTATTAAGCAATTATTTGAACAAACTTAAGTTAGATTTACTAAACATCTGGTAGAATTTAGTTTATATTTACTAATTATCAAAGATAAATTGATTTGAATGAATTAACAATGGGGAAAAATTTGAATTCTTATGTGACAGCGGTGCAGACTCATCAGTAGTGAACAAAGAGGTCCAAAGAATGTGGCCACCAACTGGCACTATGTTTGTAAAATCAGCAAATGGACACATAAATCAGAGGTCGATTTCAAAGCCACTTTTTATGGAAGATAGAAGGTCAGGCCTCCAGGCATCCCTCAAATTTGTGTTCATCTCAAACTGCCCTGTCAATTTGCTAGGGAGAGACGGCATGGAAATGTTAAAAATCAGTGTAGTACCAGTCAAAGGGGGAATGCGAGCAGTAGGGCCCGGAGAAAAGGTGGAAGACCAGGTCTTCCTTCAAAAATCCATAAACACCCCCAACTACTACTGGTCACTAGACATGCCACAACCTGACGTGACAAACACAGGTGAACACCTGTTAACGCTATTCACCCCACAACATGGCCAAGAAGTAATGAAACCTGACGCATTGCACGTTACACTAAAGTACAAGAACACCCCTGGCCCAGATAAAGACTATGATGTGCTCGTGCATCGACTGACACCACAGAGGGTAGTGTTCCACTCGATGTATGCAAACCAACACGGGGATGTTGTAATTGACGCTAGGGTCCCATCAACCACTGCCTTGATAATGGAACCAGGTTCCACGCCACACATATCAGTAGCTAGGGGCCCAGGGACTTCATGGAGAGACTTAGGTTTATTAGTGGCTAGAGGTAACAGGATAACAAAATGGACAGATGACAAAAACGGTTGGCAAACTGGAGGCGGGTTAAAGCGCAAAACTCTAGGGTTTACCCTAGTGATGACACCACGCACCCACCTAGACGACCCTGAACAACAATGATGTATGCTAAGTGAAGAGGCCTTAGAGGTCCTGAAAACGGTGCCGCCATGCGTATGGTCACAAGGAAAATGTGATGTAGGTCGCATGGTGAACGCAAAACCTATACACGTTAGACCAAAAACTAACTACAGACCTAACATAAGACAATACCCATTGAAAGAGGATGCAAAAGTTGGCATCAAACCTGTAATTGAAGAAATGCTAAAAGCAGGAATCCTGTGTGAGTGCCCTGATGCATCATGCAATACCCCCATCTTCCCAGTAAAAAAGGCTGATGGGCAGTCGTGGAGAATGATCCAAGACTTAAGAGCAGTAAATGACGCTGTACAAAGCACAGCCCCAACAGTACCAGATCCACACACGTTAATGAACGGCCTTAAGCCAAATATGGCGTGGTTCTCAGTGATAGACTTAAGCAATGCCTTTTTCTCCATTCCTGTAGAAAAAGACTCACAAGGATGGTTCGGGTTCACACATGAAGGAACAAAGTACACATACACCAGATTACCTCAGGGGTATGTGGATAGCCCAACAATCTTTTCACGAGAAATAGCTAATTGTTTGGCTACATTACAGATACCTGACACATCGCAGATTTTGGTATATGTCGATGATATTCTTGTAGCGTCACCCATACAGGAAGAAAGCACAAAAGTCACACTACAAGTATTGACACATTTGGCAAAAACAGGAAACAAGGTTTCAAGACAGAAACTTCAGTTTGTGAAAGAGGAAGTTATATTTTTAGGCCACAGTTTAAACCGAGAAGGGAGACGCATACACTCAGAGAGGAAACAGACGGTGTTAAACGCACCAAAACCAACAACAAAAAAACAAATGATGCAATTCCTTGGGCTGACTAACTATTGCAGAGCATGGGTTCCAGACTATGCAGGAATGACTCAGCCCCTACTAGATTGCATATACTCAGACAATGACATGAAAATGTCCGGCAAGATAGAATGGACACAAGAGGCAGAAGCTGCATTTGAAAGGACTAAATAGTGTCTCGTAGGGTCATCAGTGTTAGCATTACCAGACTATGAAAAACCATTTGTACAAACAGTTGACTGCAAAAAAGGGTTTATGACATCAGTATTAGCCCAAAAACACGGCACAAAACTAAGGCCTGTCGCTTACTACTCTAAAAGGTTAGACCCAGTAGCACAAGCATTACCAGTATGCGTACAAGCAGTATGCGCTGCAGCAATGGCGGTACATTGTACAGCAGAAATAGTTTTGTTCCACCCACTCACACTGATGGTTCCACACGCAGTCACCATGTTGTTACATGACACCAAAATGGCGTTCTTATCACCTGCACGTTATTTGGCACTGACAGCTACACTAATGTCACAACCACACATTGTGATAAAAAGATGTAATATCTTAAATCCAGCCACATTAATACCTACAGCAGAAGATGGAGAACCACACTGTTGTAAAGAAGAGACTGACAGAACATGCAAACCAAGACCAGATTTGAAAGATGTTCAACTGCCAAGTGGAGAAACATGGTTTGTGGATGGGTCCTGTTCTAAATCTATAACAGGCCAAAATCAAACAGGGTTTGCAGTTGTATCACACACACAGGTCATAAAAGCAGGCCGACTCCCACACACATATTCTGCACAAGCAGCGGAATTAGTAGCTCTTACAGAAGCATGCAAAGCGGGGGTTGGAAAAGATGTGACTATGTGGACAGACAGCCAGTATGCACACTCAACAGTACATGTATTTGCAGCCCAATGGGCCCGCAGGGGCATGAAAACGTCAACAGGAAAACCAGTCACTCACGCACAACTGCTGACAGACCTTTTAAAAGCGGTGTTGTTGCCGAAAAGCATCGCTATATGCAAATGTGCTGCGCACACTAGTGGAGAGGGTGCAGTAACACTTGGCAATGCACACGCGGATAAGGTAGCTAAACTAGCAGCTGTGGGCGAATATGGGTTTCATATCCTCTTGCAGAAGGGGGAAAGTGTTTCACAACCAATACCTCTTGTGATATTAAAGGATATGCAGAACAGCGCACCCGACAGAGAAAAGAAGAAATGGTTGACAGATGGTGCAACCACAGACCCTGAGGGAACATTCAGAATAAACAACAAGATAGTACTCCCTGTTAGTCTCTACAAAACAGCAGCTAATTTGAGTCATGGGCCGTGCCATGTCTCAACAGGGGGAATGATAACAATAATAAATGAACACTTCCATACATACAACTACATTAAATTTTCTAAAAACTTTTGTAGAGCCTGTATAGTATGTTGCAGACACAATGCTCAAGGCAATGAGCGACCACAGAGAGGAAAGTTCCCTCCACCAACATACCCGTTTCAACACATGCATATGGACTTCATCGAACTAACACCATGCCAAGGGTACAAATACTGTTTGGTAATGATATGTCCGTTTTCAAAGTGGGTTGAAATATTCCCAGCAAAACATGCAGACGCTATTACCGTAGCAAAAGCCATATGCAAGACAATAATACCAAACAGAGGTATTCCAGAGAAACTGTACAGTGATAATGGTTCCCATTTTGTAAATCAGGTTATTACCAAACTGTCCGAACATATGGGGATAACATTAAAAAACCATTGTGCATATCATCCACAGAGTGCAGGCTTAGTGGAAAGAACAAACGGAACAGTAAAGTTAAGACTAAGGAAAACAATGGAGGAAACAGGAAGACCGTGGGTGGAATGTGTGTCTCTAGTAGAAACATGCATGAGAATCACGCCCACGGCAAAAGGGTTGTCTCCCTTTGAGATCATAACAGGAAGGCAATTCAGACTACCAATCACAGACGAGGTGAGGGAGGAGGATGATGCTGAGGCAGAGACTACATTAGCTGAATGGATGAGCAGACTCTTCAGAAGCAATGAGATAGCTCGAACAAATAACCTGCCAGACATTTTTACTCCCTTACAGGACACTCGAGTGCAGACTGGTGACCAGGTCCTCGTGAAGGTGATTAAGAGGAAGCATTGGCACTGTCCACGGTGGGACGGTCCCTACACGGTACTGCTGACAACACCGACTGCACTAAAAATCGCTGAAAGAACTACGTGGATACATCAGAGCCACTGCAAAAAGCTAATACCTCTCCAACTTAACGACGGATAAGTGGTGGAAGTCCGGCTACAAAGGGCGGTGTTTCATTAGGAAATACTGGTCTCAACCCCGGTGAAGAAAACAACAGAACCACTATCACAAATAGACTATGTTGGGAGAGGTGTTGTTCGTAGTGGCCCTGCTGGGTCTGACGCTAATGACTATAAGACAATTGAGTGAGGAATCCTCAACAAAAGAAGAAGTCCATCGAGAGAAAAAATGGTCACTACTCAACGATGACCCATGGAATTACAACGACAAAACTGCACGCTCCCCTAGGATGACAAATGCCTGGAATGCCTATGTCCATCAACTTGTTATAAAGACTTAAAGCTAGGTTACTGTCTGTCATATGACGAATGGTTCGAAAATGTCAAAAACAAGTGAATTAATTCTGAAAGTAATAAAGACACTGTAACCAGCTAGTAATTATGAAAAACAGGAGGGAATGTTAGAGTTTATTGAAGGATAAATAATGTATTTTCATAATGTGTTTTGATAAATATGTTTTCATCATGTGTTCTCATAGATGTGGTACAGGAGACTCGTGGTCAGAGAAGAGGAACAGACTATAGTCTGTTCCTTGGACCATACACACACACACACATCCATATGACTGCGAGTCACAAGATTCCCATATGACAACTAAGGCGTTGGTCATAGCCACTTCCTCATGCATGTGATGTACATTGTATTTCTGAATAAAAAGGCTGCACGGAGACAAGGCAGTAGGATTTGGTTAGGAGTGACATTGCATGTCACTCGCCGATTCTCCTTGCTGGCAAGTAAACTTAAATCTCGAGTCCTGTCTTCTCTGTTCACTGGATCTGGTATATTGAACCGAGCTGGGGTTTTACCCTTACAAAGTAATATAGATACCTCACAGATGGGGTCGTTACTACAAAAAAGTAATATATTACATATTACATATTACTTTTAAAAAAAAGTAATATATTACACTACTTCGTTACTCTCTACATAAAGTAACTTGTTACTTTACTCGTTACTTTACTCGTTACTTTACTCGCAGGGCCGGCCCGCCCCTCCCTGCAGGCAGATCACGCAGACTGCAAACGTTTCAAATGTTCTCTTTAGTTCAGTTTCCATTGATAAGACTGATCCAGATCCTGAATGTTTTCCTATCTGACCATGGCTGTCCTCTGTCTCCTGATATCTGTATATTTTGCGCAGTCTATCTCTGCTCACGCTGTTGCGTCGGCGTGTTCTCCTGCGTGTTGGCCATGTGTTGCACTGGAACCAGACACCGCAAAGACTTCAGCCGAGCATGTACGAACTGCGGATGCGTGAGTGGCAATAACTCTCCTTACCAGCAGGCGGCGGTAGTGTGTATTCGTCATTCAAAAGAGGCAACAACCGGAAAACAGAGAAGAAGAACAGACTACATGATATAAACAAACAACAAATAGCTGTGCGTTAGCTTCACCTTAGCATGTGTTCTTTGCAGGTGTTTGTTGAGGTTTTATTATGACTGATTTTAGTGAGTAACGAAGTAACGCGTGTCGGGGCAATGTTAGTAACTGTAGTGTGATTACTGAATTATAAAAGTAGCGCGTTACACTACTCCGTTACCGACAAAAGTAATATTATTACAGTAACGCGTTACACCCAACTCTGGTGATGGGGATCCAGCAGGACACCAAAGCGCTCATTTCCCCATTGCAACAACACTTTTCAATTTCAAATCATGAGCGTGGAGAATAATATCGCCTGGCAGAGGGTTCTGGGAACTTGTTCTGTGCGGTTTTGTAGTGAATAGGGTCTGATTTCGATGATGACTCCATTCAGTCAGAAGGAGATCAAACTGCGAGAGCTCCGTTAATCAGGGGATAACAACGCTTTCAATCTTACTCTCCTCTGGCCTACGACGGACAATACAAGAGAAATCCAGCTCTGAAATATGAAGTGCAAAGTAAAATATCCTTCCCTGGAAACTCGTCTCTTAATCTGAGTTAGTTATACTGATGTACAACTCTGTGGAGAACACATTAGAGGAGGTAGAAAGTCAGTGACAGGATTCAGCATGAGTTTTAAGATTAAAACGGTCATTTAATTCATAAAGCCTTAAAGAGCCTGTGACACGAGTTTCCCCCATCATCCAAACCCATCAATTTGAGTAAATATTGTCCCCTTGAAAACCGTTACTGAACTGATTTTGGATATTTGTACTTTGATAACCATTAATCTGCCCTTCAATGTTGACCATATTCTGGATCTTCTCGGGGATTCTTCAAGTCCCGCCAAATGATGGGTGACGTCATTGCGGGCACAGCGCTCCAGCTGCACCGTTCAGGATCCCAGCATCTGCATGTAAACGCACGATGGTGCACACAGCAGCAAGCTCAGACAGCGATGACAGTTTAATTTTGAACGTGTCTGAGAGCTCACATGAGGCTGAAGGACCGGTTTATGTTGTATCTGTTAGAAGTTTAGGAATTAGGTGCGTCAATATGGGCGATCATACGGTCATGTAACCAGTGGTGGACTGGGACTAAAAATCATCCCGGGACTCTCGACCGGCCCACTTCGGTACCGCTAGTAAATTGTCAACGGGGGGAGTGGGGGATGTCGGGGGCGGCGGGTGCTGTAGGCTGGGGAAGGCTAAGCCTTCCCAAATATTTGTGTCACTGCATCCTGGTAAAATACAAATATAATGTATAATGTCTGTGTCTTTGACATTAGCGCTGCTAGCCACCTGTGCCCTGTACTACGAAGCCAGTTCAACATACCCTGGATATGTTTGAGTAACAAAAAAACTAACAACAACAAACTAACAAACGAGATCTCGCTAAGCGGTCCTACGACGCTGGTTATTAACTCGGTAAATCAAGCCAGGGTTTCTCTCACCAGCTGAGAGCGCGTTCACGTCTAAGACACGAGTGGATCTGACTTTAATTACATTTGACTTGAGTGTTTCGTCAACATAATGTGTTGCTTAAAATAATACTTCTGCATACAGTATGTGACACTGTGAGTGTTGCACGGCCAGATACGGCTGGTGAAGCAGACTCGGATAAGGAAATATATGATATATTATGATATTATATGATCGATGATCTGATTGATGATATAATATGAATGATAAGTGCGACACGTCGGCGTCTTCTCTGCATACGGCAGTTTAAACTGTATTTCCTTTATCCTGTAATATAACTTGAGAGATTTAAACTCCGCACACTGAGTTGATCTCTTTTCTATAGACGCCGGAGGCGGGCAGCGTCAGGTAAAAAAAGTTATTTAGCCTTCCCAAACCTGAGCCTCACGCGCCGCCTATGGGGATGTACTAGTGACTTATCCGACCGACCCACTTCGGTACCGGCCCATCGGGATTCGTCCCGATGGCCAGTCCGCCACTGCACCCAGCCCATGTAAACTGTCAACGGGGGGAGCCTCGCTGCGGGGAAACGGTGGACCTAGTGTCCCGATCGGAGAGGGAATAATAATAATAATAATAATCTGTGCATTTTATCCATTAATTTCCCCAACATTGTGGTAAAAAAAACACACGTTTAATCCATGTTGGTGTACTACAACTACAAAAAGCATCGGTTTGTTTTCTCATCAGGAAATGCAGACCGGCTCAAACAAACGATTTTTAATCATCATTCTCACGATCATTTAATGTATCATATGTTCGCCGAATTGACATGAAAGCACTAATAAATGTAGTTTAATCCACTTGAGTTTACAACGACAAAAATAATCGATTTGTTTTTATATCACATCCTACGGGAGGAAATTCAGCAGCTCTCACTACCGATTTGTAATCCTAATTTAATCATCATCTTCACCACGATCATTTATGTTTATGTTCGCCGAATTGACATGAAAGCACTGACAAATATGAATATACTGTAGTCAACTTCATTAAAACGTTATTAACGTGCCTAAACTCAGTAATTCACCATTTCTACGCATGACAACACACTTTGTCCGTGTTTCGCTCTCTCACCGCACAGTGAAGCGTTCCCGCATTGACGTCACTTCCGGCTTCCCCCAAAACTTCAAAATGACTCGAAGGAATTTCCCTGCGACGTTCGAAATTATTGATATTTATCGGAACGGTATCGGATCTTCTTTTTTAAACTGACGGTTCGAGATGACTAGTAGCCCAATATTTCATTGCACAACAGTTGTTGGGATGCTGTCACAGGCTCTTTAAGTTCATGCTGTAGATCAGAGACTCTTCACAGGCTTTAGGATCGACTTCATTCCACAGCACGTCTGCACAGTCAGATGCTACTTAATCCCTTTAGTTCCTTCTCAGATCTGGATGAATGATGTGAAATCTAATCAAGTGTTGAATCAGACTTTAGTTCCACCTGGAGTAAATCCACCAGCTACCCTGCAGTCTACAAAGTCATTCAAACTAGCTGCACCTTCACCAGCTTTGAGAACACTTTCATGATCAATCATTATAAAACATATCATATATATTATTCTGAAATGGACCAATCTGCACAACGACTACTTTTACTGTCTTTCACTATATTTTGATGAGAATACTTTTCTACTTTCACTTGAGGAACATTTTGAATGCAGGACTTTTACTGTAACAGAGTATTCCTACACTCTGGTACTTCTACTTTTACTCAAGTACAAGATCTGAGTACTTCTACTTTTACTCAAGTACAAGATCTGAGTACTTCTACTTTTACTCAACTACAAGATTTTAGTACTTCTACTTTTACTCAAGAACAAGACCTGAGTACTTCTACTTTTACTCCAGTACAAGATCTGAGTACTTCTACTTTTACTCAAGTACAAGATCGGAGTACTTCTACTTTTACTCAAGTACAAGATCTGAGTACTTCTACTTTTACTAAAGTACAAGATCTGAGTACTTCTACTTTTACTCAAGTACAATATCTGAGTACTTCTACTTTTACTCATACAAGATCTGAGTACTTCTACTTTTACTAAGTACAATATCTGAGTACTTCTACTTTTACTCAAGTACAAGATCTGAGTACTTCTACTTTTACTCAAGTACAAGATCTGAGTACTTCTACTTTTACTCAAGTACAAGATCTGAGTACTTCTACTTTTACTCCAGTACAAGATTTTAGTACTTCTACTTTTACTCAAGAACAAGACCTGAGTACTTCTACTTTTACTCAAGTACAATATCTGAGTACTTCTACTTTTACTCAAGTACAAGACCTGAGTACTTCTACTTTTACTCAAGTACAAGATCTGAGTACTTCTACTTTTACTAAAGTACAAGATCTGAGTACTTCTACTTTTACTCAAGTACAAGATCTGAGTACTTCTACTTTTACTCATACAAGATCTGAGTACTTCTACTTTTACTCAAGTACAATATCTGGGTACTTCTACTTTTACTCAAGTACAAGATCTGAGTACTTCTACTTTTACTCAAGTACAAGATCTGAGTACTTCTACTTTTACTCAAGTACATGATCTGAGTACTTCTACTTTTACTCAAGTACACATTCTGAGTACTTCTAGTTTTACTCAAGTACAAGATCTGAGTACTTCTACTTTTACTCAAGTACAAGATCTGAGTACTTCTACTTTTACTCAAGTACAAGATCGGAGTACTTCTACTTTTACTCAAGATCTGAGTACTTCTACTTTTACTCAAGTACAATATCTGAGTACTTCTACTTTTACTCAAGCACAAGATCTGAGTACTTCTACTTTTACTCAACTACAAGATCTGTGTACTTCTACTTTCACTACAAGATCTGAGTACTTCTACTTTTACTCAAGTACAAGATCGGAGTACTTCTACTTTTACTCAAGATCTGAGTACTTCTACTTTTACTCAAGTACAAGATCTGAGTACTTCTACTTTTACTCAAGCACAAGATCTGAGTACTTCTACTTTTACTCAAGTACAAGATCTGAGTACTTCTACTTTTACTAAAGTACAAGATCTGAGTACTTCTATTTTTACTCAAGTACAAGATCGGAGTACTTCTAATTTTACTCAAGTACAAGATCTGAGTACTTCTACTTTTACTCAAGTACAAGATCTGAGTACTTCTACTTTTACTCCAGTACAAGATTTTAGTACTTCTACTTTTACTCAAGAACAAGACCTGAGTACTTCTACTCCAGTACAAGATCTGAGTACTTCTACTTTTACTCAAGTACAAGATCGGAGTACTTCTACTTTTACTCAAGTACAAGATCTGAGTACTTCTACTTTTACTAAAGTACAAGATCTGAGTACTTCTACTTTTACTCAAGTACAAGACCTGAGTACTTCTACTTTTACTCAAGTACAAGATCTGAGTACTTCTACTTTTACTAAAGTACAAGATCTGAGTAATTCTACTTTTACTCAAGTACAAGACCTGAGTACTTCTACTTTTACTCAAGTACAATATCTGAGTACTTCTACTTTTACTCAAGTACAAGACCTGAGTACTTCTACTTTTACTCAAGTACAAGATCTGAGTACTTCTACTTTTACTCAAGTACACATTCTGAGTACTTCTAGTTTTACTCAAGTACAAGATCTGAGTACTTCTACTTTTACTCAAGTACAAGATCTGAGTACTTCTACTTTTACTCAAGTACAAGATCGGAGTACTTCTACTTTTACTCAAGATCTGAGTACTTCTACTTTTACTCAAGTACAAGATCTGAGTACTTCTACTTTTACTCAAGCACAAGATCTGAGTACTTCTACTTTTACTCAACTACAAGATCTGTGTACTTCTACTTTCACTACAAGATCTGAGTACTTCTACTTTTACTCAAGTACAAGATCGGAGTACTTCTACTTTTACTCAAGATCTGAGTACTTCTACTTTTACTAAAGTACAAGATCTGAGTACTTCTACTTTTACTCAAGCACAAGATCTGAGTACTTCTACTTTTACTCAAGTACAAGATCTGAGTACTTCTACTTTTACTAAAGTACAAGATCTGAGTACTTCTATTTTTACTCAAGTACAAGATCGGAGTACTTCTAATTTTACTCAAGTACAAGATCTGAGTACTTCTACTTTTACTCAAGTACAAGATCTGAGTACTTCTACTTTTACTCCAGTACAAGATTTTAGTACTTCTACTTTTACTCAAGAACAAGACCTGAGTACTTCTACTCCAGTACAAGATCTGAGTACTTCTACTTTTACTCAAGTACAAGATCGGAGTACTTCTACTTTTACTCAAGTACAAGATCTGAGTACTTCTACTTTTACTAAAGTACAAGATCTGAGTACTTCTACTTTTACTCAAGTACAAGACCTGAGTACTTCTACTTTTACTCAAGTACAAGATCTGAGTACTTCTACTTTTACTAAAGTACAAGATCTGAGTAATTCTACTTTTACTCAAGTACAAGACCTGAGTACTTCTACTTTTACTCAAGTACAATATCTGAGTACTTCTACTTTTACTCAAGTACAAGACCTGAGTACTTCTACTTTTACTCAAGTACAAGATCTGAGTACTTCTACTTTTACTAAAGTACAAGATCTGAGTACTTCTACTTTTACTCAAGTACAAGATCTGAGTACTTCTACTTTTACTCATACAAGATCTGAGTACTTCTACTTTTACTCAAGTACAATATCTGGGTACTTCTACTTTTACTCAAGTACAAGATCTGAGTACTTCTACTTTTACTCAAGTACAAGATCTGAGTACTTCTACTTTTACTCAAGTACATGATCTGAGTACTTCTACTTTTACTCAAGTACACATTCTGAGTACTTCTAGTTTTACTCAAGTACAAGATCTGAGTACTTCTACTTTTACTCAAGTACAAGATCTGAGTACTTCTACTTTTACTCAAGTACAAGATCGGAGTACTTCTACTTTTACTCAAGATCTGAGTACTTCTACTTTTACTCAAGTACAAGATCTGAGTACTTCTACTTTTACTCAAGCACAAGATCTGAGTACTTCTACTTTTACTCAAGTACAAGATCTGAATACTTCTACTTTTACTAAAGTACAAGATCTGAGTACTTCTATTTTTACTCAAGTACAAGATCGGAGTACTTCTACTTTTACTCAAGATCTGAGTACTTCTACTTTTACTCAAGTACAAGATCTGAGTACTTCTACTTTTACTCAAGTACAAGATCTGAGTACTTCTACTTTTACTAAAGTACAAGATCTGAGTACTTCTAGTTTTACTCAAGTACAAGATCTGAGTACTTCTACTTTTACTCAAGTACAAGATCTGAGTACTTCTACTTTTACTCAAGTACAAGATCGGAGTACTTCTACTTTTACTCAAGTACAAGATCTGAGTACTTCTACTTTTACTAAAGTACAAGATCTGAGTACTTCTACTTTTACTCAAGTACAATATCTGAGTACTTCTACTTTTACTCATACAAGATCTGAGTACTTCTACTTTTACTAAGTACAATATCTGAGTACTTCTACTTTTACTCAAGTACAAGATCTGAGTACTTCTACTTTTACTCAAGTACAAGATCTGAGTACTTCTACTTTTACTCAAGTACAAGATCTGAGTACTTCTACTTTTACTCCAGTACAAGATTTTAGTACTTCTACTTTTACTCAAGAACAAGATCTGAGTACTTCTACTTTTACTCAAGTACAAGACCTGAGTACTTCTACTTTTACTCAAGTACAAGATCTGAGTACTTCTACTTTTACTCAAGTACAAGATCGGAGTACTTCTACTTTTACTCAAGATCTGAGTACTTCTACTTTTACTCAAGTACAAGATCTGAGTACTTCTACTTTTACTCAAGCACAAGACCTGAGTACTTCTACTTTTACTCAACTACAAGATCTGTGTACTTCTACTTTCAGTACAAGATCTGAGTACTTCTACTTTTACTCAAGTACAAGATCTGAGTACTTCTACTTTTGCTCAAGTACATGATCTGAGTACTTCTACTTTTACTCAAGTACACAATCTGAGTACTTCTATTTTTACTCAAGTACAAGATCTGAGTACTTCTACTTTTACTCAAGTACATGATCTGAGTACTTCTACTTTTACTCAAGTACACAATCTGAGTACTTCTAGTTTTACTCAAGTACAAGATCTGAGTACTTCTACTTTTACTCAAGTACAAGATCTGAGTTCTTCTACTTTTACTCAAGTACAAGATCTGAGTACTTCTACTTTTACTCAAGTACAAGATCTGAGTACTTCTACTTTTACTCAAGTACATGATCTAAATACTTCTACTTTTACTCAAGTACAATATCTGAGTACTTCTACTTTTACTCGAGTACCAGATCTGAGTACTTCTACTTTTACTCAAGTACTAGATCTGAGTACTTCTACTTTTACTCGAGTACCAGATCTGAGTACTTCTACTTTTACTCGAGTACCAGATCTGAGTACTTCTACTTTTACTCGAGTACCAGATCTGAGTACTTCTACTTTTACTCGAGTACAAGATCTGAGTACTTCTACTTTTACTCAAGTACATGATCTAAGTACTTCTACTTTTACTCAAGTACCAGATCTGAGTACTTCTACTTTTACTCAAGTACATGATCTGAGTACTTCTACTTTTACTCAAGTACACAATCTGAGTACTTCTAGTTTTACTCAAGTACAAGATCTGAGTACTTCTACTTTTACTCAAGTACAAGATCTGAGTACTTCTACTTTTACTCAAGTACATGATCTAAGTACTTCTACTTTTACTCAAGTACACAATCTGAGTACTTCTACTTTTACTCAAGTACAAAATCTGAGTACTTCTACTTTTACTCAAGTACATGATCTAAGTACTTCTACTTTTACTCAAGTACAATATCTGAGTACTTCTACTTTTACTCGAGTACCAGATCTGAGTACTTCTACTTTTACTCAAGTACTAGATCTGAGTACTTCTACTTTTACTCGAGTACCAGATCTGAGTACTTCTACTTTTACTCAAGTACATGATCTAAGTACTTCTACTTTTACTCGAGTACCAGATCTGAGTACTTCTACTTTTACTCGAGTACCAGATCTGAGTACTTCTACTTTTACTCGAGTACCAGATCTGAGTACTTCTACTTTTACTCGAGTACCAGATCTGAGTACTTCTACTTGTACTCGAGTACCAGATCTGAGTACTTCTACTTTTACTCGAGTACCAGATCTGAGTACTTCTACTTGTACTCGAGTACCAGATCTGAGTACTTCTACTTGTACTCGAGTACCAGATCTGAGTACTTCTACTTTTACTCGAGTACCAGATCTGAGTACTTCTACTTTTACTCGAGTACTAGATCTGAGTACTTCTACTTTTACTCAAGTACAAGATCTGAGTACTTCTACTTTTACTCGAGTACCAGATCTGAGTACTTCTACTTTTACTCGAGTACCAGATCTGAGTACTTGTACTTGTACTCGAGTACCAGATCTGAGTACTTCTACTTGTACTCGAGTACCAGATCTGAGTACTTCTACTTGTACTCGAGTACCAGATCTGAGTACTTCTACTTTTACTCGAGTACCAGATCTGAGTACTTCTACTTTTACTCGAGTACCAGATCTGAGTACTTGTACTTGTACTCGAGTACCAGATCTGAGTACTTCTACTTGTACTCGAGTACCAGATCTGAGTACTTGTACTTGTACTCGAGTACCAGATCTGAGTACTTCTACTTGTACTCGAGTACCAGATCTGAGTACTTCTACTTGTACTCGAGTACCAGATCTGAGTACTTCTACTTGTACTCGAGTACCAGATCTGAGTACTTGTACTTGTACTCGAGTACCAGATCTGAGTACTTCTACTTGTACTCGAGTACCAGATCTGAGTACTTCTACTTGTACTCGAGTACCAGATCTGAGTACTTCTACTTTTACTCGAGTACCAGATCTGAATACTTCTACTTTTACTCGAGTACCAGATCTGAGTACTTGTACTTGTACTCGAGTACCAGATCTGAGTACTTGTACTTGTACTCGAGTACCAGATCTGAGTACTTCTCTCTGTTGTCACCCTCAGATACTAAACGGCCTGCAGCTGGGTCACCTGTGGTCTTGCTCCAGCCTCTGGATCTTGATCCTGTGTTCGATGGCCATGTCTCTGAGCTCCTTCAACTCAGCCCAGACGTCAGTGCTCACCTGGGTCTGACTGCTGCTCTGATCGTGGGCTGCTTGGATATCAAGCCCCCCTCTTTCTTCCCTGTCCCCCCTCCATCCTCACCCAGAGCAGCAACGCCAGACCAACTGCAGCTCTCCTCATTCTGAAACATCGCTGTTCAGAGAAGTGAGACACGTCTCGCTCTGCCCCCGTCTTTATATCTACGTTGAACAGGTCACTGAAGGCACATGGGAATCCAGCAGATGTCTTTGATAACGCAAAACACCCAAACGTCCTTGGACATTTACCAGATTTGAAAGGAAACAACAGCTTGAATTTAGTCTTTGAATATAGCTTAATATTTATGCTTTAAAAAGACATCTCTAATGGCTAAACTGCATTGGTTCATATTTAGTTCTCAGTGAGTGCGGGTTGTTTCCCTCGACTTGTGTTAAAGAGGAGAGGACGTGTCTCCATGCTCTATGTTCAGAAAGCTCCTCTTTTCACCCTCTGTCTGAAACCAGAGCCCAGTCCGCTCTGATTGGTTAGCTGGCCGGCTCTGTTGTGATTGGTCGACCGCTCAGAGATGTCCCGCCCCTTAGTCTACCACGTAAAAAGTAAACAAACCGCACAATAACCATGTATCACATAAATACAGCTATTTCCAAGGTTATGGTGAACGGACTCATCTTTAGCTGGTGATTAGTTGAGAGTGATGCAACTGTTGAGCCTGAGGGATTAGATACTGAGCTGTTCGTTAGCAAGTTGCCCAAACTAAGTCAAAAGGTGTCATCTTTTGTTGGGTAGATGTTGTCAGAATTAGAGGGCAGCAACGTAACTATGTGTCTTGTTCATGTAACCAAGCATTATATGAATTGAGTCCACACACTTATTAATGTGTAATGTTGAAACGTAATGCGGTGGCTGTTTTACAAGTCATCGAGTTGTAGAGCAGAACGATGTCCACAACATCTCCCCGCTCCCGCTGAAGAGCCGTTGAGTTAGAGCCAGAGCCAGAGGCATCGTTGTAGTTTTAAAGCCTCACCTGGTCGTTGTGATGAAGTTCAACAGAAGAATAAGTTACAAAGCGGTTTCATGATGAAGAAGAAGAAGACTCCTCTGAAGATACCTGCATCAGAGGAGAAGGTCAGCGAGGGGAGAGTGTTTCTGGAGCTTCAGCAGGACTTAAGGGTGGGTTTTTTAAATAAGGAACACGTAGGAGCTCCTGACTTGGTTCTACTTTCTACCCTGATCAGCTGTAGGAACTCGAAGAGATGTTTTAAAGGTTCCATTAAGAAAACTCTTAAGAAAGCTTACAATCACACATCTACTGTAAATGAATGTTAGCGTGTGTGTGTGTGTGTGTGTGTGTGTGTGTGTCTGTGTGTGTGTGTGAGTCTGTGTGTGTGTGTGAGTGTGTGTGTGTGTGTGTGTGTGTGTGTGTGTGTGTGTGTTTGTGTGTGTGTGTGTGTGTGTGTGTGAGTCTGTGTGTGAGTCTGTGTGTGTGTGAGTCTCTGTGTGTGTGTGTGTAAGTGTGTGTGTGTGTGTGAGTCTGTGTGTGTGTGAGTCTCTGTGTGTGTGTGTGTGTGTGTGTGTGTGTGTCTCTCTGTGTGTGTGTGTCTGTGTGTGTGAGTCTGTGTGTGTGTGTGAGTCTGTGTGTGTGTGAGTCTGTGTGTGTGTGTGTGTGTGTAGGTGTGTGTGTGTATGTGTGTGTGTGTGTGTGTGTGTGTGTGTGTGTGTGTGTGAGTCTGTGTGTGAGTCTGTGTGTGTGTGAGTCTCTGTGTGTGTGTGTGTAAGTGTGTGTGTCTGTGTGTGTGTGTGAGTCTGTGTGTGTGTGAGTCTCTGTGTGTGTGTGTGTGTGTGTGTGTGTGTGAGTCTGTGTGTGTGTGAGTCTCTGTGTGTGTGTGTGTGTGTGTGTGTGTCTCTGTGTGTGTGTGTGTGTGTCTGTGTGTGTGAGTCTGTGTGTGTGTGTGAGTCTGTGTGTGTGTGTGTAGGTGTGTGTGTGTAGGTGTGTGTGTGTGTGTGTGTGTGTGTGTGTGTGTGTGTGTGTGTGTGTGTGGTGAAGACTTTACTGTACTTCAGTGTGATATAAGTGGTGAAGGGTCCGACTGACCCTTCACCGGTGAGACCACCTGAGAACACTTACCCACAGAGCCTCGTGACACAGCAGTCATTAGGATTCTGGTAGCCAGCAGTTTTGTTGTGTCCCGTCAAATATGTTAGTCCTGTTTGTGATTGTCATGTTTATGGATCATGTTAATTTAGTTTATGTTCCACTTCCTGTTTTATTTTTCATTCCACGTCCCTTTACTTCCTGCCTTTGTTTTTTCCCACCATCGTCAGCGTCTGCCCTGATTGTTTCCACCTGTGCCCACTTACCTCATGTATACATTGGGCGCGTCTCACTTCGGTTATTTCTCATTTCCTCGCTCCTCGCTCCTCGGTCTCACCAGAAGTTGATTTGTCTGCGCCATCTTGAGTAGCGTCCCAATGGCTCTTATTTCTGCCGGAGGAGCGAGGAGCGAGGATCGAGGAACCACCAGACCATCCTCCGGTGAAATCCTCTGACACTCGCCCCGCCCCCTTACTGTGTATCGCTCACTGATTGGACGACGCAGCGCATGCACTGATCTGGCTGCTGTCAGACGATCAGCTGTGCGGCGTCATCACAAACGGACGTCGCTTCACGTGACGCTCCGGAGGAAAGGACGTCCCATTGCTCTTAAAACTCATTTCCCTGCTTCTCGTGGTTTCCTTGCGTCTCTCCTTGCTTCCCTGGTGGGAGAGGCTAGTCGCAGGGAAACTACGCAAGTGAGGGACGCAAGGAATCCATTGAACCGAAGTGAGATGCAGCCTTAGTCCTGTCTCCCCTTGTCAGGTGGCAGTTCTGTTCCAAGAAGCCAGATCCAAGCCATCGCTAAGAGACTGATGCGGCTTTCACACCAGCGCTTTTCCCTTTCTAGCTCCGAGCCGGAGCTTTTCTGGTTCAGCTCCGGTTTCCCTTTTCTGCTCCCGCTCTGTTCACACCGCCCAGAGCTGCCGCTGCTGCGTCATGACGTCACCGTTTACGTGCCTGCTTCATAAAATCCAAACCGCGGAAATCCCTCACATCGACAACAACAACAATGGCCGATTGTATTGAAGCGCTGTTCGCTTTGGTTATCCTCTTACGAAACGAAATGGAAGGCATCGGACGACTTTACAAGGGACGACTTTACAAGGGACGACTTTACAAGGGACGACTTTACTTGGAACTTTACAAACATCACATGCGAAATGCAAGACTTCTTTGTGGTCTTCAGCATCTACTTCAACGACGAATCTGCCCCTGCCCCCGCCTCGACGTAAGGGAGACGTAAGCGACGCCGCCTCTTAGCTCCGAAGCTCTTGCCTCTAGACCGACAATTTTTTGGAGCTGGAAGTGAACTGGATTCCGGAGCTAAGAGGCGGCGCCTCTGCGGTGTGAACAGGAAAAACCGGTACTTTTCAGCTCCGAGCCGGAGCTGAAAACGCGTTGGTGTGAAAGGGGCATCAGTGTCTTGTCTTGTTATCCTCCATGTGAGCGCTTTCCTTTTTGACCTTTTGTTATATCCTCTGAAAGAGTGGTTTTCTTTCTTCAAGTAAAGATTATTTTCTTCACACCTTTTTCCTCTCTTGGTTGTGCATTTGAGTCCTCGCACTATTTAGTCAAGGTTCCTAAGAAGTTTGATAGTATATCAGTATACCAGTTCTATTGTTATACAATACTTTGACTCTTCATAATAGTTTCTGTTTCTTAGTTCTCTCTCTGGAGCTCCTCCACCTGCTTTCCACTCATCCTGTTCTCCAGCTGAACCAGTTTAACATGGTTATTAGTGTTATTGTAGATGTCACTGTGGAGCTCTGTCACAAACATTATTGTACATCAACATGAAGTAAGCACATGTAAACATGTACCTGCAACAGCTGGCTGTCAGTCTGACCTGTGGCTTTGTTCAAAACAACAACTGAGTCCTGAAAGTGAAGGGTGTCAGTGATGATGATTGCACGTATCAGGTGGCGCTGCAGGACAGAGTACGATTATTTTACCCCTTCATGTCCATCATGCAATAAAATATACTTTTGTTTTACACACCGTCACAGTAATCAAACAGTAACGGGAGAAACACTTACTTAAAGGTGGGGTAGGTCAGTTTGAGGAACCGGCTCGAGATACGCTTGTTGTTATATTCCATGGAATGCTCTCAACGTCCCGATAGCAATGAATATCTGAAGTGCTTTGAAAACAAATCCATAAAAACATCTCATCAGTGGAAGCCGTGGCGCTGTAACAAGCACGACCAATCATCTGAGCCGGATAAAGCTCTGTAAATAACTCTAAATAAGTAACTCTAAATTAAAAGATGGGATAAACCGGCTCAAAGACTTCGGAGAGGAGAGAGGGGGAGGATCCTACATGTTAAGTGTGCAGAGATCTACTGTAATGTCGCGAGGAGCTGAAGGCTGAGAGATGCTCCGACATGAATGAGCGCTCTATGTGAGACAGGAGATCTTCTCCAAAAGCTGGGTGAGTGAAACTAATCAATAAGTGACTGAATAACGACATGTCGCTTAGGATCCATGAACACCTGATGCAGTGCGCGTGCACCAGGTAGAGCAGGCTCACTTTAATGGAGAAGAGATCCATTGAATCCTGATGAAGTGTTCTCATATAGGAGAAGTACTCAGGTCATGTACTTCAGTAAAAGTAGAAGTACTCAGATCTAGTACTTGAGTAAAAGTAGAAGTACTCAGGTATTGTACTGGAGTAAAAGTAGAAGTACTACTCAGGTATTGTACTGGAGTAAAAGTAGAAGTACTCAGGTCTTGTTCTTGAGTAAAAGTAGAAGTACTCAGATCTAGTACTTGAGTAAAAGTAGAAGTACTCAGGTCTTGTACTTGAGTAAAAGTAGAAGTACTCAGGTCTTGTACTTGAGTAAAAGTAGAAGTACTCAGATCTTGTACTTGAGTAACAGTAGAAGTACTCAGGTCATGTACTTGAGTAAAAGTAGAAGTACTCAGGTATTGTACTGGAGTAAAAGTAGAAGTACTCAGGTCTTGTACTTGAGTAAAAGTAGAAGTACTCAGATCTAGTACTTGAGTAAAAGTAGAAGTACTCAGGTCTTGTACTTGAGTAAAAGTAGAAGTACTCAGGTCTTGTACTTGAGTAAAAGTAGAAGTACTCAGATCTTGTACTTGAGTAACAGTAGAAGTACTCAGGTCATGTACTTCAGTAAAAGTAGAAGTACTCAGGTATTGTACTGGAGTAAAAGTAGAAGTACTCAGGTCTTGTACTTGAGTAAAAGTAGAAGTACTCAGATCTAGTACTTGAGTAAAAGTAGAAGTACTCAGGTCTTGTACTTGAGTAAAAGTAGAAGTACTCAGATCTAGTACTTGAGTAAAAGTAGAAGTACTCAGATCTTGTACTTGAGTAAAAGTAGAAGTACTCAGGTCTTGTACTTGAGTAAAAGTAGAAGTACTCAGGTCTTGTACTTGAGTAAAAGTAGAAGTACTCAGATCTTGTACTTGAGTAACAGTAGAAGTACTCAGGTCATGTACTTGAGTAAAAGTAGAAGTACTCAGGTATTGTACTGGAGTAAAAGTAGAAGTACTCAGGTCTTGTACTTGAGTAAAAGTAGAAGTACTCAGATCTAGTACTTGAGTAAAAGTAGAAGTACTCAGGTCTTGTACTTGAGTAAAAGTAGAAGTACTCAGGTCTTGTACTTGAGTAAAAGTAGAAGTACTCAGATCTTGTACTTGAGTAACAGTAGAAGTACTCAGGTCATGTACTTCAGTAAAAGTAGAAGTACTCAGGTATTGTACTGGAGTAAAAGTAGAAGTACTCAGGTCTTGTACTTGAGTAAAAGTAGAAGTACTCAGATCTAGTACTTGAGTAAAAGTAGAAGTACTCAGGTCTTGTACTTGAGTAAAAGTAGAAGTACTCAGATCTAGTACTTGAGTAAAAGTAGAAGTACTCAGATCTTGTACTTGAGTAAAAGTAGAAGTACTCAGATCTAGTACTTGAGTAAAAGTAGAAGTACTCAGGTCTTGTACTTGAGTAAAAGTAGAAGTACTCAGGTCTTGTACTTGAGTAAAAGTAGAAGTACTCAGATCTTGTACTTGAGTAAAAGTAGAAGTACTCAGGTATTGTACTGGAGTAAAAGTAGAAGTACTACTCAGGTATTGTACTGGAGTAAAAGTAGAAGTACTCAGGTCTTGTACTTGAGTAAAAGTAGAAGTACTCAGATCTAGTACTTGAGTAAAAGTAGAAGTACTCAGGTCTTGTACTTGAGTAAAAGTAGAAGTACTCAGGTCTTGTACTTGAGTAAAAGTAGAAGTACTCAGATCTTGTACTTGAGTAACAGTAGAAGTACTCAGGTCATGTACTTGAGTAAAAGTAGAAGTACTCAGGTATTGTACTGGAGTAAAAGTAGAAGTACTCAGGTCTTGTACTTGAGTAAAAGTAGAAGTACTCAGATCTAGTACTTGAGTAAAAGTAGAAGTACTCAGGTCTTGTACTTGAGTAAAAGTAGAAGTACTCAGGTCTTGTACTTGAGTAAAAGTAGAAGTACTCAGATCTTGTACTTGAGTAACAGTAGAAGTACTCAGGTCATGTACTTCAGTAAAAGTAGAAGTACTCAGGTATTGTACTGGAGTAAAAGTAGAAGTACTCAGGTCTTGTACTTGAGTAAAAGTAGAAGTACTCAGATCTAGTACTTGAGTAAAAGTAGAAGTACTCAGGTCTTGTACTTGAGTAAAAGTAGAAGTACTCAGATCTAGTACTTGAGTAAAAGTAGAAGTACTCAGATCTTGTACTTGAGTAAAAGTAGAAGTACTCAGATCTAGTACTTGAGTAAAAGTAGAAGTACTCAGGTCTTGTACTTGAGTAAAAGTAGAAGTACTCAGGTCTTGTACTTGAGTAAAAGTAGAAGTACTCAGATCTTGTACTTGAGTAAAAGTAGAAGTACTCAGATCTTGTACTTGAGTAAAAGTAGAAGTACTCAGATCTAGTACTTGAGTAAAAGTAGAAGTACTCAGGTCTTGTACTTGAGTAAAAGTAGAAGTACTCAGGTCTTGTACTTGAGTAAAAGTAGAAGTACTCAGGTCTTGTACTTGAGTAAAAGTAGAAGTACTCAGGTCTTGTACTTGAGTAAAAGTAGAAGTACTCAGGTCTTGTACTTGAGTAAAAGTAGAAGTACTCAGATCTTGTATTTGAGTAAAAGTAGAAGTACTCAGATCATGTACTTGAGTAGAAGTACTCAGATCTTGTACTTGAGTAAAAGTAGAAGTACTCAGATCTTGACACACAATCCCAATTCACGCGGAGTTAACACTTAACAGAAAAATAAAACACATTTCAATGTGACATATTTTAATTGTATTCGGTTTTAGCTGCACGTTTTATTACTGATCAACATGACAATAATGCATATCGAGGATATACAAGTATTGCTGAGTTGTGACGTTTCTAAAGTGTTTCTATGGTGTTTTCCATCATCCCCTCTCTAGTGGGCTCAGCCTGCCACCTGCTGGTCAGACTGAGGAACGGCACTGCTCTGCTTGTGTTGATACTTTATTTCAGCAAGCATTACACGAGTTATAAATGTTTTAAAAGATACAAATATAATACTAATGATTATTATCAGCATGTATTTACAATAGAAACGAAATACATCCGTATATCTAAATCAGAGGGGAGCAGATTCTAAAAGTATAATCAGTGATAGAAACCTGTGCTTGTCTTATATTGTACTTCTTAGATATAAGTGTAAACAGATATTACACAGTAGTATTCACGTGTTGATGAGACCACTTTTCAAATAACTTCAGTCAATTAAAACATGTTCTAACAAATCTTATTTTATAAAACAAGCCCAATAACTTATCTGCATAACAAGGGGAAATGTCCCTGAACATTTCCCCTTGTTATGATCTGAGGCTTCTGTTTGAAGGAATGAGCTGAAAACACTAAGTAAAGTAAAGCCTCTGGAGAGCTGAGATGAAGGCTGTTTGTTTCTTAAAGTATATATTCAACTATCAAGAATAATTGACTTACTTTTGATTGATCTTGCAAACTTATAAGTTAACTTGTGAGGCCGTACACTGCGTTCAAACATGTTGGGATGCTTCCCAGTGTTGGTTCACTTACAATGAGCAGAACAGCCTCAGCGTGTGACAAGATGACATTCAGCCTTCAATTTGAAAACAAAAACACAAATGTCGCTTTCTTAAAACATCCCCAGTATTAAGTGGTTTTCTTAATGACATGAAATGATACCAAAAGTTTAAAAAAAGCCCAACAGTTTTACAACACCTTAATTCCTGAGTTGTGTTTTATCGCCAATTGTTTTGATGTGTTTTCCTGATGTATTGGAATACTACAGAACTGGCAGGGGAATGCTAACGTTAGCAAAGGCTACGTTGCACTAACTCTCCTACTTTTGAATGATATTTACTCCACAGAGGAGTAATGCAGACACACAATGAATGTGTTGATTAAGAACAGATCAAATACATGTTGCTCCAACAAAGACTGAGGGTCCGTTCCAGCTAAAGTAAATGAGTCCAGGATTGTTCAAAACAACTTGACTCTGAAATGTTCTGGCTTTTTCTGCTGATAGTTTGACTGTAAATGAGTTTGTCGATAGCTCTCCCTTTGGTGTCTCCTTGCTCCTTTATCACAGCTTCTATGGTGTGTAAATATGATGTGTTTTATTGAACCCTTTTACAGCACATTGTTCACATGCAGACCACTACTCCCTTTTGCATGTGGAAAGTAAACAATGAGGTATTTTCTTTGTCTTGTAAAGCCTGTCCTGCAGCATGTGTTGTTTCCTCTTCTGTCTGCAGGCTGATTCCTCCACACAGCGTCTGTCTGACTGTCTCTCCTGGAGCTGAGACTAGAGTCTGAGGATCTGGTGAGGAACAGAAGACGAGTGCAGCAAGTGTGCCTGACCTATTTCAAAGAACAACCCACACTCCCCTCCTCCTCCATGACCTCCGCCTGCAGTCTCTCAGCTGAATGAAGCTCCTTCTTTACGCTGAGGGACAAACAAAGCCCCCTCCTCTCCGGAAGAAACAGGAACTGTGTTTAGTGGCGTTTCCTTTTCAGTAAACCTCTTGAAATCTGCGGATCCTGTAAACACACAGAACATGTCTGCGTTGTCTTACTCAGTTTACTACTTGTCAATGTTGCAAGGAACCACTTTGTGCACAGCGTGTTTCAGGGGGGGACACAGACAGTGTTGCACATGGTCCATTAGTACAGCTTTTAGTCGGGCAGGGTTATTATAACTTCCTGTCCCCAGTATTTGGTGCAGAGCGGCACTTCAGGTCACAAAGGGAAGGGAAACCTTTACGCAAACACACAAAGGTGTATGACGTGGTAGGGGGAGGGTTTTTTGGAGTTGGGTTTCCCCCCCCCCTACCCGGTGTCCCTCTCTTTGTCTCCCCCCTCTTCCCTCTCCCTCTCTGGGTCCTGAGGGGGGGTCAAAGGGCGTCTGGGAGGAATGCCAGAGGAGGAGGAGCGGCCAGATCTTTTGTCCTCTCGTCTCCAGTCGACCAATCCTGGCCCGTGTGACGTATCAGCTCTTTGCATGCTTTACCCACATGCCCTAGCAGTTCCTCAGCAGAACCTGAAGTGGGTCTGCCGGTCCTGGGGGGTCACTTTAAGTCCTGGGGGGTCACAATCACACATTAACACATGTAATTCTGCACATATAGAGCCTTTGAAAGTAGGGTTTCCCTCCTCTGAGCCTCTACATGTCCTGGCACCAGAGCAGAGGCTGCTCCCAGGTCAGAGAGGTATATACAGTCCGCAGATTCTTAGTTATATTGTGTTACTTCGGTAGCACATATACTAAAATTGGAACGATACAGAGAAGATTAGCATGGCCCCTGCGCAAGGATGACACGCAAATTCGTGAAGCGTTCCTTATTGTTTCCTTCCCGTAGCTCTTTTCTGTGATTTAATATGGTTTTTTAAAGATTTGATATGATTTGGGATGATTTTGGGTGAAACAGCGCCCCCATGGCCCCCAGTGGTACTGCGGCTGCAGAGCCTGCTCTTCACTCCTCTGCCTTTGTTTATAACACTTCAACATTTAGTTCACTAGTTTCCCTTCGAGTAGTGGGTTATGCTTTTAACTTGTGGAGGAGAGACACCTCCTCTGAGCTCTGTGCCTTCATGACTTCTTCTGTTTGCATCTCACATTTCTGTTATTAGCAGGATTTCATCCAACAGGAGTCACCTGTGCATGTAAACAGAGCAGCATCTGATCCCAGTAAATACAGACCTGAGAGGTTTAGAAATCTGGATGCTGCACAGGGTCTAAAGTGCCACTTTAGCGGGACGTTACGGAGCTCAGGAGTCCCCCGCCCTCTGATGCATTTAGGGCTGACAGGGTGAGGAGGATGTCCCGCTCCGCTGTGCAGCATCCAGGGAAACACACAGCGGAGCGGGACATCCTCCTCACCTGTCAGCCCCAAATGCATGAGAGGGCGGATAGCTGAGCTCCGTAGCGTCCCAGTGTAACCGGTGTGGTTAAGCGGTCTCTGCGTTGTGTTGTTAATGGACCCGAGCCAGCGTAAAGTTGAGACGATCTCTGTTTAATGACTGACAACAGATAAAACGATCAGTTTTACACCAATTTCCCTCACAATGACTCCTCTCACGTGGAACATTTTAAGAAAAGGGCAGAGGAAACGTGAGGGACATAATGGGGGGAAAGTCCTCACAACAATAAACTCCTGAGCACACTTCAGAGGTTCCGCCCACTGATCTCCGACCTTGCCAGGTGTTTAACATTCAATAGAATGAAGAACACAGAATAAAATAATATAAAACACAGAATTTGTGTGATTATACACAATTAAATTAAATAAACCCCACTGCATATTTACATCTGTTACACTAGCCGCTAAAGGTGAACACACATCTCAGCGTTTCACAAAGTACCGTACACACACCACGGTTAACTCAGTTTGACTAATCTCGGACATAGAAGTGTCTTTGTAACAGTGTTTACACGCGTATTTGCTAATAATTAATGCACATTTTACTCACAGTGTCGCTTGGTTGAAGTCACTCAGTATGAATACCCGTGGGAAACAATGGCGGAGGGAGGAGAGATTGCTGAGAATTTGGAAAGAAATCCGCCTCACTGATTGGACGCTAAAAGAGCCCCGAAAGTTTGATTCTCTGACTTGGACCATTATCCGGCCTCTCATTGGCAAACGATCGAACCAACCCTGGACAGCCATTGGTCAGAATTTTGCACGAGGATACTGCCCATTCTTCTCTGTGAAAGGAGGGGGGCAATGAGAGGAAAGTGGGCCGGTCCGTGCGGAGCGGAAGGTCCGTGGTTCGATCACCAGCTGTGGCAGAGATGAGGAAGAGCTCAGCCAGCACTGCCTGACACATATGACTCTAAAACAGGGGGTTTTGGAAAATGATGATGATAAACTACAAAGAGTATCTGTAAAGTGCATAACATCTGAATCAATAAAACTGATTTGATTAAAGAAAGGTTTGTTCTACAGAGCTGTATTATGATGCACGTTATATTTGATATATATATATATTAGGGGTGTAACGGTTCACAAACATTTCGGTTCGGTACGTACCTCGGTTTTTAGGTCACGGTTCGGTTCGGTACGTTTTCGGTACAGCAGAAAAAATTATCACAAAACATAAAATATATATATATATTTTTTTATTATTATTAAACTGTGAATAATGTATTCACTCAAATAAATACAAAATATAATAAAATAAACATTAAGGTGCAGCATTTCGATGAACTGAAATAATCTGTATTTGAACTGAACTGTACCTAAGCAGCCAGTTTGACATTAGGACTTGCTTGTCATTGTATTTTCATGTTGTTTTAAAGAAAGATGAACTTGTCCACATTGCTTGCAAAAAGGGCAGATCTGCTGGCACTAACAATGTCTCCTGCTGTGGAGAACACCCTCTCTAGGGACAGAGGTAGCAGACACAGCCAGGTAGCGCTTTGCTAACATGGCAACATAAGGATATTTGGCGTTTGTAATAGCTTTGGCTCGGTCTGAACTTGTTGCGAGTGGTGGAGGCTTAAATGCTAGTGGGAGTTGGGTTTGCACTTCAGTCTTTTTTCTTTTGGTACCGGTGATATTCACGTTCGGGTGATGCCTTTTCAAATGAGTGTGCACGTTTGATGTATTGCCAGCCGCGTAACCAATGTTAGTTGAACAATGCCGACAAACAGCTTTGGTTCGGTCCACCTGTCTTTGTCCGTCATCCTTGTACGTAACTGCGAAACCAAAATGTTCCCAAACCGGAGACTTCAATGATGCTGGAGGATTTTCGAGCTCAACTTTATCTGCGTTCGCCATTTCGACAGTTCCTCAAATTACTGACTAAATTTGAACGCATCCCTGTGACCAGCTCTCATAGTATGCCTCTCGTCCAATGAAATGACTTGCTCGCTCTATGACGCGACGAGCCCAATGTGAGGAAATTACTCTGAATGCTGCGACGCAGCACCTGAGATTACTTCCAAGAAGTTGTTCACGTTCTCAATTTTTTACTTTTAACGTTATATTCGTTCGGTACACTTCGGTACACACGTGTACCGAACCGAAGGGCCCGTACCGAATAATTTCGGTATGGGTACGTGTACCGTTACACCCCTAATATATATACATGTGTATGTGTATCATCTCATCATCTGTACTGTGCTTATTGATGCACCATGTTGTGTTTTATTGACCCGTGTTTCAGTGAAATATCAGACGTTGTGTAATGAATTCTAAATAAAGTTTCCACACAAAGTTCAGTTCAGAGTTTTATTTTAAAATAGATTTAAATAAATAAAGACAAAAGACAATTAAAGAAAAAAAGAGCCATCATTCCCCCCCCGCTGGGTCCCTTTTGAGTCTCTTCATCTCCTCGCGCCATTCCTCCACAGTTTTCCCGCCGGCAGCCGCGCAGTGAGACACACCTGCAATGCGAGTGTGGCCAGTGTCGATCCTCTTGGCCTGGCCACACTTGCTGCAGGTGTACTGACCCGTCTGCTGACGGGCGACGGCCCACCCCTTGCAGCATCAGCCTCTGCCGCCTTCCTCTTCCTGTAGGCCGTTGTCTTCGGCACACGGAGAGGAGGAGGCTGAGCAGCAGGGGCAGCCATGAGAGGGCCAGCTGGGAGCAGTGATCGAAGAGGAGGCTGAGCAGCAGGGGCAGCCATGAGAGGGCCAGCTGGGAGCAGTGTCCGAAGAGGAGGCTGAGCAGCAGGGGCAGCCATGAGAGGGACAGCCGGGAGCAGTGTCCGAAGAGGAGGAGGAGGGGCAGCCATGAGAGGGCCAGCCGGGAGCAGTAATCGAAGAGGAGGCTGAGCAGCAGGGGCAGCCATGAGAGGGACAGCCGGGAGCAGTGTCCGAAGAGGAGGCTGAGCAGCAGGGGCAGCCATGAGAGGGCCAGCCGGGAGCAGTGTCCGAAGAGGAGGCTGAGCAGCAGGGGCAGCCATGAGAGGGCCAGCTGGGAGCAGTGTCCGAAGAGGAGGCTGAGCAGCAGGGGCAGCCATGAGAGGGCCAGCCGGGAGCAGTGTCCGAAGAGGAGGCTGAGCAGCAGGGGCAGCCATGAGAGGGCCAGCTGGGAGCAGTGATCGAAGAGGAGGCTGAGCAGCAGGGGCAGCCATGAGAGGGCCAGCTGGGGGCAGTGTCCGAAGAGGAGGCTGAGCAGCAGGGGCAGCCATGAGAGGGACAGCCGGGAGCAGTGTCCGAAGAGGAGGAGGAGGGGCAGCCATGAGAGGGCCAGCCGGGAGCAGTAATCGAAGAGGAGGCTGAGCAGCAGGGGCAGCCATGAGAGGGACAGCCGGGAGCAGTGTCCGAAGAGGAGGAGGAGGGGGGGGGTGGCCAGATGAGGCAGGCAGACCCACCCCTGAAGGTCCCGGCACCTCCGGGATGTTGTAATCGAAGGGCTGTCCTTGTCCCACCTGTACAAAGGACAGCCCTTTCGCTGCCGGGAGAGGCTGGAAAGCCACAGCTACTGCAGGGACGACGCCAGTTCCCTGCAGCAGCACAGACACCCCCCTGTCTTTCTGGCGCCGAGAGAACCTGTAAGACAAACCCAGGCAGATGTTTTTACGGAAAGAGAAACCCCAGTACGGATTACAAAACCACCAACAAAGCTGCAGGTTAAACTCACCACTGGGACAGGGTCCTCTGGTTCAGCTCAAAGAGCTGAATGTCGGTCTGAGCCATCAACCTCGGGCTGGCCAGCACTGCCTCTCTAATGGCCACGTAGTCCGTGAGGATGAGGAACCACCGAGTCCTCATGATCCCTCCGAACCGCGTGGCCGCGGGGTGGAGACGGCAGAGCTGGCTGCAAATGGCCTCTACCAGGCGGCTGGTGCTGGGCCATGTTGCAGGGCCCGAGTTCAGCCCGAGAAGACAGCTGAGTCACGGAGAGGACAGCGAGGGTTAATAGGCAGCAAATATTTAGTATAGGAAACAGGAATATTTGAAGCGAGTCTTACCGTTGGAGACTCTCCTTCCCAGGACAGGAGGTGTTCTTCCCCTTCGCTGTCTTGAACCGCCCCTTCGGCTGCCTCTCCCGGTGTCTGGGAGAGTAGACGACTCGTCGCCTGTCCGGCTCGGGCAGGCGTTGCCAGAGGGCCATGAGTTCGTCCACCCTCTTGTCAGAAAGCCCCTGAAGGCTCCTGGCTTCCAGCAGGGCCTTGGCCAGCTTCAGGACATGCTGGTATCCTGGCTGGCCATCAGGACCCTGTATCTCCTCCTGAGGAGAAAAGGAAGGAGGGAGGAGGAGAGAAGTGCTTCTGTGGAGTCTTGAATACATATAATTATCATTGTTATCATTATCAGTAGTAGCAGTGTGTTAGTGAACTTACCTCAGAGTCTGAGGAGGACTGCTGAGCAGGAGCCTCAGGGGCCTCGGGAGGGTCAGGTTGGTGAGGGGCGGCCGGGCCGGATGGCTCAGACCTGTGTGCGTCAGCCGGATCACCCGACCGGGCTGCTGTGCCGGTGGAGGGGATATCTGGCTGGAAGACGGTCGGGTCCTCCACGTCTTCCTCGATACCCTCGTCCACCTCCTCCAGCGACTGGATGGCAGCAGCCTCGTCCGGAATGTCGGGGTCCAAGCTGACGTCCTCAAGCACTTTGCCTGTCTGCCTGTACAGGAACTCCACCCCGATGAGCTCCCCTGTCACGCGGCAAAAAGACAGGAAGCAAAGGATTTGCAAAATGCTCCTTTTCCTCACAGTTATGATGTCTGAATAAAGTGAATAGGGTTTTCACATCACCCACCTGTGTACTCGGCAGGCTTGGTGAAGTCCTTAACCAGCTGACGGCCAAGCACCCTTTGGCTCTTCTGGTTAAGGGCGTGCTTGAGGTGGCCACTGTAGGAGTGCAGAGGCTCCACCTCTCCCGAAGCTGCCGCTGCGCGGTCCTCATTCCACCTCACCAGTCCATCGATCAGGAACGCCTGGAAGTGCTTGGCACTCGCCTGCGTCCCTGAGGAAGCAGGTATCAGATCAGAAATGAATTGACATGTACGTGAAATGTGAATTCATGATAGACTTTATCACAAGCTGTACCTGGGATGAACCGGTTGAGGTGGTGGTGGAAGGACTCCAACGACGTGGAGCCCCTCGCGCAGCGATAGACCGGCAGGATGACTCCGCCCTTTGTCAGCCTGCCGGTCTGCGTGTACAGCTGCACGCCAGGTGGGTCCTGGATGCAGCTGAGGTGGGGCCTCTGCGTACTCCATATGTCCTGGATGCGGAGAGGGTCGAGCAACGGGATGTCGAGGCTGTCGCGTCCTGCCGTACCGCCGAAGGTTTGGAGGAGGTCCTGGATCAGGAGCGCCGTGTCTTCCGCCCCACGCGTCCGACGACGGCAGTGGAGCCTCCACTCCTCCCTGGTGATCTTCTGGATCACCTCGGCGTCGGTCAGGCCGACCATCCCGTGCTTCCCCTCCAGCTGGGACCGCTTGGCTTCAGTGAGACGGCGGGCATCTCCGGGGTCCACCTCGAAGATGCAAAGAGACAGCTGCCTCATGAAGGCGGGGTACAGCTCGTGGCTCTCTGTGGTGACACCTGCTGCGAAACGTCGCATCAGGTGCCAGATGTCCAATTTCACCACAAGCTGTCCCCACTCCTGTGATAAGGAAACAAAAGTCTGTCTGATTATTGGAGTACAATTTTTCTCAAAGCGTGGCTTTGGTCAATAGTCATTTTGTGTAAGATAAATAATATTGCTATAATTCTACTGTGATTATCAGTACTAGTGTTGACAGACCTGAAACAAGGCAGCTGTCTTTGACACGCCGTCTCTGTTGCAGCAGTCCCGATCCACATAGATCAGCTGGGGGGGTGGTACCCCGGCGAGTCGGTACCGCCTCATCAGTCCGGCCGCCATACTGGACAGGCCCTCTGCGCCCTCGGAGCAGGTGAGGACGCTGATGAGGACCTGCCCGTACTCGTTACCAACGTTGGTAACCCAGGCGGCCGTGTCGGAAGCGGTACCGGCGAGCTTCTTCGTCACCTGGACAGAGAGAGAGAGAGAGAGATAGAGAGAGAGAGAGATATTTCAAAGGTGAGTGCATAAACACACGGCGGCTGTAAGAAAAAAATGAAATTGTGCCAAACTATACTGACCTTCTTGGTGGAATCCATCTTCAGGATGGATCCGAAGGTGGACGTGATCCTGGCCTTGTACTCATCCAGCCGCATCATTATGTCGTAGCCGTAGACCGTCAGCAGCCAGCTGGGTGAGGGCAGAGTGGGCATTATGGGCGGTGGTGGAAACTGCCCCCTCACGCTGCACAAGGCCAGGAACTGCTCGCACACGCCGAGGTACTGGATCGCTCTCCGCATCCAGGCGTCTGAGTGCTGCTCCCGCAGGGTGTTGCACAGCTGAGTGGCACTGTTGCCCAGAGTGCGGGACTTCAGCTGGGTAACCACCCTATGGTCACAGGACAGCCTGCAGAAACACAAAACAAGCATTATATACAGCTCCGTCATCACATTCATTCATATATACGGTATGTTGTCAATTCCTCTCACTTGTACGTAAGTACTGCTGGGAACTGGCAGCTGTAGGTGGGGGCCAGCTGCCTGATGATGCCCTGTGACCACCCGCCGACCTTCTTCTTGCATCGACGGCACTCCAGGTACTCGGTGGCCATGAGATACCAGCCGTCGATGTCCAGGACCCTCCGGATGGTCCTGTACAGCCCAGCCTTCACCATGGACCCGGTGCATGAAGGCTGGGGGCATGTCAGCTGCAGACGCCAGATCTGGTGTGGCATCCAGAGAAACAGCCGACATGCAAAGAAGGGGTCAGGGGACGCGGGAGGCTGGTGGTAGATCGGCCGGGATTGGGGGGGGTTCCACCACAGACTCAAGTCTGTGATGAGGCTCGGCCTCCCCCACTGGTCCCTGGTGAACAGCATCCGACCGATCCACTGCTGCTGCTCCACAGTGAGAGCTGCCCGCCAGGACACGGGCAGCAGCTGGAGAGAGAACCAGAGCAACGTATATCTTACTTATATCTGAGGACATCGCTCCAGGGCAGCAGATGAGCAGCGTTTGCTTTGACAGACAGTCTTACCTCACGTGGCGGAGGAGGGAGGAAGGCTGGCCCCGGCAACTCCTCCTGTCCGGGAGCAGCAGCTCCGGGGGAAGCCGTGGCTGCGGTAGCGAGGAGGGGGCTGGTGCAGGCTGGACTACTGCTGGAGGTCGCAGGGCGTGGTCCTGTTCCTGTGTGGCCTCCAGCAGCTCCTCGTCCGTGGGCTCGCCCAGCACAGCAGAGACACCAGCCCCCTTCTGTGGTGCGGAGGAGGGGGTGGCGGGAGGCGGATGGAGCGGGAGAGGGGCCTGTACATCTGAGGCTTAAAGGGAAATCAAAGTCAACTTTATGTCAATCTCAAAATATGTTTGTCCACACAGAAAGATTGAAATACTGTTTCCCACAGCCCAGAGGTATGAAAAAGACACACAAATGTTTCATTAACATGAAAGAATTAGATGTGTGTTGCGTTAATATTAGGGCTGTCAAGTTAACGCGTGTTGGAGGGGTTACACAGGTTTACGAGGGAGAGGATGATGAGCTTACTCTACAAGCACTCGTTAGTGATGATCTGACAGGCGATTGGTCGGCGTGAAGCTTGGTGATTTGAGACTTGCAACAGGCGGATAGTTTTTCATTAAAGCAAACTTACCTGCCAGGTAATATCCTTCTGAGTACGGACATATTTATAGAGCAAAATAAAGGGAGAAGGGTCAAAAAGGAAGTCAAACTTTCAGTTATCAACAGCATGTTGCATGAATGCTACTTGAGTTTGTACTTACACTCCTCCATGTCAACTACCACCCTGATCAGCTCTTCATCCGAAGGTTCCTCCGATGGCTTGGAGGGAAGAGCTGATCCGAGGGAGGCTGTAATCGCAACGTGAGTGAGAAGAAAATATACAGTGAACATGAGAAATACGAATAGGGTTAAACTGTGCATTTCATTTAGGCTGGACTTGCCTGGAAATGCAGGCTTAGGGACCACCAGCTTCTGGATCTTTGCCTGCATTTCCACCGCAGACAGAGAACGCCGCCCGGACACGAAGGCCGCAAACGCTGAACCAAGAGGCCTATGAGACAGAACAACATCTAGAATGCACAGCATGAAAAACACCAACGTGTCTTCAGAAAGGCCATCCAGGTACGTCAAACTCAGACAGCTTTAAAATAAGACACGTACTTTGATGCAGTCCTCGCTCTCTGGCCAGAGACAGAGACTGTGCCGCTGGTGGTGGTGCTGCTGGTGGTGGTGCCGCTGGTGGTGGTGCCGCTGGTGGTGGTGCTGCTGGTGGTGGTGCTGCTGGTTGTGTGGTGCCGCTGGTGGTGGTGCTGCTGGTGGTGGTGCCGCTGGTGGTGTGGTGCCGCTGGTGGTGGTGCCGCTGGTGGTGGTGCCGCTGGTGGTGGTGCCGCTGGTGGTGGATGCAGCAGCAGCAACAGCAGCAGGTCTCTGTCTGTCTCGGCTCTTGGTGTAGCGGATGGCGTTCTCCATCTGCGTGCCGGGTGTGGGAATCTTCCTCCGGAGGCAGTTGACAAATCTACAAAAATCAGACAATTTGTCACGTGATTCTTATCAACCGAAATAGAATCCACATGTATATATATCTATATATATATATATATATATAGATATTACGACATACCGGATTTGTTTGGGGTCCACAGACTCGTACAGGCTGTCCAGGGTCTCAAATTTAAAGTCTCCGAAGTCAACAAGGGCCTGTCCCTCCTGACCAGGCAGGAGGGACTTCGCCCGCGCCTCCTCAAACGCCCGGTGGAACCTGACTGCCTCCAGAAAGTCAGGGTACGCTGAGGAGTAGCGGGTGAAGGCGTCCTGTAAATTCAAAAATAAGGTTAAAACTGTTGTCACTCTTTTAATGGTATTGTGAATCAGACTGAAGTACTCCACCTTGTTGGCCATCAGCGGGGACTGAGACCCTGTCCTCTCTCGCTCCTTCTGGTGGGAGGCGACCAGATTGATGGCGTAGCCCATGTCGTTCTCCAGGAGCCAGTGGAAGATCTTTCCCTGGTACTGGCCGAACTGGACCTTCCACCGGCTCAGGACGAGGGTGGCGTTGGCGGTGGAGCCATCCTCGGAGGAGACGTGTCTATGGAGGAGATGTGGGCCCAGGCCTCCGCGTCCACCTCCTCTGGCTTCTTTGCCCTGTACAGGGCTTGGCCGGCTGCTCGCCGGGGGGCGAGGGTGCTGGCTTCGGCCGTGGCCTTTAAGAGGAGGGTCCCGTTAATGAAGTACTTTAATGTTGGAGTCAGTACTAGTTGGACTTCTACCACAAGTACTATGAAGTTATTTTACTGCGTACTTTTTCAGCTATTCTCTGTCAAACTCCTGTGGCAGAAAATCATTTTATCTCTCATCAAATATGGCAGAAAACATTTATTATTGTACTCAGGAGGGGAGTTTGACAGAGGATTACTTTAAAAGTACACAGTAAAAGTACTTCATTGTAGGCTACTTGTGGTAGAAGTCCAACGAGTACTGAGTCCAACATGTCATTAAGAACTTATGGCAGAAAATAATTGTATCTCTCGTCAAATATAGCAGAAAACATGCAGTTTGACAGAGGATTAAAACTGTAATCAGAGCCCTCTCATCTGAGCTCCGTTACACACACACACAGGAGCGGGACATCCTCCTCAACCTGTCCGCCATAAATGCCTCAGAACACGGATACCTGAACCGTAGCGTCCAGCTAGCTTAGCCGCTAGCTTAGCGATAAATACACACAGCGTTGTATTCTCCTCCCCCTGTCGGCCATAAGAGCTTCAGAGGGCGGATACCTGAGCTCCGTAGCGTCCCGCTAATGACACACACACACACACACACACACACACACACACACACACACACACACACACACACACACACACACACACACACACACACACACACACACACACACACACACACACACACACACACACACACACACACACACACACACACACACACACACACACACACACACACACACACACACACACACACACACACACACACACACACACACACACACACACACACACACACACACACACACACACACACAGCGTTAGCGGGCAGTAGCGTGGCGTGGGGATAAAATGAGGGGAAGCCAATAATACGTCCTTTCTTTTGGGTCGGGGTGTGATGGTCAATGTAATAACCAGGGGCGTCGCCTGGACCTGGAAACATTCGGGGCTTAGCCCACAGTGGCGGCGCTACAGTCGAATTTTCTACTGCAAGACTCCCCACACGCACATACACAATTGCGCCATCTGGTGTCACAAACGTGTGCCTGCATTAGCTTTGTTACGGCAATGGATTGTGGGAGATTCTCATAGCACGTGAGGATCTCAGGTGCCTGTATTATCTCGGTGGACAAAATTTATGTTTTTATTTTATAAGGACAATAACGTACTGTTGTGTTTGTTTAGTTTAATGTTAATTGTTTAATGCTCACAGTCACAGCAACATGTTTTTGTGTGATTGGTTTTATATGATTTATCAACGTGATCATCAATAGCTAATCTGAGCACCAGAACCCAGCTCACGTGTCCTTTTATGCTGTCCATTGAAATGCAGGAAAGTAATCACCAGCTCTGAGTGATCTGTTGCTGTCGTTCCAGTAATCCAAAATTCGGCTAACAGATAGCAAATAAGCTTGACTCGGACAAAATACGTCTCAGGACAGTTTGTTTTTTACTTACACAAAAAGGTATCAAATACAAACACATATTCTCTCAGGTCAAAAAACTATGTTGCTCGGTGCTTCTTTCTCCTTCTCACACCCCAATCACCAGCAGCTGCCGTCGGCTATAACGTCTCGTAATCACGAACAGCTGCGGTCGTCTATGCCGTTAATTTCACACGGCTGGTTCCAATAAATGATATAATAGCACTAACAACAAAGGATACTAATATTCAAAGTATCAGACTATACATTTTAACATCTCTCCCCCCTACAGTTGACGAGGGGACACTACACCGGAGTTACATAAGCAGAGATAAAGTGCTATTTTGAGGGAACTCACCTCCTCTGGGGTCCCAGGAAGATATTTTTTTAAATGTTGAAGTTAAAAGCATCAATCTTGTGCACTTTGAGAGCAACATTAAGAGATATGGATACATCTCTCAACACCCATATGTCAACAAAAATTAAAGAATCAGAAACGGGTTTATTATTTAAAAACACTTCATTTTCCAATTAAATCATAAACTATGTCAAATTATTAGAAGTTGTTAGTAATCAGATTAAACAGAAAAAAGGGATGGAAGGAGGAAATAATAATCCTTCCTCACTTGCTGCTTCCCTCATCACTTGCGGTTTCCCTCATCACTTGCTGCTTCCCTCATCACTTGCTGTTTCCCTCATCTCTTGCAGCTTCCCTCATCTCTTGCAGCTTCCCTCATCACTTGCTGCTTCCCTCATGACTTGCCGTTTCCCTCATACCTTGCTGTTTCCCTCATCACTTGCAGTTTGCGGTTGAAATTATCTCTTTTGCTGGCCAAACATGCTGGATGGAAAGCAGTGGTGTCTCACTTGCCTTGGCCCTGTATCTGCAGTCCCTAAATCAGTCATGTTACCCATTGACTCTTGTCTGTTCTGGTGTTCCTGTTCATTGTTGTCTCCATTGTCGTTCTTGTCTGTTGTATCTCCTTCTTGTGTGTCCCTTTCTCCTGTTCTCCTTTCTTCATCCTCTACTCTGTTTGGCTCATCTGTGATGACTGTGTAGGTAAACACAAACAAGTATGTAAGTCAATCAGTTTCCAGCTCTGTCAAATAAATGAATTTCAAGATACACACATTTGTCTTCATTAAAATGAGTGTCACCACACTGTCACAAAATGTAATACTAACCAATTGAAAATAGTTAAATGTACATCTCTTGTAGATATCACTGTTAGAGTAGTTATCTCCCAATAGGACATAATCATTCCTATACAAATGCAGTTTGAGTAATTCACTTAATATATTCACTTCACACTTTAATATAGTCATTTTCACTTAATACTCTAATATAGTCATCTTTCTGCATTCAAAACTAAGGAAAGCTGTAGCCTACAATTCGACATGATAATGAGGAAAAAAGGCCTCCGACAATGCAGATCATTTTTTGATCATATCAATTTTAAGATGGGGGTCAAGGCTTAATATTTGGGAGCATAGTGTCCCTTGCCCCCTTTCAGGAGCCCCACTGGATTAGCTTTGATCTGAAAGCTAGTTAGCTGGCTGTCCATCTCATAATGTTCACATAGAAACTAGCTGTCAATAGGAAATATCAATCAGAAGAATTATAATTTCATGCAAAAATCTGTCACAAAAAGAGGTTGTACATTTAAATTCAGGTGTTGTTATGGCAACGTCAGTGGCCAAACAGCCACATTTACTGCTGCAAATACGTGCTGTCAACACATAAAGCAGTGGCAACTATGCCACCATTTCAGCTGACTTTTCCTCAGAAATACTGTCACATAAATCCATATATTTCAGTGCTAGGTTGATGCTTAGCTAAGCTAACTATGAAAAACTTTAACTGACAGGACTCCGGATCAACTGTGTAATGTAAGGTAGCTTCTAGCTTCATGTCGAACACTGACAGACAGTAAGTCAACATTTCCCAGAGAGCTTTCTTTGAAATCACCAGGTAACGCTAAAAAACACAACATTTAGATTTTATGACAAAGTGTTTATTTAATATATCTGGCTAGCTATAGCTACTTGCTAACGGTTTAGCTTACCCCCGCGATTCAAAGTAACGTCAACGTAGCTATAATTTATGCTTTGCTTACATGTTGACATAACTTGTAAGTTTACTGACATTTACATACCTTGTTCACCTGGCTCAGGTGGTGGCTCTGGGGTTGTTGTGTGAGCCACCGCTTGAGAATTGCCGTCTGTTTTATTAAAAAAATGTCTAATGTCCATCTTCAGAAACTCAGCGTCCGCGGCTGACAGTTTAAAGTGTAAACACTGTCACAGAGGAGAGGTCAGCCAATAAAACACGTTTATTTCCATGCAACTCTCTGATTGGTCTGGTGGCTCTGTTGCATTCACTGAACACGGGAAATTACAATTCTGCCATCCTCTAGGTAAAGTACAGTTAATGTATTATATTATTGAGGGAGAATTTGTCCGGGGCGACGCCCATGGTAATAACGTAACCAGATGAGTGATTACAGCACCCGGTATCATTGTACACACATTTGTATCATACAGATGCAGGACTTACACACGCCTGTTATCTAACAGGTCCGCACGCACTCTCCAGCCCAAACTCTAATAAGCATTCATTCACAAACTAAATCAGGAGACCTCTAACGTTTTACGTCCGATTCGCTCCTTTGTTCCTCGCTGTACACAGCTCCAGTTTGGGCATCGGCCTGTCATCAGATTGTATTTGTTGTTGCTGCTGTAGCGGAAGTTTAGTAGCCTACAATTATTTTGATTAAATACTCAAAATCTCCACCCTCCATAATTAGTGCGAATGCTGTTTACAGCATTCCACTATAGTGCTTCAAATCTTTATTCCCCTTATTTCAGCCAATACTTTGACTCTCCATAACTTTAGCTTATTTTCAGCTACAGAAACCATTCAAATATTAAACTATTCAGCCTGTTCAGGAATCGATGGGAAACCTTCAACTTTAAAAAAATATTTCATACTTTTTGAAATATTCAGCTTTTTAAACTCTTTTTTTAACATTGAAGTCAATGGGAAGAGCCTTCAAATCAGCCAATACTTTAGCTCTCCATAACTTCAGCTTACTTTCAGCTACAGAAACCATTCAAATATTAAACTATTCAGCCTTTTCAGCAATTGATGGGAAACTTTCAACTTTTTCAAAATATTTCATGCTTTTCAAAATATTCAGCTTTTTTTTTTAACATTGAAGTCAATGGGAGATGCCTTCAAATCCTGTTTTCCTACACTTCGCGCCAAATGCTTCTCCTTCCACATAATTTCAGCCGGACACTTCATTCCAACTTTCAAATGATCACAATACCTTCAGCTATAAAACTTGTATAAAAGATTTTTGATATCTTTTCAACTTTTTGAGATATTGAATTTAGTTTGGAGCTTGGCAGAGAGGCCTTTTTCAGATTTTAACATTAGAGTGGATGGAGCAGCTCGTTAACTCTAGAGTGCTTTGATCTCAAAACAGAGTGCAGGACAACTCGAAATTCTCCCCCAAAAATATTTTAAACTTGCCATAATTCCCAAACCCTACTCTCCTCAGACATATGTTGTCATGAAAAACGTAGGAAAACCTCTCCTAGGTTGGAAAATAAAAATAAAATAAGAAAAAATATTAAACAAAATGCCTCTTGAGGGCATGAAGAGAGAAAAAGTCCAGCTAGCTCCCAATTGATTCACATGTTAAACTTTGCAGTCAAAAATATTCTTCTGCTTTCCCAAGCCTTTTTACTTTCCTTTCTCTTCTTAATACAAATTCATTCACTACTACTTACATCTGATATTTAACTCTTTCAGCCTATTTTCAGCTGCAGAAACCATTAAACTATTACATTATTCAGCTATTTCAGGACATCAAGGCTATACATGTTGTTGTTTATACCTTTTTTTTAAAAAAACCTTTTCTTTTAAATATTAAGCTTTTTCGGCATTTTTTTAGCTAAAAGCAGCTACCATTCAGCTAATAACATATTCAGCTTTTTCTGCATTTTCAGCTAAATTCAGCCATAAATGTTCACAGTTTACAGCATTCGCACGCATTTTCTGCAGGAAATGCATTTTCTAGTTGCACTTGCTTCAGTTGCTTGCTACTTTCTAACGGCGGTGAGAGTGATGCAGTGACGCTCTATCTATCTTCTATCGATTAGATTTATGATTCGAAAATTATAAAAGTAGGGTAGACATGTGGATATTATCCGACTGAACACAACGTGCATTTATCTAACAGGTTCGTTTTCCACTGACCTTATTTCGAGCTATTTTCCAAAATCCTATGGAGAAATTCCATTGCTTTCTGTCGAGGGAAACCGAGCGCAGCTTACTTCCGGGTTTTAGGACGCGTCACTGCACCACTAAATTGATGCGATTTGATTGGATTGTGAGGCAAGGGAAGCCAGCCGCCTCTGGCTTCCCTTGCCATGGCCCTGACCAATCATAGGTTGGCAGGGGCATGACGTGAGCCTCATCTGATTGGTCAATCCCTCCATTGTTTTTCACTAAGGGAAGCCAATTTCGGCCAGCGCCATTTCTATCTATATGGCGCTGATTTCGGCTAGAATAGAATAGAATAGAATAGTTTAATGTCATTATTATACATGTACAATGAGATAAATGCTTCTCCCTTTCAAGGGTGCCATCAAAACAAAAACAAAACATCACAACATAAGACAACAAAATACACGCATACTTAGGAATAAGGGATAAAGGAATAAAGAGTAAAGTGCAGTAATTATTTCCAGGAGTATACAAATAAAATCTGTAATGTAATACATAATAATAGTGTGTATTTTTATAATAATAATAATAATAATAATAATAGTAATGATATATATGTTATATAGCCTCCTCTCGCAACAGAGTGCAATCTACTGTTTCACCATAACATCTAGAGGGGCGCTGTTTCACTCTTTGTAAAATACTCATGGAGAATGGGGGAGAGACGGACCGGCAGCAACACACAGCAAAGAATTTCCGGAACTAAACGAAGAGTTTTTATTTATTTATTAAAATTATAACTACAATCCCAAAAAACAGGGGAAGCCTGGCTTCCCTTGGCCTCCAGGAGAAAACGCCACTGCTGAATTCAACGCCGTAAGAAGTCTCCTGCGCACTGCTAATATGAAGTATGGACTGTCTACCCAGCTAAATTCCTGATAACGTTTGAGAAGGTTACCCACGCCTTTGCCAAGGCAGAAGAGGCAATGGACTTTTACCAAACACAAATCAAACCAACTCTGGAAGGCGTCCAGACCACCGGCAACAAGTTTGTTTGTTTGTTTGTTTAAAGGACAGTGCACATTAATCCACATTGCTGTAAATGAGCCAGTATTAGCCAGCAGGCTAATTTTCAACTGTTGTCCTTGGCAAGATGTTAAATGACCACAACAAGACTAGAGAAATAAAAACATAATTAAATAGAGTACAGCAGACAACATCAGTACAACAATAAATAAATATCAGTACAACAATAAATAGGAACAGCAGTACAACAATAGAGAGGAACAAACAAACATGCAAACAGATGAAATATCATAGTTAAAAGTGTTCACATTTTTGATTGTTTAAAAGCCAGTTCTTATGATAGTGGTTAAATGTATGATAGGAGGTGTTATTCCTTATCTGTATTGGTATTGTGTTCCAGAGTGTTGGTGCCCTCACAGAGAAACAGTGTTTGCCAAAGGAACTGGACCCAAGAGGGGCTACACAGTCCCCTCTTAGGGCAGACCTTGTGGTTCTGCTGTTTGAATTTTTCTGCTGTATAAAAGTGCAGAGTGGTGGGGGGGGGGGGGGGGGTGCCTTGCCGTTTAGAATTTTAAAAATGAGACATGCGTCAGTGTGTTTTAATATATTTCCCCAGCTGAGCAGGTTATGTTTGTCCAGGATTTTGCAATGGTGGTATAGCTTTGGTTTTCTGTCTAAAACTTTGAGAGCTTGTTTGTAAAGTGACAGGATAGGCCTTAATGTTGTGCTATTCGCCTGGGTCCAGTTGGTTCACCTGGGTCCTGCTGGTTCACCTGGGTCCAGCTGGTTCACCTGGGTCCTGCTGGTTCACCTGGGTCCAGCTGGTTCACCTGGGTCCTGCTGGTTCACCTGGGTCCAGCTGGTTCACCTGGGTCCAGCTGGTTCACCTGGGTCCTGCTGGTTCACCTGGGTCCAGCTGGTTCACCTGGGTCCTGCTGGTTCACCTGGGTCCAGCTGGTTCACCTGGGTCCAGCTGGTTCCCCTGGGTCCAGCTGGTTCACCTGGGTCCTGCTGGTTCACCTGGGTCCTGCTGGTTCACCTGGGTCCAGCTGGTTCACCTGGGTCCTGCTGGTTCACCTGGGTCCAGCTGGTTCACCTGGGTCCAGCATGTTAGGTGGGGAAGGATCATGGCAGTCATATAGAGTTTTGCTACAGGTGTTGTCAAACAGTTCCTTATATATCTAAAGGTTGCTAGATTGTATTTAGTTATTTGCGTTACCTTTCTCACTTGTTTCTTTTTGAAGGATAGAGTAGTGTCAAGGATAATGCCTAGATATTTAAAATGTGTAACTGTTTGAATGACCTCCCCAGACACATAGACCTTGGGTTCACGGTGTGATACAGTGTTGGTCTTGCTAACAAACATACAGACTGTCTTCTTAACAAGTCCGCTGAATAGGCAGGTAGATGATAGCTGCAACCCGCTCCTGTGTTCAACTGCTTCTCATTTCATTATAATTGAACTCTTATAAACCGGTGACTGGTATTCAAGTTATAATGTGCTTTGATGATTACCAAGCGGATAATTGATTCATTCATTCGTTTGGAAAAAAAATAACTTGTGAAACCTCAGTTACATCGATTTTGTCACTTAATGCTTTGTGTATTGTGCAACTTGTTACACTCGAGGGGATGTTGAGCATGCATGCTCTACGTGCCACAGCTCTGCTAAATGGAGCGCAGTTGTAGGAGTCTAAAGAGGGAAATTATGATTTATCTGCTGATATTGCATATTATTATTTCCTTGGCCCTTTTTTTGTTTTTTGTTTGGGGTGAGGAGATGGGAGGAAAGTTGGGAATTAAGGGAATGGAGGTAATCTTGCCAAATCGCAATCAGAGTTTGCTATATGACATTGTAAATTACGTTAAAATATGCATAACTAAGTCCACAAAGTATATTTGGTTTGATACATATGACTAGATTAATTGTTCTCTCATTAATCGTATGCGGTCTTAACTCCAATCTAAAGGTTACAAAATGTCTTGATGTCTTGAGTTGAAAAAATGCTGATATTGCGTTTCTTCAAGAAACCCACATATTAGCTGAAGATATTCATAACGTTGGGAATAATTAGAGATGTCCCGATCCGATCACGTGATCGGGGATCGGAGCCGATCACGTGATTTTCAAAAGATCGGAATCGGGAGAAAAAAATCGGGGATCGGGATTTTTTTTTTTTTTTTTTTTATAAAATATTTTAATTATTTTATTTCATGTTACAAAACAAAAATGACCATGTTCACGTCTTAAAGTCATCCCGAGGCCTTAGTTTTGGTTAAAAATTACACAACATCATGTATGTGTTGCTTCTTTTGGGCTTGTTTTCAGACCTGGTTGCTTATTTCTCTCAAATCTGGCAACAGAGTGGGCGCAGTGTCTAATAGTAGCATTAAGCTAACGAGAGGCTACGGGAGTCGGGACGGAGAAAATGTCAGGAGTTTGGAAGTATTATAAAATTGAAAGCGAAGGCAGAGTAACAGCCAGATGCAATGTTTGCAAGGCGGAGGTTCCGCGTGGTGGAAAGAACAGAGCTACGTTCAACACGACCAATCTAATACGCCACCTGAGAAACAAACACCAACAACAACACGACGAGTACACAGCGGCCACTCAGGTAACGGCACTGAAACAACAGACACTTTTAAAAGGAAAGAGAAACTGGCCCAGAACAGTGAAAAGGCCAACAAAATAACAGCCAAGATAGCTGAATGCATCGCGTTGGATGACCAGCCGTTATCGGTTACCTTTTTCTCTCTTAATGCATTGCATAAAGATCGGATCGGGAAAAATCGGTATCGGCAGATTGTCAAAATTAAATGATCGGAATCGGATCGGGAGCAAAAAAAGGTGATCGGGACATCCCTAGGAATACTATTTATAAAGTTGTGGCTTATTCATCTTCAAACAGTAAAACTAAAGGAGTAATCATTTTAATTCGCAATAATTTAAAATGACATATTGTTAACAAAGGTCAAGATCAAGAAGGAAGAATTGCTTATCTTCAAGGAGTCATTTACAATAGAAAGATAGCTTTGATCGCATGCTATGCACCTAACTCATATGAACATACGTTTTTGAATCACTTTCAAAAGTCATTTCCGAAATGACCAATTATGACATTATTATTATTGGTGGTGATATGAATGCTGTGATTAATCCATTGTTAGATAGATCAAGGAATACCCAAAGCAAATCATCATAGCCAACGCATTAAGTACCACTAAATAATGATGCGTTGGTAGATATATGGAGAGTAAGGCATCCTATATCAAGAGTTTACTTTCTTTTCTAAGAGGCATCTTACATTTTCAAGGATAGACTATATTTTAATCTCCTCTAAACTTGTAGATTTAGTTCAAAATACTGAAATATCACATACGTCAATATCAGACCACCACGCCACCTTTTCTCTCTAAGGAGAACAATCGAGCCGCAAGATGGAGATTCAATTTAACATTATTACAAGATTCACAATACTGTCAGCAGCTTAAAATCGGCTTATGTTGTTTAATTATAATTCAGTTAAAGATGTTAGGCATGTATGGAACGCTGTAAAAGGTTCGAGGCAACGCCATAGCGTACTCCTCAGCCTGAAATAGGGAAGAGCTCAAGACAATCGTGGATCTAGAATGTACATCATCATCACTGATTAGAGAATTAGGAACATTATAATTCAGATAAAGAGATAGCAGTATGCAAAGTTAAAGCTGAACTCAATGCGCTACTTACCAAGAGAGCTACATTTCTGATTCACAGGGTAAGAAACACAGAATATCTAGATGGAAGCAGACCGAGCTCCCTGCTGGCAAGTCAACTCCGAAACAACGAGCAGCTGGACCAAACATCTTCAATTAGGAATAATGATGGCATCGTCCTTTATGATCCAGTTCGTATTAATCATGAATTTGAACAGTTCTATAAACATTTATATACATCTCAAGTACAGACATCAAAGGCAGAGTTAGAACATTTCTTTGTGGATCTGAATTGACCACATCTATCCCCTGAGGACATTGATCGCTTAGATTGTGAAATCTGAATCTGAAGCATTGGAAGACATGAACCTTGGCCCATCCCCTGGTATAGATGGTATCCCTCCAGAGGTATATTCCAGTGTTGGCCTGATTTAGGACCAGTATTATTGGAAATGATTTATGTAGCACTTAAAGAAGGACATTTCCAAAAGGATATCAATACAGCTATAATTTCTCTCATACACAAGAAGGGGAAAGACCCAAATGTATGCACAACTTTTAGACCAATATCACTTATAAATTCAGAAATCAAACTTTATGCCAAAGTAATAGCTCGACGATTGGAGAAAGTCCTTCCAACATTAGTTCATTATGACCAAACAGGCTCAGATAATATCAGGAGACTACTGCATGTTATTCATTTTGCAGCAGACATAACATCGCCTTGCGCCGTATTATCAGTTGATGCTGAAAAGCTTTTGATAGGCTAGAATGGCCATTTTTGTGGCATACAATGCAAATAATGGGTTTTGGGGTAAAATGTATGATTATGTTGAAGATCCTATATAATAATCCAAGTGCTATGGTTCTGACAGGCAATCAGTGGTCACCTAGATTTCCAATTCTACGTGGCACACGGCAAGGCTGCCCTGTCTCTGCGCTTCTGTTTCAGCAATTTCTCTAGAAATGCACAGAAAACAAGACTATCCAAAGAAGTAAAACAGATAGTTGTAAAAGAGGCAGACCACAACATTTCGTTATATGCGGATGATCTAGTACTGTACTTGGACGAGGTACCAACTACGCTTCCTAAGCTGTTAAATATCTTTACCCAATTTAGTTCATTATCTGGTTACAAGATCAATTTGAATAAATCATGTCTTTTACCCCTCAATAGTGCCATGGTTGAACTAAACTTAAATACAGAATTGCAGATCGTCCAACACTTTCAGTATTTGGGAATCGATATATGTGCCTCATTAGACACAATAAAGAACTACAACAGAATGTATACAACAATTAAAGATGCCCTAAACAAGTGGATTAATATAACAATTTCTTTAGCAGGACGCATTTCAATCATAAAGATGAATGTTCTACCAAGAGTCCATTTCTTAGCTAGTATGTTGCCTTTATCTCCACCAGACGGTTTGTGGGACAAACTTCAGGATTTCAAAATATATTTGGAAAAACCAATACCCAAGAATCAGATACAAAGTTTTACAATATGACAAAAACAGTGGAGGCCTTAATGTTCCCAATCTCGAGCTCTATTATTATTCCTTCACGCTTCGAGCCTTGAAAAACTGGATTGATGAAAGCACCAACGTATTGGATTACAATTGAAAGAATTGTAGTCTATCCCCTTAAACTTGGTGATGTCTTGTTTTCTGCCATGTCGCCATCTGACTGTATGCAAACATTTGGACCAATTATTGGGCAAGCCGTGAAAGTGTGGAAACATGTGGAGAAATGGTGCAATTGGTCTGTAGGTTGGCATAGCAACATACCAATGTTTCATAACCTGTTGCTACGTATTGGGAAAAAAGCAATCCAATTCCCACAATGGCAAACCCGAGGAATACATTATCTTTCTGACGTAACCAACGACAACGGCTTGATGTCCTTCCAAGAATTGAAAGGCACGTATAATGTGCCTGGCTCGTCTTTCTTTTTCTATTTGAAACTACGTACTGCCATGCACACATATGGAGTTCCTTGGAATCAACCTCTGCCAACACATCAATTAGTTAAGGTCATATTAAGTCCAAACAGTGTGAGCGGCACTACTTCATATATATATAAAAAGCTGCAAGATAAATTAACCGGATATATTGGCATCTCTGCAGTATGGAACGCAGATCTAAAAAATGATACACAGACTATTGATTGGAAGAGAATATGGAATAATATCTCCTTAACATGGCGTAGTCACAATCACCAATTGATACAGTGTAAAATGATACACAGATATTACCTGTTGTTACGGCTGCTGCCTTCCTGGTCGTTTTAACTGTGTTAACTTGTGTTATATGCAAATGAGCTGTGCGGTTGCTCTGACATCATTGGCTGCCATCTCCGGGTCCGCCTCCTGAAGATTGTGATTGGAGCACGCCGGGCCCGACGCACTCCAACTGCAGCGCACAGCCGGCGCACACCTGCTGGAGATGACTACAAAGCCTGGGGACAATTATCACTCTGGAGGCTCTGACATGTGGACAGACGCCTCTCGCTACTTAGCAAATTCTGTTGAACTGTGGTTAAGCTGGTGTGATTGGTAGTGTCTAGACCAGTGGTTCTCAACTGGTCAGGCCTCGGGACCCACTTTTTACTTGGTCAATACATCGCGACCCAACATTTTGAAGCACTCAAATCTATTCAACAAAAAATCGTGCTGTAATATATACGCTTTTCAGCATACAATATTAATAAAAGTGAAGTACAGTGCATATATCCCTTATATCCCTTCACAGAACTAAAGTATGCTTTTAAAAAAGGTTTAATGAGATGATGGAATCAAAGCTGAACTGTATAAAAAGGCACAAACCCAACCCCAGCAGGGGGTCTGGGGGGATTCTCCAGATTTTTTGAAATTCTAACATAAACTACGCATTCTGGTACACTGAGAAGAAAATAAATAAATCTATTACTACCCGACATATTCATAATATTTTATGCCATTGTTTGTTTTTCACTTTGTTCTGACAGCTTGCTGCGAGAAGAGTAAAGAGGAGATAGTCTGTGTGACTTACTTTAAATTGTGGGTAAGGGTAGATAGCCCCCATTGTTCTGTGACCTGTCAATCATCAAACTGGGGGTCATATTTCATTACGTGTTGATTTCTATCTGAAGTTGTAACCATGGATGTATAAAGAAGAGTTCTACCAAAAAAGCCCTCAAAACGCACCTTTTTACCAAGGTTTTCCCCACTGTATAGTTAGTTTAATAGGTTTCTTTTTCCGCTACTTCCCCCCCCCCACCCCCTTAACCTGTCTGCCTCTTTTCCCCTACTAAGCAATGGATATCATCCTTCCATGATCTACTAATCTCAGAGCTGTCAATCACTTCTGCTAATAAGGCTAAGGGGGAAACATGAGAGGCTGTTCAAAGAGCGGCTGATCGGGTAATATCATTCATGTAAATGGTGATTGCACATATACGCACACCTTGGTGCAAGTGTAGATTATTAGGAGTCAATCTCAATTCAGTTTCAACAGATCAATCAATCAATGTTTATTTATAGAGCCCAATATCACAAATGTTACATTTGTCTCAGTGGTCTTCACAGTGTGTACAGAATATCAGTATGACAATACGACACCCTCTGTCCTCAGACCCTCTGTCCTTAGACCCTCTGTCCTTAGACCCTCTGTCCACTGAGACAAATGTAACATTTGTGATATTGGGCTATAAATAAACATTGATTGATTGATTGATATTTATTTATTATTATTTTTTCTGTCTTTGTTTTTTCTTTGTCTTTTTGTGTTGTCTATATCATTTGTATCTGTATAAGTCCCTTTTGTGAGAACAAAAAAACAAAACAATAAAAAGTTGGTCACAAAAAAATATATTATATCTGTTAGTAAAGTTATTTCCTTAAGGAGGCTGAATAAAACATCACGAGGACAAAATATCAAACAATAACATCACAGGACTTTATTTAATTGAACTATTTAATCATCATGATCAGAAACAATGTACTGCTTCCGGGTACGCTGCTGCTATAGAACTACATTTCCCAGAATGCCTTGCGCTGTCAATAAGGAAGCGTCTCAGGAAGATTTCTCTCGTTGTTTGGATGTCTTTCACCTGAAACGCAGCTTTTATCCTCCACGTTTCTCCACTGTTCATCAGCGCGAGGTGTTTCTGAACCAGGTACATTCATGTCATATCTAAAACGTGTTCGTTTCTGTGTTTGAATGATACGTAACTTTGGACGTTAATATTATAAACACTTGATTAACCCTCTTTTCTTTATGTTGATGTTGTCTGTTTACCTGGAACATGTTGGGGAAGTATTTTTGTTGGTTAAAGTTTACACTCTGTTAAGGTTACAGAAAGGTCATTTAAGGTCTTTCTGTGTTCATAACATATGGATTTAAAGTGAACATCGCAGGTTCCCGTAGTATTTAAATTAAGCAATCATACACGAGAGGCCGTTCTTGAACGTCATTATTGGTACGACAGTACTGCGGCAGGACCGAGGCGCTTGCGCCGAGGTCCGTACGCCTGTACTGGAGTACCAATAATGACGTTCAAGAACGGCCTCAAGTGTATGATTGCGATTCTATGACACAAACTATCATTGTAATCAACAATATCGTAAAATAATTTCATAATGTGGGCTAATTTGCTCCCAAACCTACGCTTTCTGCTTGAGTTAATCTCCGTCAGAAAGTAGTTCCTATAAAGTAGTTCTCATGGTAACGATAGCCGATCAATCGAACACTCCTGCTACCCCGCTTACAGTTATTGAAAAAATTATAGTAAATAATATATTATTAACCAATTTATTGAAAACAATTTATTGAAAACAATTCTTGAATTAGGCTATTTAAATATCTGAGTAATCACTGTGTGGGATTAGCGGAACAAATCAAATCAGGCTGTCCATGGTGCTGAAACATTTTGGGTTCAGAATGAAGGTGGATGTTCATGCTGCCATTAAAAGTGCAATTCTTGAAACAGCTCTCCATGAACTCCATGCCAGACTTTTTTGCAGGTGGTGCTGTGGTGTTCACGGGTAGGACTACATAGGAAGAGCTTTCCTCCAGTGGCCGTTTCATGGCGTGTCCCGGACCGGCAAAAAGCGCGTTGCTCCACATCTTTCTGTTTTCTAGAGATGGAGCCCAGTAGCTGCGAAGCGATGACTCGTTTTTATGTCCGCTAACGGACATGATTTCTCTGGCCTCCAACCCTGCCTCCGCCAGCCGCTGTATGCAGGTGCTTCTGACGCAATGGTTTGTGTAACGCGTAGCAGTGCCAGACTCTTCACTAATGCGGGTCATCATGGACCCCAGGCTGTTCACCCCCAAGGGCTCCATGCTATACCACACCGCATCCCCAGGCTTCACCGACTTCCTTGGATGGTGGTAGAAAGCCTTTGCTGATTCGGGCAGTGTTGATAGGTAGGCCTCAAACGAAGCTACCGGGCAAAGGGCATTGCCCGGCTCCTCAAACATTGCCCCTCTCATGTTCTGGCGCTCCCTGTCGTTGTGGCATTTATGATTTTTCGTTTCCTCGTTAAATGCCATCGTCACATATTTGGTGCCTTAAGGATAATACAAAAAAAAAAAACGAATGTTAGGCAAGTTTGACCTTATGAAGCAACAACAAAGATAATAACAATGATGAAATAATAATAATAAGAACAATATAATAAGAACAACAACAATAATAATAATAATAGCCTGATAATAATAAAAGCTTGTAGGCTTAATGATAACAACTTTTTCGTTGCCCAGCCCTTCTGAGTGACTTGATGAGTCCGGAGAACGCGTGTTTGATCAACTCACCTGCAGAATCTCGTTTAACAACGAAAGATTGTGGAGTGAGTTTCCTCAGGCCCTCCTTTCCCCTTCTTCCGAAATGCAGTTGGGTATCGAACCACACCTGTAATGTAGGAAATGTCTACTGTAAAAACAATTTCCTTGGGGATCAATAAAGTAGCTATTATTATTGGGCTATTATTATTATTATTACCTTGTTGAGGAGGCCCCGTGGTGTGTTTGGGTCCATGGCCCGGGACTTGCTCAGGATTTCGAGGTCCTCGTTGGTGATAGCGGGATGGTGTTCAGTATTGTCCTGCCCAGCCCTTCGGAGTGACTTAATGAGTCCGGAGAACACGTTATTTGAGGTGGTAAACTCATTGTCTTTCATCAAACACCATGCCCGGCTGTACGGAGGGTCATTAATGAAGCGGTTGATCCCAGCTCTCAAACCGACATAGGTACTAATAGCGTACTGCTGGCCCTTAGTGTTTCTAACACTTCCATAAAACTGGCGAAGTAAGCTGTTCAGCTCCGGTTTGGACACTGTTCCGAAATCCACCATTTTCTCCTGGATTTTTAAGAACGCTTTGAGACATTTGACAGCCCAGGTAGTTGACGCCAATGTACTCTTTTCGTTGCGACTTTTTTCCAACGCACTCAACTCGTCAGTTGAAACAGCCGCAAATCTTTCGTTGGTTTTGTGGTCTGTGTCCATGTCCAACCATTCATCAATACTGAGGCCCCCCAACAAATCAAAATTAACTTTAAAATCTGACATTTTGTAGCTACCGATTTCCAACGAGAGACAATGTATAACAGTGTAACGGCTGTGTGTCGCTATGGAAACCACACGATGTAGGCTCATGGAAGTAGTTTCGGTAGGCTAGTGGCGTGTGTAGGCCCCTGGATACTTTGTGATTAGGCACGTTCTATTTAATCGTTGTTTGATCGTGGAATCAAACACGCCTATTGACCAATCAGAGAGCTTGCTCAAACCTATGTGTTATAGAATTAAGATTAAATTGGTAAAACGTTTTGAAGCTACTGTGATTGGACAACAGGGCTAAAGAAAGGTCTTTCAGGTCCTGAAGGGTTACAAACACCATAATGAGATTCCTACACTAAGTATTTGCTCTGATAATATATTTATACCAAACTGTGGCAGGGTGTGTACTTTTATTCTGGAACATATTATCGGTTATTGTTTACCTTTACCAGCTTTGAGAACACTTTCATGATCAATCATTATAAAACATATCATATATATTATTCTGAAATGGACCAATCTGCACAACGACTACTTTTACTGTCTTTCACTATATTTTGATGAGAATACTTTTCTACTTTCACTTGAGGAACATTTTGAATGCAGGACTTTTACTGTAACAGAGTATTCCTACACTCTGGTACTTCTACTTTTACTCAAGTACAAGATCTGAGTACTTCTACTTTGACTCAAGTACAAGATCTGAGTACTTCTACTTTTACTCAAGTACAAGATCTGAGTACTTCTACTTTTACTCAAGTACAAGATCTGAGTACTTCTACTTTTACTCAAGAACAAGATCTGAGTACTTCTACTTTTACTCAAGTACAAGATCTGAGTACTTCTACTTTTACTCAAGTACAAGATCTGAGTACTTCTACTTTTACTAAGTACAATATCTGAGTACTTCTACTTTTACTCAAGTACAAGATCTGAGTACTTCTACTTTTACTCAAGAACAAGATCTGAGTACTTCTACTTTTACTCAAGTACAAGATCTGAGTACTTCTACTTTTACTCAAGAACAAGACCTGAGTACTTCTACTTTTACTCCAGTACAAGATCTGAGTACTTCTACTTTTACTCAAGTACAAGATCTGAGTACTTCTACTTTTACTCCAGTACAAGATTTTAGTACTTCTACTTTTACTCAAGAACAAGATCTGAGTACTTCTACTTTTACTCAAGTACAAGATCTGAGTACTTCTACTTTTACTCCAGTACAAGATCTGAGTACTTCTACTTTTACTCAAGTACAAGACCTGAGTACTTCTACTTTTACTCAAGAACATGATCTGATACTTCTACTTTTACTCAAGTACAAGATCTAAGTACTTACTTTTGTTAACCTGGTTGAGTCTACTTCCATCTATTTTTCTACTTCCTTGTATTTGTATAAATACCTTAATGTGTGTATTTATTTAGATATATATATATATGTGTGTTTTTAACCTTGGGTAAGTTTACTTTTAAAAAACCTCTGTTGAATAACTATTCTACGTCTTTGTACTTTGTACTGTTAGATGTGCTTCAGTGTGTCGATATGATGCTGTGGCCTCTGGAATGAGCTGCTTCCTGTTTGCACTGACAGCTGTTAGAACATCTTTCAGCTTCATCTCATCTGGAGCTTTTCTCTCCGTCTTTATGAACGTCTGATATTCTGTTTGTTCCAGATCTTTGATCATCTCACATTCCTCTACCCCTTCCTGTGAAATGATACTTAGACACTTTTCTAACTGTTGTATATTCCTCTCATCCATGTTGCCCCCCCCCCCCAGACATCACATGTTCCTGTTTTCCTGTTACTCAAACCATCGCTGACCTTTGACCTGTTAAGCCCTGAGCCTGTTTTCAGGTCTCAGACTCGAACATGACATTCCCAGAACAAATGACCATAATTTCCCTTCTGAAAGGGTTACATTAATAATCTGTGTTCTCAAAGTAATGATAAACCTGTGAGTTGGATGTAGAAGAGTCAGAATCAATATCGATGTTTTTATATTAAAGTAAATTCAGATTGAACATGGTAAAAAAAACAGGATTTATAGTGAAAACTACCCTTGGATGATGGGAGAGTAGACTAACCTTGGATGATGGGAGAGTAGACTAACCTTGGATGATGGGAGAGTAGACTAACCTTGGATGATGGGAGAGTAGACTAACCTTGGATGATGGGAGAGTAGACTAACCTTGGATGATGGGAGAGTAGACTAACCTTGGATGATGGGAGAGTAGACTAACCTTGGATGATGGGAGAGTAGACTAACCTTGGATGATGGGAGAGTAGACTAACCTTGGATGATGGGAGAGTAGACTAACCTTGGATGATGGGAGAGTAGACTAACCTTGGATGATGGGAGAGTAGACTAACCTTGGATGATGGGAGAGTAGACTAACCTTGGATGATGGGAGAGTAGACTAACCTTGGATGATGGGAGAGTAGACTAACCTTGGATGATGGGAGAGTAGACTAACCTTGGATGATGGGAGAGTAGACTAACCTTGGATGATGGGAGAGTAGACTAACCTTGGATGATGGGAGAGTAGACTACCCTTGGATGATGGGAGAGTAAACTACCCTTGGATGATGGGAGAGTAAACTACCCTTGGATGATGGGTTAGTAAACTACCCTTGGATGATGGGTTAGTAAACTACCCTTGGATGATGGGATAGTAAACTACCCTTGGATGATGGGATAGTAGACTACCCTTGGATGATGGGTTAGTAAACTACCCTTGGATGATGGGTTAGTAAACTACCCTTGGATGATGGGATAGTAAACTACCCTTGGATGATGGGATAGTAGACTACCCTTGGATGATGGGATAGTAAACTACCCTTGGATGATGGGAGAGTAAACTACCCTTGGATGATGGGATAGTAAACTACCCTTGGATGATGGGATAGTAGACTACCCTTGGATGATGGGATAGTAAACTACCCTTGGATGATGGGAGAGTAAACTACCCTTGGATGATGGGATAGTAAACTACCCTTGGATGATGGGATAGTAGACTACCCTTGGATGATGGGTTAGTAAACTACCCTTGGATGATGGGATAGTAAACTACCCTTGGATGATGGGTTAGTAGACTAAAAGCTTTAGGAATCCAAAGTACAACATATAATAAGTACCCTGTAGCAAGATTGATGCAAAACAAGTGACCTTTGACCTTTTTAGAGAGGTTTAGCTAAAAACCCTCTTCTGGGGTCATTTGGGTGGATTTGACCTATCTCTGGCCCCCTTGGTCGATGTTGATGATTGACATCTCATTCTGACCGTCAGAGCCAATGGAATCGAGGGGAAACAGATTTAGGCGGGTCGACACGTACGAGGAATTTGACTTGATGTCGTGGTGCATACATATCCTCTTCTTCATGTCTCTTCTACATCAACATGTGTCCCCTCTTCTTCATGTCTCTTCTACATCAACATGTGTCCCCTCTTCTTCATGTCTCTTCTACATCAACATGTGTCCCCTCTTCTTCATGTCTGTTCTACATCAACATGTGTCCCCTCTTCTTCATGTCTCTTCTACATCAACATGTGTCCCCTCTTCTTCATGTCTCTTCTACATCAACATGTGTCCCCTCTTCTTCATGTCTCTTCTTCATCAACATGTGTCCCCTCTTCTTCATGTCTCTTCTACATCAACATGTGTCCCCTCTTCTTCATGTCTCTTCTACATCAACATGTGTCCCCTCTTCTTCATGTCTCTACATCAACATGTGTCCCCTCTTCTTCATGTCTCTTCTACATCAACATGTGTCCCCTCTTCTTCATGTCTCTTCTACATCAACATGTGTCCCCTCTTCTTCATGTCTCTACATCAACATGTGTCCCCTCTTCTTCATGTCTCTACATCAACATGTGTCCCCTCTTCTTCATGTCTCTTCTACATCAACATGTGTCCCCTCTTCTTCATGTCTCTACATCAACATGTGTCCCCTCTTCTTCATGTCTCTTCTACATCAACATGTGTCCCCTCTTCCTCATGTCTCTTCTACATCAACATGTGTCCCCTCTTCCTCATGTCTCTTCTACATCAACATGTGTCCCCTCTTCTTCATGTCTGTTCTACATCAACATGTGTCCCCTCTTCTTCATGTCTCTTCTACATCAGCATGTGTCCCCTCTTCTTCATGTCTCTTCTACATCAACATGTGTCCCCTCTTCTTCATGTCTCTTCTACATCAACATGTGTCCCCTCTTCCTCATGTCTCTTCTACATCAACATGTGTCCCCTCTTCTTCATGTCTCTTCTACATCAACATGTGTCCCCTCTTCTTCATGTCTGTTCTACATCAACATGTGTCCCCTCTTCTTCATGTCTCTTCTACATCAACATGTGTCCCCTCTTCCTCATGTCTCTTCTACATCAACATGTGTCCCCTCTTCTTCATGTCTCTTCTACATCAACATGTGTCCCCTCTTCTTCATGTCTCTTCTACATCAACATGTATCCCCTCTTCTTCATGTCTCTTCTACATCAACATGTGTCCCCTCTTCTTCATGTCTCTTCTACATCAACATGTGTCCCCTCTTCTTCATGTCTCTTCTACATCAACATGTGTCCCCTCTTCTTCATGTCTCTTCTTCATCAACATGTGTCCCCTCTGTGGAAAGAGACTCTGAAAGTTTCAGGAACAAAGATTCTCTCTCTTTTTGATCCATTTCTATAAAAACCTGTCTGAAAATGAGCTGATCAGATTTTGGCCACTTGATGATGTCATAACGATGTGTTGGCTTGTGTAACCATTAGCTAATCACCAACCAAGGTAACCCCCCACCCCCCCCCCCCCTTATCACCTGAATCTCCTCCTAGAGCTCCATTGAGTTCTTTGTAACCAAATGTCTCTCAGAGGGGCGTGGGGAGGGGCTCCTTATTTTCATCTAAAGTAACAGACAGAGAATCAGCACTTTGGAAACAGGGCTGAAACAGAGGGGATTATGGGTAATGCTGCAATGATCTGTTTGGTGTTCCAGCCAATCAGAGACAGGCTCTGTATATATCTGAGACCTGTACTATATTGATACAATACGATATAGTGCTGCGTACCGGTACGCCGAACCGGTACTGGACTTGTAAAAAGTTTCGGTTCAAGTCCGGTTAAAACCGGAACGTCGGGAACCGGTACTTGGACTCGCAAAAAAACTAGCACTTACGTATATTCTGGTGTCTGTGGTTATTTAAACATTCCCTGATAAACGTTATTCAGCGTCAATAAATGAGTGCTAATCCCAGTGTGCTCAGTGTACAACATTACATGTCATTTCACCTTCGATTCACGGTTTGAAAACGTAGCATTTCGCCACATGCTAATGCTAACCGGAAGTGAAGAATTTTCAGAATAAAAGTATTAAGTTAATAGTTAGTGAACTTCCGGTTTTTTCAGAATAAAAACTGATTTAAATTAAATGGTGTATTTAATTCAAAATTACGCCATATCAACATTGATTTTAATTTCTAACAGTATGTACATCACTATGTATGTAGTATACTGTATAATGTACACATGTAGAGTTGTAGAAAAGACTCTCACTGTACAGTCACTACAGTGTAGCCTATACTGTATAGTAGGTGTGTAACAGTGTAATGCGTATAGTCTACTCTACACTCTACCTTTCAGCAACGTTTTAGGGATTTAGGCTCAGTCAGCTCAGGGACTGTTTGGTTACTTTAGTTTGGTAAATGAAATAAATGTTTGAACTTTGTAGTAGTTCACTGTAGTTGCTGTCATAAGTCATTTGTAGACTAAGTGGCAAAAAGTTTTTTTTTTACATTTGTACTTTGTAGAGAAATGTAGACACAATTTGGAAGGGAGCTCAATAAACCTGACGAGTTTGAATTTGAGTTGATTATGAGTTTATTTTCCATTGATAATTAGCTCACAATAAGTTCACTTTAGTTTCTCACACTACTTGACACAAGCCATGGAACCTGAACCTCTGGACTTGAGTCCGGACCTGAACCTGAACCTCTGGACTTGAGTCCGGACCTGAACCTGAACCTCTGGACTTGAGTCCGGACCTGAACCTGAATGTGAGTCCAGGTACGCAGCACTAATACGATATACTGTATTGTCCCCGTAAGGACATTTGTTCTGGACTCCGTCCTGCAGTTCCGCATACATGTACATATACAAACATAGTGGACATTAAGAGACATACACATATCATCAGTCATACACCGTTTGAACAAACACAATACACAGACGCACATACTGACAATGGCAACCTATTGCACTACCCTCATGGCCAACATTTAAAAAGTACATTTCATTTCATGTGAATGTTAAGAAGCTTAATGGACAGGTAGGAATGAGTGCTCATAGCGGTTCAGCCTGCTCTTGGGAACCAGAAGGTAGGAGCTGGAATCCTGGGTGCAGTACGTGGGTGGGATCAGACACCATTTTGTTTGCCTGTCTGATAACGGACTGCTCGTATATGTTTTGGATGAGAAACAGCATAATGGGGGACCTTTAAAGTTTCACTTCTGACTTCTCTCTCTGTGGTATGATGTGTATTTACAGGCAGTGGATGCAGCATTAGATGCATAGTTCCTCCAGCTGTTCCCTCAGCCTCCCCCTCTCCCCCCTCTGCTCGACTGGAAGAGGAAGTGAGAGTTTATCTGCAGAGGGGAAACAGGAAGTGAGAAACACCAACACAGTGAGTATCAGTCGAGATTAACCGGGGAAATCACAAGATGACACCATCCCTTATTTCTGGTTTTCCTTTAGTCCAGACGAGCTGCAGCTGCAGGTAAGACATGCTCGCACCTCTCAGATGATCCAATCTATCATCGTTATCATTTCAAAGGGTTTGAAGTGGTGCTGATTAATAAAGGCAGCTTAGTTTAGAATACATTACGGAGAGTTGTGCAATCTTGAGTGATTTAGGAAAGGTGCATATACGTTTTAAACCGAGCTTGATTTTCTTGATAAGTTTAACTTAGAAGTTTACACACTCTTAAAATGCATTGAATGTATTTATCATCTTATTGTCAGTGTTATAAAGAGTCTAAAATGTTGCTGATTGATAAAGAGGGGCAGGTAAAGGTGAGAGGAAATGATCGACAATTATTCAACCGCTTTTATTCACATTTGTTAATAGACAAGATTGTTTTAAATAATTTAAGATAAATGTCACTCACTTTTATATGTGCGCTGTTTCTAGTGTTTATATAATTAAGACAAAAGTAATTTCTTCAGTTCTGAACAGATTCATTTGACCTTACCTGAACTTGTTTTGCGTCACACAGAAATCTATATTGATTAGAAAATGATACTGCCCCCCCTCACCTCTTCTGCCCCCCCTCACCTCTTCTGCCCCCCCTCACCTCTTCTGCCCCCCCTCTCTTCTGCCCCCCCTCACCTCTTCTGCCCCCCCTCACCTCTTCTGCCCCAGGCCTCAGACCCGTCCGGCATGGCGTCCGTCCTGAGCTTCTACCTGAGCTACCTGCTGCTGCTGAGCCTGAGTGTGTGTGTGTTGGTGTGTGTGAGTGTGTGGAGCAGCTACTGGCGGGGGGGCTTTGCGTGGGACGGGTCAGCGCTGCAGTTTAACTGGCATCCAGTCCTGATGGTGAGCGGCCTGCTGCTGCTCTATGGGAACGGTGAGATAAAGGACAACTATAGACACTCTCACTCTCACTTCTGCTTCACAGCCTTTAATAAGACAATAGAGGGAGGAAGTCGTTCAGTCGTGAAAGTGTTGTCTTTTATTAAACACTACAACAATAACACCCATAGCAATGGAGTGGTCCTGAAACTGGAAATGTGCATTTTCGCACAGAATCAAAGATAGGCTAATGTTAAGCTAACTCAATCAATCAATCAATCAATGTTTATTTATAGAGCCCAATATCACAAACGTTACATTTGTCTCAGTGGACTTCACAGTTTGTACAGAATATCAGTATGACAATACGACACCCTCTGTCCTTAGACCCTCTGTCCTTAGACCCTCTGTCCTCAGACCCGCTGTCCTTAGACCCTCTGTCCTCAGACCCTCTGTCCTTAGACCCTCTGTCCTCAGACCCTCTGTCCTCAGACCCTCTGTCCTTAGACCCTCTGTCCTTAGACCCTCTGTCCTCAGACCCTCTGTCCTTAGACCCTCTGTCCTCAGACCCTCTGTCCTTAGACCCTCTGTCCTTAGACCCTCTGTCCTTAGACCCTCTGTCCTCAGACCCTCTGTCCTTAGACCCTCTGTCCTCAGACCCTCTGTCCTTAGACCCTCTGTCCTTAGACCCTCTGTCCTCAGACCCTCTGTCCTCAGACCCTCTGTCCTCAGACCCTCTGTCCTCAGACCCTCTGTCCTTAGACCCTCTGTCCTCAGACCCTCTGTCCTTAGACCCTCTGTCCTCAGACCCTCTGTCCTTAGACCCTCTGTCCTTAGACCCTCTGTCCTCAGACCCTCTGTCCTCAGACCCTCTGTCCTTAGACCCTCTGTCCTTAGACCCTCTGTCCTCAGACCCTCTGTCCTTAGACCCTCTGTCCTCAGACCCTCTGTCCTTAGACCCTCTGTCCTTAGACCCTCTGTCCTCAGACCCTCTGTCCTCAGACCCTCTGTCCTTAGACCCTCACATCGTACAAGGAAAAACTTGCAACTTCCGGATGCTAACTGAATCAAAGAAAGGCTCATGTTATTGTGACGTGGTTCTATTCGTCCATTCGATACATGGCTTAGTCGGTTGTTTAAGCTCCAAAAAAACTTTATTTATATCAGCAACAAAAAATATACGAACCAGCATAACTTAAACAAACAAAATAAAAGACAAAAACAGGCCGTCCATCACTCATTCAGAGTAAACGTGTTCTGGCTGTTGCCTTCTCTGCAACAAACCCCCGAACACGTCCCAGCTGTTGCCTTCACTGCAACATTCTTCAGAGTGACACAGTCCAAAAAACAAACAAGGAACCAACACCGTCCCTTTTGACCCCATAGCCCCTCCCACAGGCTCACCGTCAACAGGTGACACAATCAACTCAAAACCACATTTCAACAAAAGAAACCGACCCAAACATAAACAGGTAACCACCTCTTAACACAATCATTCCCCATAATTAAACAAACGTAAAATAAATAATAAATTGCACGGTTCATTTGACGGAAGAGAGCAGGAAATGTTTGGTGTGTGTGTCGGCTGTCAGTGGCGGAGTCAGTCACTCTGTGACCCGCTCCGTCACAGTTATGCTAACTGAATCAAAGATAGGCTAATGTTATGCTAACTTAAACAAAGAAAGGCTAATGTTATGCTAACTGAATCAAAGATAGGCTAATGTTATGCTAACTGAATCAAAGGTAGGCTAATGCTATGCTAACTGAATCAAAGATAGGCTAATGTTATGCTAACTGAATCAAAGAAAGGCTAATGTTATGCTCACTTCATGTAAGATAGATTCAGTTAGCACAACATAGAACGTAATCGGATAGCTAACAAGAGTCTAAATGAGACGAATAAACGTCATCACGCCCAACATTAGCCACCTTTAGCTTAGCGGTGGTTATGTGAAGTCATGTGACCGTGTTGTAGTTCCTTTATAGCCCAACATTAGCCACCTTTAGCTTAGCGGTGGTGACGTGACGTCATGTGACCGTGCAGTAGTTCCTTTATAGCCCAACATTAGCCTCCTTTAGCTTAGAGGTGGTGAAGTCATGTGACCGTGCTGTAGTTCCTTTATAGCCCAACATTAGCCGCCTTTAGCTTAGCGATGGTGACGTGACGTCATGTGACCGTGCAGTAGTTCCTTTATAGCCCAACATTAGCCACCTTTAGCTTAGCGGTGGTGACGTGAAGTCATGTGACCGTGCTGTAGTTCCTTTATAGCCCAACATTAGCCTCCTTTAGCTTAGCGGTGGTGACGTGAAGTCATGTGACCGTGCTGTAGTTCCTTTATAGCCCAACATTAGCCACCTTTAGCTTAGCGGTGGAGACGTGAAGTCATGTGACCGTGCTGTAGTTCCTTTATAGCCCAACATTAGCCTCCTTTAGCTTAGCGGTGGTGACTCGAAGTCTATCTATGGTCCTCTAACCTCTCTTTACTTCCTGTTTCAGGAGCGGTGTTGTACCGCGTCCCGCTGACCTGGGGTCAAAACAAGTTGCCCTGGAAGCTTCTTCACGCCGGCCTCATGCTGCTCGCTCTCATCTTCTCCATCGTCGGTCTGTGTGCCGTGTTCGACTTCCACAACAAGAACAAGACGCCCAACCTGTACTCTCTGCACAGCTGGATCGGGATCGCTGCCACGGCTCTGTTCGCCCTGCAGGTAAACTCTCCCTGCAGGAACTCAATATACTCTATCAGCCTCAAATGCACTGAATTCAGCCATCTAAAATAAAATGACTTCAATCGATCTTTACTTTTTGGAACGTAGGATTTTATTATTATTTATTTATTACTAGTATTATTATTATTTTATCTGTATCGGTATTTTGTTATTGTATATTTATTACAACTATTATTATCAGTGGGTGTTTGGTGCGGGGGTGTTCCTCCTCCCCTGCGCCCCCCCTTCGCTGAGAGGCCTCCTGAAGCCCCTCCATGTGTGGATGGGGGGGGGCATCCTGGGGCTCAGCGTCGCCGCCTGCATCTCCGGCATCAACGAGAAACTCTTCTTTGTTCTGTGAGTTTAAGGTCCCCTATTATGCAAAATCCACTTCTTCATGTCTCTTCTACATCAACATGTGTCCCCTCTTCTTCATGTCTCTTCTACATCAACATGTGTCCCCTCTTCTTCATGTCTCTTCTACATCAACATGTGTCCCCTCTTCTTCATGTCTCTTCTACATCAACATGTGTCCCCTCTTCTTCATGTCTCTTCTACATCAACATGTGTCCCCTCTTCTTCATGTCTCTTCTACATCAACATGTGTCCCCTCTTCTTCATGTCTCTTCTACATCAACATGTGTCCCCTCTTCTTCATGTCTCTTCTACATCAACATGTGTCCCCTCTTCTTCATGTCTCTTCTACATCAACATGTGTCCCCTCTTCTTCATGTCTCTTCTACATCAACATGTGTCCCCTCTTCTCCATGTCTCTTCTACATCAACATGTGTCCCCTCTTCTTCATGTCTCTTCTACATCAACATGTGTCCCCTCTTCTTCATGTCTCTTCTACATCAACATGTGTCCCCTCTTCTCCATGTCTCTTCTACATCAACATGTGTCCCCTCTTCTTCATGTCTCTTCTACATCAACATGTGTCCCCTCTTCTTCATGTCTCTTCTACATCAACATGTGTCCCCTCTTCTTCATGTCTCTTCTACATCAACATGTGTCCCCTCTTCTTCATGTCTCTTCTACATCAACATGTGTCCCCTCTTCTTCATGTCTCTTCTACATCAACATGTGTCCCCTCTTCTTCATGTCTCTTCTACATCAACATGTGTCCCCTCTTCTTCATGTCTCTTCTACATCAACATGTGTCCCCTCTTCTTCATGTCTCTTCTACATCAACATGTGTCCCCTCTTCTTCATGTCTCTTCTACATCAACATGTGTCCCCTCTTCTCCATGTCTCTTCTACATCAACATGTGTCCCCTCTTCTTCATGTCTCTTCTACATCAACATGTGTCCCCTCTTCTTCATGTCTCTTCTACATCAACATGTGTCCCCTCTTCTTCATGTCTCTTCTACATCAACATGTGTCCCCTCTTCTTCATGTCTCTTCTACATCAACATGTGTCCCCTCTTCTTCATGTCTCTTCTACATCAACATGTGTCCCCTCTTCTTCATGTCTCTTCTACATCAACATGTGTCCCCTCTTCTTCATGTCTCTTCTACATCAACATGTGTCCCCTCTTCTCCATGTCTCTTCTACATCAACATGTGTCCCCTCTTCTTCATGTCTCTTCTACATCAACATGTGTCCCCTCTTCTTCATGTCTCTTCTACATCAACATGTGTCCCCTCTTCTTCATGTCTCTTCTACATCAACATGTGTCCCCTCTTCTTCATGTCTCTTCTACATCAACATGTGTCCCCTCTTCTTCATGTCTCTTCTACATCAACATGTGTCCCCTCTTCTTCATGTCTCTTCTACATCAACATGTGTCCCCTCTTCTCCATGTCTCTTCTACATCAACATGTGTCCCCTCTTCTTCATGTCTCTTCTACATCAACATGTGTCCCCTCTTCTTCATGTCTCTTCTACATCAACATGTGTCCCCTCTTCTTCATGTCTCTTCTACATCAACATGTGTCCCCTCTTCTTCATGTCTCTTCTACATCAACATGTGTCCCCTCTTCTTCATGTCTCTTCTACATCAACATGTGTCCCCTCTTCTTCATGTCTCTTCTACATCAACATGTGTCCCCTCTTCTCCATGTCTCTTCTACATCAACATGTGTCCCCTCTTCTTCATGTCTCTTCTACATCAACATGTGTCCCCTCTTCTTCATGTCTCTTCTACATCAACATGTGTCCCCTCTTCTTCATGTCTCTTCTACATCAACATGTGTCCCCTCTTCTTCATGTCTCTTCTACATCAACATGTGTCCCCTCTTCTTCATGTCTCTTCTACATCAACATGTGTCCCCTCTTCTTCATGTCTCTTCTACATCAACATGTGTCCCCTCTTCTTCATGTCTCTTCTACATCAACATGTGTCCCCTCTTCTTCATGTCTCTTCTACATCAACATGTGTCCCCTCTTCTTCATGTCTCTTCTACATCAACATGTGTCCCCTCTTCTTCATGTCTCTTCTACATCAACATGTGTCCCCTCTTCTTCATGTCTCTTCTACATCAACATGTGTCCCCTCTGTGGAAAGAGACTCTGAAAGTTTCAGGAACAAAGATTCTCTCTCTTTTTGATCCATTTCTATAAAAACCTTTCTGAAAATGAGCTGATCAGATTTTGGCCACTTTATGATGTCATAACGATGTTTTGTCTTGTGTAACCATTAGCCAATCACCAACCAAGGTACCCCCCCCCCCCCCCTTATCACCTGAATCTCCTCCTAGAGCACCATTGAGTTCTTTGTAACCAAATGTCTCTCAGAGGGGCGTGGGGAGGGGCTCCTTATTTTCATCTAAATTAACAGACAGAGAATCAGCACTTTGGAAACAGGGCTGAAACAGAGGGGATTATGGGTAATGCTGCAATGATCTGTTTGGTGTTTCAGCCAATCAGAGACAGGCTCTGGATATATCTGAGACCTGTGATATATTGATGAAGAACAGTCTAATAGGGGACCTTTAAAGACCTTCTATCCATTTGAAGATAAGATCCTGAAATGACCCTCTTTATCGTGTCTCCCCACAGTAAAGCAGGTCCCTCATATTCGGACCTTCCCTCCGAGGCCGTGTTGGGGAACTCTTTGGGAGTTTTGATCGTTGCCTTCGGACTCGTGGTCATGAGGATTCTGTCCAATCAGAACTGGCAGAGACCGGACTCCAGGCCGGAGGATCTGGTGTACACGGTGAGAACATGCTAAAGGGAATACTGGGGATGTGATGCATTCAACAGCATGTCGGCCGTCTTTGAAGGATGTTTCTGTAGACACGGAATTAGATTTGCAAGGGCTCCCTCCACAAAAAGCCAATTAACATGTGATTTTGGATTATTGCAGAAAATAATACATCACATAATACTTACACGTTTAGTTCAGCAGGATAATCTCCACATGTTAACATCACTTTATGATTTCTGAAGTAAAACTCTAACATTAGGCTATAAAGGAACTACAGCACGGTCACATGACTCCACGTCACCACCGCTGAGCTAAAGGTGGCTAATGTTGGGCTATAAAGGAACTACAGCACGGTCACATGATTTCACATCACCACCGCTAAGCTAAAGGTGGCTAACGTTGAGCTATAAAGGAACTACAGCACAGTCACATGACTTCACGTCACCACCGCTAAGCTAAAGGAGGCTAATGTTGGGCTATAAAGGAACTACAGCACGGTCACATGACTTCACGTCACCACCGCTAAGCTAAAGGCGGCTAATGTTAGGCTATAAAGGAACTACAGCACGGTCACATGACTTCACGTCACCACCGCTAAGCTAAAGGAGGCTAATGTTGGGTTATAAAGGAACTACAGCCCGGTCACATGACTCCACGTCACCACCGCTAAGCTAAAGGTGGCTAATGTTGGGCTATAAAGGAACTACAGCACGGTCACATGATTTCACGTCACCACCGCTAAGCTAAAGGTGGCTAACGTTGAGCTATAAAGGAACTACAGCACAGTCACATGACTTCACGTCACCACCGCTAAGCTAAAGGAGGCTAATGTTGGGCTATAAAGGAACTACAGCACGGTCACATGACTTCACGTCACCACCGCTAAGCTAAAGGAGGCTAATGTTGGGCTATAAAGGAACTACAGCACGGTCACATGACTTCACGTCACCACCGCTAAGCTAAAGGAGGCTAATGTTGGGCTATAAAGGAACTACAGCACGGTCACATGACTTCACGTCACCACCGCTAAGCTAAAGGAGGCTAACGTTGAGCTATAAAGGAACTACAGCACGGTCACATAACTTCACGTCACCACCGCTAAGCTAAAGGAGGCTAACGTTGCGCTATAAAGGAACTACAGCACAGTCACATGACTTCACGTCACCACCGCTAAGCTAAAGGAGGCTAATGTTGGGCTATAAAGGAACTACAGCACGGTCACATGACTTCACGTCACCACCGCTAAGCTAAAGGCGGCTAATGTTAGGCTATAAAGGAACTACAGCACGGTCACATGACTTAACGTCACCACCGCTAAGCTAAAGGAGGCTAATGTTGGGCTATAAAGGAACTACAGCCCGGTCACATGACTCCACGTCACCACCGCTAAGCTAAAGGTGGCTAATGTTGGGCTATAAAGGAACTACAGCACGGTCACATGATTTCACGTCACCACCGCTAAGCTAAAGGTGGCTAACGTTGAGCTATAAAGGAACTACAGCACAGTCACATGACTTCACGTCACCACCGCTAAGCTAAAGGAGGCTAATGTTGGGCTATAAAGGAACTACAGCACGGTCACATGACTTCACGTCACCACCGCTAAGCTAAAGGAGGCTAATGTTGGGCTATAAAGGAACTACAGCACGGTCACATGACTTCACGTCACCACCGTTAAGCTAAAGGAGGCTAATGTTGGGCTATAAAGGAACTACAGCACGGTCACATGACTTCACGTCACCACCGCTAAGCTAAAGGAGGCTAACGTTGAGCTATAAAGGAACTACAGCACGGTCACATGACTTCACGTCACCACCGCTAAGCTAAAGGAGGCTAATGTTGGGCTATAAAGGAACTACAGCACGGTCACATGACTTCACGTCACCACCGCTAAGCTAAAGGTGGCCAATGTTGGGCTATAAAGGAACTACAGCACGGTCAGATGACTTCACGTCACCACCGCTAAGCTAAAGGAGGCCAATGTTGGGCTATAAAGGAACTACAGCACGGTCACATGACTTCACGTCACCACCGCTAAGCTAAAGGAGGCTAATGTTGGGCTATAAAGGAACTACAGCCCGGTCACATGACTCCACGTCGCCACCGCTAAGCTAAAGGTGGCTAATGTTGGGCTATAAAGGAACTACAGCCCGGTCACATGACTCCACGTCACCACCGCTAAGCTAAAGGAGGCTAATGTTGGGCTATAAAGGAACTACAGCACGGTCACATGACTTCACGTCACCACCGCTAAGCTAAAGGAGGCTAATGTTGGGCTATAAAGGAACTACAGCACGGTCACATGACTTCACGTCACCACCGCTAAGCTAAAGGAGGCTAATGTTGGGCTATAAAGGAACTACAGCACGGTCACATGACTTCACGTCACCACCGCTAAGCTAAAGGTGGCCAATGTTGGGCTATAAAGGAACTACAGCACGGTCACATGACTTCACGTCACCACCGCTAAGCTAAAGGAGGCCAATGTTGGGCTATAAAGGAACTACAGCACGGTCACATGACTTCACGTCACCACCGCTAAGCTAAAGGAGGCTAATGTTGGGCTATAAAGGAACTACAGCACGGTCACATGACTCCACGTCACCACCGCTAAGCTAAAGGTGGCTAATGTTGGGCTATAAAGGAACTACAGCACGGTCACATGACTCCACGTCACCACCGCTAAGCTAAAGGTGGCTAACGTTGGGCTATAAAGGAACTACAGCACGGTCACATGATGTCACGTCACCACCGCTAAGCTAAAGGTGGCTAATGTTGAGTGTGATGACGTTTATTTGTCTCTTTTGGACCCTTGTTAGCAACCTCCGTTTTTAAAGTCAACAGTGGGGTATTTACTGACGTATTCTAAGTCATAGTTAAACATTAAAAAAAAAACATATGTATACATTAATTAATTATGCATGATATGCCAACGTTTTGAGAGCATTTAGTTAGCATAACATTAGCTATCTTACCTCTGTTTGGATGACTGTATATTTGTCATTAAACCCGTAGATCTGAAGGTCCTTTATCCCCGTTCTAATTTAGAAATGACCATCCAACTATTTAATATTTTCAAATTAACAATATGTGTAAGCGCCAAATCTAAACAGCAGAGGGCGCCATCATCATTTACAGTAATCTGTTCATTCTTCTCTTAATTCATGAGAACAAATGTCACCTATTCAGAAAAATAAAACACCGGTTTCTGAAAAAGCTTCTCTCTGTACAGACATTATTTTGATATGCATACTTTATTTATATTTCTGATGCAAAACAGCTGACAGATAACCAACGAAAGCTGATATTCAGACTTTATCCTTCAAACATGGCCGCTCTGCCCCAGCATGCACCTGCAATTCCCATTTCCTATAAAGAGATATTATTTGAATGATGTATCTTATAACCCTTATCTTTTCTCTTCCACAGCCGTTGCTTCAAGAAGAAAACGAATGAAGGAAATACAAAATGTCTCGAACCAAAACCAGTTCCACCTTCACACATCTCATTTCATCTGAATGTACAAACAGTGTGAGAACTATCCGTCTGTTGGGGTGTAAATATTTGTTGAGATTATATTTAAGAATAAAAGAGTTTTCCTCTAACACTGTGTACGTGCTCTCATTATTTACTGTAACCAACAAAGACTTCTATTTTCCCACAGATATGTTTCCGCTTCAAGAAAGACCTTTTTATTTACATGTTATTCTAATGTGTAGAGTTTATGCCTGGCTAATATAGGACACACTACACCTCTCCTGGATTAATACGTGTGGACCGGAGTGACTTCAATTCCAACCTTAGTCCTGAAGAATCTGTTTCTCTGTTGTCCACGTGCATAAAGCCTAAAGCAACAGCGTCAGAGCACGGTGCAGAGTCTCTAGATGAGTTTACAGGAGTCCCTCGTTCTTATTGAACATCCATGTTGTAAAAAACAGTAGTTTCCCCACAGCAGCAGACGCACATTAATGACATCATAAACACGTCGTAAAGTGTAAGTGCAGACTCTCAAAGCACCGCAGTCTCTTTTGAATGATCCTATCCACTATCCCTTAACCCTGTGACGTTTCACACAGAGGTCAAGGAATAGTGGATAGGAGAAGACGATAGGAACTGATTTTTGGAATATTCAACGGCAACCCATGGTAACGGAGAATCTACATATCTTCCATCGTAAACTGAAGGTTGGAGTCGGATTGGAATGAGTCTTCTGGGTAAAAAAAAAAATGCTGAATTTTCAATAAAACATTCTTATAAAGTAGGAAAAAAAAACAAGACTTTTCGTGTCTTGAAAATAGTAATTAAATATAATTTTCCACGGAGAGATGCTGATTCCAAACCATAATAATACAAGTTGATGACGACAGTTCTTGTTCCTGGGAGTGTTTTATTGTCCAGTCACGTGATGTACATTGATTTTGAGTTACTTGGTCACATGACATAGAAGCTGTTGTAAAAAAAACAAGACTTTTCGTGTCTTAAAAATAGTAATGGAGATGGTGATACCATGATTATGAAACGTGACGACAGTTCCTGCTGCTACCCGACAGAGGGCAGATTAGACTCCCTCTAAACATATCAATACACATTAGGATGTGATGCTCTTGACTTCCATACAGGTTTAAGAAAATAATATTTGTTTTTAAGAATTCAAAGCAATAAACAACAGCAACGCACCCTTTAACCAAGGCAACGTTAACCTAAAATGTATGTTAACAAGACAGGTAAACTAGCTTCACACTAATCCTCAAATATTAGCGAATTTATCTTTTTTTTAAAAAACATATTGATGTAACTACGTACACATATCGGTATGTTATATGAATATTGCAAATCAAAACCTTTATTGACTACTAATTACCAAACATCGCAGTTCTATCTCCTGTTATTAACGCATTCAAACGGCCCGCCACAAAGTTCCTGGAACTATCTGAGTCTCCGTGAATCACGTGACGATCAAGCATTTTGGACTTCCGTTGACGCAACTCTCTCTTCATCAGGCTCTGGTTCTGAGTTACTCAGTCACATGATATAGAAGCTGTTGTAAAAAAAAAATAATAAATGTTCACTAAGGGATGCTGATTCTCTACAAACCATGATTATAAAAGGTGACGACAGTTCCTTTATATAAATAACAGAGATGGCAAAAGTACACACATCTTTTACTCAAGTAGAAGTACAGATACTCGTGTTTAAAAATACTCTGGTGAAAGTAGAAGTACTGACTAAACTTCTTTACTCAAGTCAAAGTAAAGAACTTTGAAGTGTACTTCAGTAGAAAGTACCCATAACTAGCAGCTGTTTTAAAGAGTACCTGACCTCCCTTTATATTAATAGAACAATAATGTCATTGTTAGCTAATGAATGTTTCCATGCTGAACAACGGCAACATGACAACGTTTCCATTGGTCCCTCTTCTTTAGAGAAGACCAGGAAATGATGGATACACGGATCATGTTCAAATCAATAGGCACGCAATGACTCTAAAGAATAATGATCACGCCACCAAACACACATTCAGACTAAAGGAACCAGCTGTTTGGGAAATGAGAGAAGTAGAAAGTTCAGGTATTTGGGCTCAACATGTAAGAAGTAGAAAGTACAGGTATTTGGGTTCAACATGTAAGAAGTAGAAAGTACAGGTATTTGAGTTCAACATGTAAGAAGTAGAAAGTACAGGTATTTGGGTTCAACATGTAAGAAGTAGAAAGTACAGGTATTTGGGTTCAACATGTAAGAAGTAGAAAGTACAGGTATTTGAGTTAAACATGTAAGAAGTAGAAAGTACAGGTATTTGAGTTCAACATGTAAGAAGTAGAAAGTACAGGTATTTGAGTTCAACATGTAAGAAGTAGAAAGTACAGGTATTTGGGTTCAACATGTAAGAAGTAGAAAGTACAGGTAGTTGGGTTCAACATGTAAGAAGTAGAAAGTACAAGTATTTGGGTTCAACATGTAAGAAGTAGAAAGTACAGGTATTTGAGTTCAACATGTAAGAAGTAGAAAGTACAGGTATTTGGGTTCAACATGTTAGAAGTAGAAAGTACAGGTATTTGGGTTCAACATGTAAGAAGTAGAAAGTACAGGTATTTGGGTTCAACATGTAAGAAGTAGAAAGTACAAGTATTTGGGTTCAACATGTAAGAAGTAGAAAGTACAGGTATTTGAGTTCAACATGTAAGAAGTAGAAAGTACAGGTATTTGGGTTCAACATGTGAGAAGTAGAAAGTACAGGTATTTGTGTTCAACATGTAAGAAGTAGAAAGTACAGGTATTTGGGTTCAACATGTGAGAAGTAGAAAGTACAGGTATTTGGGTTCAACATGTAAGAAGTAGAAAGTACAGGTATTTGGGTTCAACATGTAAGAAGTAGAAAGTACAGGTATTTGGGTTCAACATGTAAGAAGTAGAAAGTACAGGTATTTGAGTTCAACATGTAAGAAGTAGAAAGTACAGGTATTTGGGTTCAACATGTAAGAAGTAGAAAGTACAGGTATTTGGGTTCAACATGTAAGAAGTAGAAAGTACAGGTATTTGTGTTCAACATGTAAGAAGTAGAAAGTACAGGTATTTGAGTTCAACATGTAAGAAGTAGAAAGTACAGGTATTTGGGTTCAACATGTAAGAAGTAGAAAGTACAGGTATTTGGGTTCAACATGTAAGAAGTAGAAAGTACAGGTATCTGGGTTCAACATGTAAGAAGTAGAAAGTACAGGTATTTGGGTTCAACATGTAAGAAGTAGAAAGTACAGGTATCTGGGTTCAACATGTAAGAAGTAGAAAGTACAGGTATTTGTGTTCAACATGTAAGAAGTAGAAAGTACAGGTATTTGTGTTCAACATGTAAGAAGTAGAAAGTACAGGTATTTGAGTTCAACATGTAAGAAGTAGAAAGTACAGGTATTTGGGTTCAACATGTAAGAAGTAGAAAGTACAGGTATTTGGGTTCAACATGTAAGAAGTAGAAAGTACAGGTATTTGTGTTCAAAATGTAAGAAGTAGAAAGTACAGGTATTTGGGTTCAACATGTAAGAAGTAGAAAGTACAGGTATTTGGGTTCAACATGTAAGAAGTAGAAAGTACAGGTATTTGTGTTCAACATGTAAGAAGTAGAAAGTACAGGTATTTGGGTTCAACATGTAAGAAGTAGAAAGTACAGGTATTTGAGTTCAACATGTAAGAAGTAGAAAGTACAGGTATTTGTGTTCAACATGTAAGAAGTAGAAAGTACAGGTATTTGGGTTCAACATGTAAGAAGTAGAAAGTACAGGTATTTGGGTTCAACATGTAAGAAGTAGAAAGTACAGGTATTTGGGTTCAACATGTAAGAAGTAGAAAGTACAGGTATTTGAGTTCAACATGTAAGAAGTAGAAAGTACAGGTATTTGAGTTCAACATGTAAGAAGTATAAAGTACAGGTATTTGGGTTCAACATGTAAGAAGTAGAAAGTACAGGTATTTGGGTTCAACATGTAAGAAGTAGAAAGTACAGGTATTTGAGTTCAACATGTAAGAAGTAGAAAGTACAGGTATTTGGGTTCAACATGTAAGAAGTAGAAAGTACAGGTATTTGGGTTCAACATGTAAGAAGTAGAAAGTACAGGTATTTGAGTTCAACATGTAAGAAGTAGAAAGTACAGGTATTTGAGTTCAACATGTAAGAAGTAGAAAGTACAGGTATTTGGGTTCAACATGTAAGAAGTAGAAAGTACAGGTATTTGAGTTCAACATGTAAGAAGTAGAAAGTACAGGTATTTGGGTTCAACATGTAAGAAGTAGAAAGTACAGGTATTTGGGTTCAACATGTAAGAAGTAGAAAGTACAGGTATTTGAGTTCAACATGTAAGAAGTAGAAAGTACAGGTATTTGAGTTCAACATGTAAGAAGTAGAAAGTACAGGTATTTGAGTTCAACATGTAAGAAGTAGAAAGTACAGGTATTTGGGTTCAACATGTAAGAAGTAGAAAGTACAGGTAGTTGGGTTCAACATGTAAGAAGTAGAAAGTACAAGTATTTGGGTTCAACATGTAAGAAGTAGAAAGTACAGGTATTTGAGTTCAACATGTAAGAAGTAGAAAGTACAGGTATTTGGGTTCAACATGTTAGAAGTAGAAAGTACAGGTATTTGGGTTCAACATGTAAGAAGTAGAAAGTACAGGTATTTGGGTTCAACATGTAAGAAGTAGAAAGTACAAGTATTTGGGTTCAACATGTAAGAAGTAGAAAGTACAGGTATTTGAGTTCAACATGTAAGAAGTAGAAAGTACAGGTATTTGGGTTCAACATGTGAGAAGTAGAAAGTACAGGTATTTGTGTTCAACATGTAAGAAGTAGAAAGTACAGGTATTTGGGTTCAACATGTAAGAAGTAGAAAGTACAGGTATTTGTGTTCAACATGTAAGAAGTAGAAAGTACAGGTATTTGAGTTCAACATGTAAGAAGTAGAAAGTACAGGTATTTGAGTTCAACATGTAAGAAGTAGAAAGTACAGGTATTTGGGTTCAATATGTAAGAAGTAGAAAGTACAGGTATTTGGGTTCAACATGTAAGAAGTAGAAAGTACAGGTATTTGAGTTCAACATGTAAGAAGTAGAAAGTACAGGTATTTGGGTTTAACATGTAAGAAGTAGAAAGTACAGGTATTTGGGTTCAACATGTAAGAAGTAGAAAGTACAGGTATTTGGGTTCAACATGTGAGAAGTAGAAAGTACAGGTATTTGAGTTCAACATGTAAGAAGTAGAAAGTACAGGTATTTGAGTTCAACATGTAAGAAGTAGAAAGTTCAGGTATTTGTGTTCAACATGTAAGAAGTAGAAAGTACCGGTATTTGTGTTCAACATGTAAGAAGTAGAAAGTACAGGTATTTGAGTTCAACATGTAAGAAGTAGAAAGTACAGGTATTTGGGTTCAACATGTAAGAAGTAGAAAGTACAGGTATTTGTGTTCAAAATGTAAGAAGTAGAAAGTACAGGTATTTGGGTTCAACATGTAAGAAGTAGAAAGTACAGGTATCTGGGTTCAACATGTAAGAAGTAGAAAGTACAGGTATTTGTGTTCAACATGTAAGAAGTAGAAAGTACAGGTATTTGTGTTCAACATGTAAGAAGTAGAAAGTACAGGTATTTGAGTTCAACATGTAAGAAGTAGAAAGTACAGGTATTTGGGTTCAACATGTAAGAAGTAGAAAGTACAGGTATTTGGGTTCAACATGTAAGAAGTAGAAAGTACAGGTATTTGGGTTCAAAATGTAAGAAGTAGAAAGTACAGGTATTTGAGTTCAACATGTAAGAAGTAGAAAGTACAGGTATTTGAGTTCAACATGTAAGAAGTAGAAAGTACAGGTATTTGAGTTCAACATGTAAGAAGTAGAAAGTACAGGTATTTGGGTTCAACATGTAAGAAGTAGAAAGTACAGGTATTTGGGTTCAACATGTAAGAAGTAGAAAGTACAGGTATTTGTGTTCAACATGTAAGAAGTAGAAAGTACAGGTATTTGAGTTCAACATGTAAGAAGTAGAAAGTACAGGTATTTGGGTTCAACATGTAAGAAGTAGAAAGTACAGGTATTTGTGTTCAAAATGTAAGAAGTAGAAAGTACAGGTATTTGGGTTCAACATGTAAGAAGTAGAAAGTACAGGTATCTGGGTTCAACATGTAAGAAGTAGAAAGTACAGGTATTTGTGTTCAACATGTAAGAAGTAGAAAGTACAGGTATTTGTGTTCAACATGTAAGAAGTAGAAAGTACAGGTATTTGAGTTCAACATGTAAGAAGTAGAAAGTACAGGTATTTGGGTTCAACATGTAAGAAGTAGAAAGTACAGGTATTTGGGTTCAACATGTAAGAAGTAGAAAGTACAGGTATTTGTGTTCAAAATGTAAGAAGTCAAAGTAAAAAGTCGTCAGAAAAATAAGTAGTGGAGTAAAGTACTGATACCAGAAAAATGTACTTAAGTACAGTAACAAAGTATTTGTACTCCACTACAGTGGCGGCGCCAGAGATTTTCTCTAGGGGATACTGTGGGGTAGCTTGACGTTTCATAGAGGGTGCTCAACATTAAGGGTTTCCCATTAATGCACCAGCGCTACAGTTGAATTTTCTACTGCAACACTCCCCACACACACACACAGTGTACTGTTACAATGAAGGCTCGATAATCAGCTCACGGCATATAGGTGTAATCAGGGGTAAAGTGCTATTTTTACAAGTGGAGGTTCCTCACCTCCTCTAGTGGGGTCCGGGGGCATGCTCCCCCGGGAAGATTTTTTTTAAAATATTGAAGTTAAAAGCATCAATTTGGTGCACTTGGAGAGCAACATTAAGAGATCTATGGATACATCTCTCAACACCCATGAAACAGAACTATAAACAGATTTTCTATTTCTTTATAGATATTTTACAAATCACTCCCCTTTTAAAACAAACCGTTTGAGACCCACTGAGATAACTAGACTAACGTGAACTATCTAAACACTGAGAGAGTCCTTTACTTCACCTGAGCTGAGGCTATCTGAGACTCTCAGTCTGACAGGAGAGAGTTCTCCCTCCACCTTGTTGTTGAAAAAGCTCCTTATATCCGTTAGCTTGGCTAGCTAGCACCAGATGCTAAGCACAACGATCTCCGGTAGATAGTAGATACCCACCGGTGCACGAGCTCTCTCTCTCGCTCGCTCACTCGCGCACGCACACAAAATGGCTCGTGCCACACACACTCACACACACACACACACACACACACACACACACAGAGCAGAGCTTGAATGAAACACAGAGACCCAGAAGTAAGCTACTTGTACTCACGAAGCATATTATGTGCAGAATCCCTCTCGCTTTCAGGTGGTTTTGATTGAGTATCCACACGTGGACGTTTAAGGACTAAAAAACAATCAATTTTTCACTTTGCTGTTAGCAAATAATTTGGTGCTCGAGCTAACAGGAAGTCACTCAAGTGTCACAAAGTAATTTAGCCTATGGGTAGGTCAAAAATCTAATGGGTGCTGGCCATTGGCCTAATCATATCACCTGTGTTGGCTTTATGTTTTTGGTCAAACATGTGTTTGTTTCACATTTGCATTGATGTAATCAATAATTTTTCTAATTTAATTTAATAAAAATAATAATAATAAATAAAAATAAAAAAAACGAAAAAATAAAAACATATATTTCTTGGGGGTGCTTAGGGGGTGCTTTGGCAATCCTGGGGGGTGCTTCAGCACCCCCTAGCTCCCCCCTGGCGCCGCCCCTGCTCCACGACTTCCCTCCTCTGATAAATGAAATGTATTATTGTTATTATCCCAACCTGAAGCTGACTTCACAGCGGGTCTCTGCTCGGGTCCTCCCCGCTGAAGGCACCCTGGAGGCGGGGTGAGGGGGCGGGACCCTCCGCTGATCCACTGGAGCTCCGGAGGAGGGAAAGTTAGGAGGAGAGGAGAGGAGCAGCGGACTGCATGAGCCTCAGGAGCGACAAGGGAGGTAAGATTCACCACGTTTGAGTAGAAAACAAGCGAAAAATCAACTGTTTGAACGGATTTGTTGAGAAATACTGTGTCTGATGGACAGGTAGGAAGTTTGAAAAGTCGTGCGATGTTCCTTCATGGTGTTTGAGAGGCTTCATCATGCTCCTATAATAAGTCGTAAATGATCAAATATGAGCTGGAATGATTGAAACAGGCTTTTTATTAACAACGTGCATTGCATGTGTGTACCACATGTCTGTAGGCGTTATTAACCAATTGTCAGAAGATTATTGGTCATCAACAGTCCTGGTTTTAATCATCAGAAAATGTGTTAAGCAGAAATGGAAAACATGTCATGCATCTCCAATGTGAGATTTAGCTGTTTTTGATCATATATTAAGTACATTTTGGAGACTACATTTAAAGAATGTTCTTTGGCCCTGTAACTGGTAAAGAGCTTTTTTTGTATTCCATTGCAATTAATGGACTAAACAATCCTTAGATCAAGAAACACTGACAAGTTCCATGGATAAAATCAATGTGAATCCATATAAAACTCTTAATGTCTGTGTCATCAGGTTTCAAGGAAGGTAAAAAATTGCTTTTGTGTCTAAAAAACATTAAAACCGCTTCATTGGAGACATAAAGTCAAAGCCTGCCCTGAAGCAGAGACCCTAAAATCTGCCTCTTGCTTGAGAAGCGATCCAGTATATCCGGATATTTCCCCCCAAACGCAATAGATTTAGCCCTCTTTCAAACCTCTGAATGTCAGTGCGTGATGTAAGGAAGGTCAAAAGGGCTTTTGTCTGCAACTCATCATGGAAACCAGACAGTCCCTCCTCCCGCTGGAGGGCGAAAGCTGTGGTGAAAAGGAGTTTTACAAGAAAGTAGAAGTACTCAGATTGAAATGGACCCAAAAACGACCTGATTCAGAAGATGGTTTTGTAGAATAAAGTACAATCAACTTTTTGCAAAAAATGTTCTTTTAGACAAAAAGACGGCATCGTTGACCTTCTTTAGAGCCTGGTGACACAGAAACTAAGAGATGTATTAAGATACACATGGATGCAACCCATAGAAGTAGTCAGTGTTTCTCAAAGGCAGATTTTAGCGTCTCAGTTTCAGGGAAGTCTTCCATGAAGCCAGATCTCCATCAAAGCCATTTTTGACCTTCCTTAGAGCATGATGACACTGGTGATAATAGTTTATAGATTAAATAGCGTCTTAATGGTCTAATTTGTACTTAAATACCCTAATGAGCGTTATATCTCCCGTTCAGAAACGTCTCAGTGTTTCTTAGCAAATGTCAGATTTTAGGGTCTGTGGTTCGGGGACGTCTTTCATTTGACGTCTTCTATAAGTGTGAAAGCTGCTTTTATAAGACACAGAAGCCTTGATGGTATTGATATAAGGAGTTTTATATATAAATTAAATAGAGTTTCATCCTCAGGATTTGTTCAAAAACATCCGAATTGGCTGGATTTCCTGAGAAAAAAGGCAGCACAGGCTTCAGTATTTAGGGAACGTTGTTGGAATCATGTTTCATTTTCAATGCAAAGAACAACCGTTTATTCCTCCGTTTGATTACATGTTGCTTCGTCCAGTCCTCTTTTTGTCTTTTAAATCTTTATTGTCACATTGTACATTAACACGCTGGTTTCAACAACATACCAATCATGTAACAAAAGGCCAGCAAGGCAATGCAAGAGAAAAGGCTAGGGATATGTCTTCATGTTGTTATAGTCTTGATGAAACATGTAACTATTAGCTATTGTTCCAGTCAAATGTCTTTGTTTTGAGTCTTGTATAGAGGCCATTTGTTCCACTTTCTGTTGAGTTGCGTTTCTTGCTATCTCATTGTATGTCTCATCCAGTCCTCAATCATGAAAGGATATTTTGTGTTTGGAGCCTGAGCTGCTGACGGTGTTTCTGCAGTGACAGCCGCTCTCTGATTGGACGGACACATTGTGAGCAGGCTTCATGAAATCTGCTGGTTCTGTAACTCTGTTTCCAGCTCTGTTGTGTAACCACTGCCACGTTTATACAAAGAGGAGAGGAGACGCTGGAGGAGATCTGCCAGATGTCTTGACCCGGAAAGATCTCAAGATTTCAAGGCTTTTATTGTCATTTGTACACAGCTACAGTGTAGATATATGTCAATGAAAATCTTAGGCTCCTCCAACAGTGCAACACAATCAAACAGATGCAAAAGTGCACTTGGAATGTGATATATTAGATAAATAATGTACTAAGTTGCAGCCAGAAGAAAGTTATGGATGTTCTTTCAAAGTTCAGGTGGTTAACAATCTTATGGCCCGTGGGATCAAACCCAACATCTAGACATCCTAACATTTGATGGGTCATTGAACCACAGCTGTTTCAATGAATGTGAGATGTCTTCATATCCTCTCTTCCCACACTGAGCTTGGATTATATCAGAGTGTGAGTTACTGTTGGTCTGTAGAGGAAGCGTGTGTGGGAGTCTGGCATTACGTCATCTTTCCAGCTCTGTTTTCAGGAGGGTTTTCTGAACTTATCTCACAGAATAATCTGCTCCTCAACACCGTTATGCAAACATCTTTGACCTTAAATACTATAATATAAGTCCAAGCATTGGTTTTGAGTTTTTTCCATTTGCTAAACCTTTAGAGCAGACGAGACTAAATGTACTTTATTGACCTGGGAAATTGATTCGTCACCGCACTTCATGAATAGAAAATCATGAAAAATAAATAAAAACAGTAAATATATACATATCTATACCTCTATAGAATACACCACATATATCTATCTTATATTAATCAAATATTGGTAATTGAAACCAGGGTTTAGTCTGCACCGGGTAAGAGGAGCGCTGCGCCCTCAAACCAAAATGCAGATTTTCTCCGTAAAATGTTAAAGTGATGCCAGAAAACAATATGTTCGTCAGAAACTGTATAATTCCTATCAAACAGAGCGTCAGACGGCAGAGACAGCTTTACGGAGCTCCGACATCACATTGTTGTAAAGGGTGATTTGACGCAATGCCGTACCAACACACACTAAGGTCATGTGGAAGTGCGGTGGAACCAACGAAGCATACGTTGAATAGGCCTAGATTCAAGATTCTTAGTTAACAAGAACTACTTTGTTCTTTTGGGTCAATAAAAGCCCAGTTTCCTTTAAAGAACTCCTGATTCCTTGTTTCCTCACTGCTTGGTCCTTGACAATAACCAACGTGAAAAAACCAACATTTGAATGTAATGATTTACAAGTGTTATTACTTAAATACAGTTCAGGGTTAGAAACTGTTTCTTTGTGAAGTAAAGACTGATAAAGCTGGCAGTTATCGCACTTACGCTCTCACCAGAAGTACCACAACACTTGTGGAAGTGCGTTAGAGCCGGCGAAGCATACGTTGAATAGGCCTCGATATGTTTGGGTAAAAAAAAAAAAAGTGCCTTCAAAGAACTCCTGATTCCTTGTTGTCTCACTGCTTGGTCGAGGGGTCCCTTATGAGGGATGAGGGGATGAGGGGATGAAGGGATGAGGGATGAGGGATGAGGGGATGAGGGATGAAGGGATGAAGGGATGAGGGATGAAGGGATGAAGGGATGAGGGATGAAGGGATGAGGGATGAGGGATGAAGGGATGAGGGATGAAGGGATGAGGGGATGAGGGGATGAGGGATGAGGGGATGAGGGATGAAGGGATGAGGGGATGAGGGATGACAATAACCAACGTAATAAACCCAACATTTTAAATGAATGATTTCTTCGCTGCTTGTGTCTCTTCCTCCTCATTAGTTCCAACCAAAATGCTGCCCCCCTGCTGTGTTGTGTTGGTGCTGCTGTTGGATCTGACCCTCGCTCAGTACGAGCACCTGGGCTACCCTCCAGGTTACCCCGACCCGGAGCAGGAGCAGTACAGCGCCCCCCAACTGAGGCCCGACACCCCCAGGATCCAGCTCCGACTGTCGGGAGACAAGAGGAAACACAACGAGGGCCGCGTGGAGGTCTACTACAACAACGAGTGGGGCACGGTGTGTGACGACGACTTCAACAGCCACTCGGCCCAGGTGGTGTGCAGAGAGCTGGGATACCTGGAGGCCGTCTCATGGGCCCCGGCGTCCAAGTATGGGAAAGGAACAGGTGGGGAAACACGTTGGTCTAATAAGAATTACATAATGGTATCGGCACATCTTCGGCACATCATCGGCACATCATCGGCACATCATCGGCACATCTTCGGCACATCTTCGGCACATCATCGGCACATCTTCGGCACACACAGATATTCTTTAAAAATAACCAGAAATCTTTATTCTAATACATTTTAATTTGATGTATTTTTAACTCAAATGCCTTATTCAAGATTCAAGGCTTTCATTGTCATACGTACGTAACTACAGTGTAGATATGACAGGCTCCTCCAACAGAGCAACACAATACAACAGATAAAGCAGTAAATAAAGTAAACTAGAATATAATAGAAATAGTGCAGAATAGTCACAAGTTTTACAATATTTACAAATATTGTTTTTTTTATATTGTCTGTATTCGATGTAATAGACGAATCCCTCCCTCATAGAAGCGCTAATGAACACATCTCTTGTCCCGCCAGGTCCCATCTGGTTCGATAATCTCCACTGCACCGGCAAAGAGAAGACGTTAGCGCTGTGTCCGTCCAATGGGATCGGAGTATCCGACTGCAAACACACGGAGGACGTCGGGGTGGTCTGCAGCGACAAGAGGATCCCCGGATTTAGATTCATCAACACCCTGCCCAACCACGTGGAGGTAAAGGGCGTCTTTATGAAGCACTTCACCAGCAAGAAGTCACAATGAGTTGATATGGAGGGGGTGGTGACATATTCATGATGGTCTGTTGGGCTGGGCTGATCTAGGGACCCCAGACGATTCCTAGGGTTAGACATTTTGAAATGTACAGGAGTTAAATATGAATGGAGACAGGCAGAGGACGAGGGGATGAAGGGATGAAAGGATGAAGGAAGGAAGGGATGACGTATAGGATTGAAGGGTGTAGGGAATTTGGGAAGGGAGGAATGAAGGGATGAGGGAAGGGAGGGATGTCTGGATGACGGGATGTAAGGATGGAGGCGTGTGGCGCAGTGGACTAGTGCGTTGGTGTTGGGATCAGGGGGTCACAGGTTCAAACCCCACTGCAGTCAGCATGTCGTTGTGTCCCTGAGACACTTCACCCCAAAGTGCTCCTGTGGGGATTGTCCGCAGTGTTGAGTCTGTAAGTCGCTTTGGATAAAAGCGTCTAACAAGTAACATGTGAGGTAATGAAGGGATTCAGGGATGTGTCGTTGAAGGGGTCGATGGATGGAGGGATGAAGGTGTTTGGCTAAGTATGAGGTAGAAGGGGAACTTTATGAGTAGAAAAGAGATGGAGGGTTGGTTGAGAGAATGGAGACAAGCAATGGCCGGATATAAATAGACTACGACCTGATTAGAGATGGGGTTGAGGCGTGGCCTTGCTCCTGAACCCAGGTTAACAAATGAACTTAAGGCTTTCCACACCTTTTGTTACTTTGAGCTGTTTTTGAGACGTCTCTCTCCCTGACATTTGTCCGCTCACACCTTCTCAGCCTGCTAACCGCTGGGTTTGACGATGTGTTTTTATTGGCTTAAATAGTCTCATAACCTCTGTTCGGACTCAGTGACAGAACTGCCTTTATATATCTGTTAACCCTTCTATGGCTTTATTGCTATTTTGTAATGTATCTAGGCTTATATGTTGTGGTTTTTTAAATAAAAATGTGTTCGTATGACTAAATAAAGAACCTTGAACCTTGAACCATATCACACCCATATTACCGATATTAGATCTATGTTACAGTGTTTTTACATCGTTATGACAGCTATATTACACCCATATTAGACCCATATTATACACATATTACACATTAATATGTGTGTTGGTGAACACGAATCAATAGATTAAATGTCGTGACTATAACACGAAATGCCGTGAGACTGGGTTGAGTTTAGCATACTCAGCCCGACTCAGCCCGGTTGTTGGCCCGGAAAGAACCTCGATTTTATGGGGCCAGAAAAAGTGTGAAATAGTACCCGCTAGCCGGTACTACGCCAAGTGGAAACGCAAACAAAAACGGGCCCCGCACGACTCGGCACACTTAAAGCGAGCTCCGCGCTGTAGTGGAAATGCGCCATTAGTGTGTGAGAGAGAGTGAAGTTAGTGTGTGAGAGAGAGTGAAGTTAGTGTGTGAGAGAGAGTGAAGTTAGTGTGTGAGAGAGAGTGAAGTTAGTGTGTGAGAGAGAGTGAAGTTAGTGTGTGAGAGAGAGTGAAGTTAGTGTGTGAGAGAGTGTGAAGTTAGTGTGTGAGAGAGAGTGAAGTTAGTGTGTGAGAGAGAGTGAAGTTAGTGTGTGAGAGAGAGTTAAGTTAGTGTGTGAGAGAGAGTGAAGTTAGTGTGTGAGAGAGAGAAGTTAGTGTGTCAGAGAGAGTGAAGTTAGTGTGTGAGAGAGAGTGAAGTTAGTGTGTGAGAGAGAGTGAAGTTAGTGTGTGAGAGAGAGAAGTTAGTGTGTCAGAGAGAGTGAAGTTAGTGTGTGAGAGAGAGTGAAGTTAGTGTGTGAGAGTCAGTGAAGTTAGTGTGTGAGAGAGAGTGAGGTTAGTGTGTGAGAGAGAGTGAAGTTAGTGTGTCAGAGAGAGTGAAGTTAGTGTGTCAGAGAGAGTGAAGTTGGTGTGTGAGAGAGAGTGAAGTTAGTGTGTGAGAGAGAGTGAAGTTAGTGTGTCAGAGAGAGTGAAGTTAGTGTGTGAGAGAGAGGGAAGTTAGTGTGTGAGAGAGAGTGAAGTTAGTGTGTGTGAGAGAGAGTGAAGTTAGTGTGTGAGAGAGAGTGAAGTTAGTGTGTGAGAGAGAGTGAAGTTAGTGTGTGAGAGTCAGTGAAGTTAGTGTGTGAGAGAGAGTGAAGTTAGTGTGTGAGAGAGAGTGAAGTTAGTGTGTGAGAGTGAGTGAATTTAGTGTGTGAGAGAGAGTGAAGTTAGTGTGTGAGAGAGAGTGAAGTTAATGTGTCAGAGAGAGTGAAGTTAGTGTGTGAGAGAGAGTGAAGTTAATGTGTCAGAGAGAGTGAAGTTAGTGTGTGAGAGAGAGTGAAGTTAGTGTGTGAGAGAGAGTGAAGTTAGTGTGTGAGAGAGAGAGTGAAGTTAGTGTGTGAGAGAGAGTGAAGTTAGTGTGTGAGAGAGAGTGAAGTTAGTGGGTGAGAGAGAGTGAAGTTAGTGTCAGAGAGAGTGAAGTTAGTGTGTGAGAGAGAGTGAAGTTAGTGTGTGAGAGTCAGTGAAGTTAGTGTGTGAGAGAGAGTGAATTTAGTGTGTCAGAGAGAGTGAAGTTAGTGTGTGAGAGAGAGTGAAGTTAGTGTGTGAGAGAGAGAGAGTGAAGTTAGTCAATAGATTAAATGTCGTGACTATAACACGAAATGCCGTGAGACTGGGTTGAGTTTAGCATACTCAGCCCGACTCAGCCCGGTTGTTGGCCCGGAAAGAACCTCGATTTTATGGGGCCAGAAAAAGTGTGAAATAGTACCCGCTAGCCGGTACTACGCCAAGTGGAAACGCAAACAAAAACGGGCCCCGCACGACTCGGCACACTTAAAGCGAGCTCCGCGCTGTAGTGGAAATGCGCCATTAGTGTGTGAGAGAGAGTGAAGTTAGTGTGTGAGAGAGAGTGAAGTTAGTGTGTGAGAGAGAGTGAAGTTAGTGTGTGAGAGAGAGTGAAGTTAGTGTGTGAGAGAGAGTGAAGTTAGTGTGTGAGAGAGAGTGAAGTTAGTGTGTGAGAGAGTGTGAAGTTAGTGTGTGAGAGAGAGTGAAGTTAGTGTGTGAGAGAGAGTGAAGTTAGTGTGTGAGAGAGAGTTAAGTTAGTGTGTGAGAGAGAGTGAAGTTAGTGTGTGAGAGAGAGAAGTTAGTGTGTCAGAGAGAGTGAAGTTAGTGTGTGAGAGAGAGTGAAGTTAGTGTGTGAGAGAGAGTGAAGTTAGTGTGTGAGAGAGAGAAGTTAGTGTGTCAGAGAGAGTGAAGTTAGTGTGTGAGAGAGAGTGAAGTTAGTGTGTGAGAGTCAGTGAAGTTAGTGTGTGAGAGAGAGTGAGGTTAGTGTGTGAGAGAGAGTGAAGTTAGTGTGTCAGAGAGAGTGAAGTTAGTGTGTCAGAGAGAGTGAAGTTGGTGTGTGAGAGAGAGTGAAGTTAGTGTGTGAGAGAGAGTGAAGTTAGTGTGTCAGAGAGAGTGAAGTTAGTGTGTGAGAGAGAGGGAAGTTAGTGTGTGAGAGAGAGTGAAGTTAGTGTGTGTGAGAGAGAGTGAAGTTAGTGTGTGAGAGAGAGTGAAGTTAGTGTGTGAGAGAGAGTGAAGTTAGTGTGTGAGAGTCAGTGAAGTTAGTGTGTGAGAGAGAGTGAAGTTAGTGTGTGAGAGAGAGTGAAGTTAGTGTGTGAGAGTGAGTGAATTTAGTGTGTGAGAGAGAGAGTGAAGTTAGTGTGTGAGAGAGAGTGAAGTTAATGTGTCAGAGAGAGTGAAGTTAGTGTGTGAGAGAGAGTGAAGTTAATGTGTCAGAGAGAGTGAAGTTAGTGTGTGAGAGAGAGTGAAGTTAGTGTGTGAGAGAGAGTGAAGTTAGTGTGTGAGAGAGAGAGTGAAGTTAGTGTGTGAGAGAGAGTGAAGTTAGTGTGTGAGAGAGAGTGAAGTTAGTGTGTGAGAGAGAGTGAAGTTAGTGTCAGAGAGAGTGAAGTTAGTGTGTGAGAGAGAGTGAAGTTAGTGTGTGAGAGTCAGTGAAGTTAGTGTGTGAGAGAGAGTGAATTTAGTGTGTCAGAGAGAGTGAAGTTAGTGTGTGAGAGAGAGTGAAGTTAGTGTGTGAGAGAGAGAGAGTGAAGTTAGTGTGTCAGAGAGAGTGAAGTTAGTGTGTGAGAGAGAGTGAAGTTAGTGTGTGAGAGAGAGTGAAGTTAGTGTGTGAGAGAGAGTGAAGTTAGTGTGTGAGAGAGAGTGAAGTTAGTGTGTCAGAGAGAGTGAAGTTAGTGTGTGAGAGAGAGTGAAGTTAGTGTGTCAGAGAGAGTGAAGTTAGTGTGTGAGAGAGAGTGAAGTTAGTGTGTGAGAGAGTGAAGTTAGTGTGTGAGAGAGAGTGAAGTTAGTGTGAGAGAGAGAGTGAAGTTAGTGTGTGAGAGAGAGTGAAGTTAGTGTGTGAGAGAGAGTGAAGTTAGTGTGTGAGAGAGTGAAGTTAGTGTGTGAGAGAGAGTGAAGTTAGTGTGTGAGAGAGAGTGAAGTTAGTGTGTGAGAGAGAGTGAAGTTAGTGTGTGAGAGAGAGTGAAGTTAGTGTGTGAGAGAGAGTGAAGTTAGTGTGTGAGAGAGAGTAAAGTTAGTGTGTGAGAGAGTGAAGTTAGTGTGTGAGAGAGAGTGAAGTTAGTGTGTGAGAGAGAGTGAAGTTAATAAGGGTTGTCAGCCCTTCCTCTCGTAACTTTCCCAGGTGTCTGTCTGGACTCGGAGCCTCTGCTGAGCGTCACTTTCTGGGCCTTCTGAGGGCTAATCTCAGAAGCTATCTGCAGGCCTCCTGGTCCACATTCCTGTGTTGTGAGCTAACAGCGCTAGCTCTGCGTCGCTCTGACCCCTCCTCCCACCCCCTGGAGAGCTGAGACACTCATACTGAGTTTTTCATAATGCAAAACATTTGAGGACATCTCAGCAGAGCGTTTCTCTCACACGAGGCCCTGCCAGGGTTTAGGAGTTGTTATTGTTTGATGAAACATATTGAGCTCCTAGACGCGTCAAATGTACTCTCTCTGGCTGCAGAGTCTGTTAACGGGGCTATGGATGATATTTGCATGATAACAAGGATGTGAGAGTTGATACACCAACAGAGAGGTGTCTCATCAATCAGCAGCTTCTCCGCTTCACTGAGATTGATATCATCTCAGCCTTTTCCTTACACAACAACAACTACTTTGATTGCTTCTCATAGCCGCTCATGACCATTTACTATTATCATATATCTGTCTGCGTTTGCCAGAGGGCGATCATAGTAGCAGTAGGCATACAAATATGTTATCTCCACAGCAAGAGACTTGACGTTCTCTGCACTAAAGTGGGTAAAGATATGTCAGGAACTAGCCGTTGTCTTCCAAAATGACCACAGATTCAGAAACTGCTCAGTTTATTTCTCTTCATAACTGTTTCCAGAAACACATCTCTTAATACGAGAGAACATGTTTTTCCAAAGGAGCCAAAACACAATGAGTTGGAAGATATCCACATAACAAAGTGCTGTTTCTTATAGAAGCGAAAACAAAAGGCTTGAAAAAACAACTTTAGCGGCTAATGTTGCCGAGAGCTAATAGGGTCGAGTAGAAATGATCAGCAGGCTCGTTTTCTAACTCTCACCTCTTTATTCTTCAGACCTAAAAGACACTTTCTTACATCCGTGGGAAAGCAGCACAGTTACTGTCATTGCTCATCTCACACCAAAGCATTTCCATGTTTACAACATTGTGCAAGTAGTAGTAATTGAGTGATTCTCTGAATGGAGTCCCAAGCTTACTTCAAAGATTTGAAATGAAAGGAAACTACAAAAATATATTTTAAAGCACTGAATTAAAGGAACAGGGTGTTTTGCATTACAATGTAAAACTAAATATATATATTTAGTTTTAGTTTTATAATAATTAGTTGTCTTTGTAGACAACACACATTTTTGCATGTCCTCACTGAGCATCATCACATATTCATTGAATATTAAACAAATAGCAATTGCCAATTATACCAACATTTTGATGCTAATATAATCATACTGTACTTTAACTGAGAAAAAAAGAATCTGAAAAAATACATGAATTATCTATGAAATTGCACTCTTGGCACACGTCCCCGAGTTTGGTTCAACCCCGTCACGCGATACATTTTACCCCCCTATTAAAATAATGGATCAGTCCATGTGACATCTGCATTGAGGGAGTGACATCACAGAAGTCTATTGAGGAGAAGGCGGCAAAGAAAGGCAAGTGTCAGTATCTTCTCTTACCTATATTTCATTTTTTAATGTCAGATTGAGATTGTCAAGCTCAACATGTCAACTCTGTTGTATGAATTAATTATAGTAAACAGTTCTTTAGGAAAAATTAAACAATAGTTGTGCAAAATACTACCATTGTATGATGTCCTTAAATTCCATGTGGTGCTATGTCTTAGCTAAACAAGGTCTCATGGCTACTTTTTGTCAAGAACTTCAACCGCGTCACATTCAACCCTGTCCTCTACCAGATGTTATGATAAAAAATGCAATATTTTAAGGTATTTTCTTAAAAAATGCAAAGACCCAAAAGGCACCCGATTCAGAGAATTACCCAGTTGCAGTAATCTAGCCTACTTGCAGGATTATGTAAAGCTTTGGGTAATAATAATAAGAGATTAAATGTATTATGGCACCTTTCAAGGGACCCAAGGCGGCTTTACACGGTGAACAAACAAACAAACAAGTTGGGCAAATAATAAAGTGAAAATGTAATAAATAGCAGTGGGAGTGTAAGGGTGTGTTGGTTGTTATCAGGTATTGCTGACCAATGAGCAACCTTCAAAGGCGCAGTGTTCTTCTGCTTTTGAAATGGGAAATGGACTGTATTTAAACAGCGGTTTATCCAGTTCTTTACGACCTTTCAAACGATTCTCATTTACAAGTTATCCACTCACACCTCATTAATACAGAGCAACGCCCACTAGAGCAGGGAACAGCTAACATTCACACACACTGTTTGCCATCAGGAGCGACTCGGGTTAAGTATCTCGTCCAGGGATACATCGAGACACATCTGCCCCCTTTCCACCGAAAGGGTCAACAGCCACTGTCTTTATTCAGAATGTACAACGCCTACACTCGGTTTGTCACACACAGGGGGGACAAACAGGTTTGCACAGATGCAGACGAATGGAGTTGCGACAGAGGACTTGGACGCTGGGTAGGCGCTGTGCACATAAGCATTTTCTCAGTATTTAAATAGCAGTTTTCTCATTGCAAGTGCACGTGGCTTTCATAAGGGAGTGGGAGATGAAGCTCTGATTGGTTTGAAGAAGTTACACCCAACACACACTCAGTATAATGACACCCCAATGCACTCCATCTATACATCCTTTAAATGGGGCTTGTAGTCTTTACACACAACCGATGGCGACCCAAGACGCTTTACAACTTATTTTGTACATTGTTAGCCCTCACTTTCTTGTAAATAATGTGTAAAACCACCTCATTTCCTCTTTAAAGCTGCATACTGAGAGCAGACACACCACACTGCCCTCCTGCAGAGGGTTTTTTGGAGGCAAATGGTACAGATTATGCTTCTCAGCGCTCGGCTGGGGAGGTCTAGACGTCTGGCGTCACGCAGAGAAAACAGAGCAAATACCCGACTCAGCTTTTCCATTCACTAAAAAGAAAATGGGCACAGAGCATTTAAAACAGCCGGGCTTATCATCTGGAAGTGGTAATCTGGTGACACACACACACACACACACACACATGCACACACGCACACACACAGTTTCTGGTGTGTAATGGTAGGCATGACGACATGTTGCGGTGTGGACAGATCATAGCTTTCAGAGAAAGTTTAAAGCTGCCTTTCAGGCGAGGGCAGAGGGGTGAAGTATTGAGTACAAATACTTTGTTACTGTACTTAAGTAAATGTTTCTGGTATCAGTACTTCAGTTCTCCACTACTTTTTTTTTTTCTGATGACTTTTTACTTTGACTTCTTACATGTTGAACCCAAATACCTGTACTTTCTACTTCTTACATGTTGAACCCAAATACCTGTACTTTCTACTTCTTACATGTTGAACCCAAATACCTGAACTTTCTACTTCTTACATGTTGAACCCAAATACCTGTACTTTCTACTTCTTACATGTTGAACTCAAATACCTGTACTTTCTACTTCTTACATGTTGAACTCAAATACCTGTACTTTCTACTTCTTACATGTTGAACCCAAATACCTGTACTTTCTACTTCTTACATGTTGAACCCAAATACCTGTACTTTCTACTTCTTACATGTTGAACCCAAATACCTGTACTTTCTACTTCTTACATGTTGAACCCAAATACCTGTACTTTCTACTTCTTACATGTTGAACCCAAATACCTGTACTTTCTACTTCTTACATGTTGAACTCAAATACCTGTACTTTCTACTTCTTACATGTTGAACTCAAATACCTGTACTTTCTACTTCTTACATGTTGAACCCAAATACCTGTACTTTCTACTTCTCACATGTTGAACTCAAATACCTGTACTTTCTACTTCTTACATGTTGAACTCAAATACCTGTACTTTCTACTTCTTACATGTTGAACCCAAATACCTGTACTTTCTACTTCTTACATGTTGAACCCAAATACCTGTACTTTCTACTTCTTACATGTTGAACCCAAATACCTGTACTTTCTACTTCTTACATGTTGAACTCAAATACCTGTACTTTCTACTTCTTACATGTTGAACCCAAATACCTGTACTTTCTACTTCTTACATGTTGAACACAAATACCTGTACTTTCTACTTCTTACATGTTGAACACAAATACCTGTACTTTCTACTTCTAACATGTTGAACACAAATACCTGTACTTTCTACTTCATACATGTTGAACCCAAATACCTGTACTTTCTACTTCTTACATGTTGAACACAAATACCTGTACTTTCTACTTCTAACATGTTGAACTCAAATACCTGTACTTTCTACTTCTAACATGTTGAACTCAAATACCTGTACTTTCTACTTCTTACATGTTGAACACAAATACCTGTACTTTCTACTTCTTACATGTTGAACACAAATACCTGTACTTTCTACTTCTAACATGTTGAACTCAAATACCTGTACTTTCTACTTCTTACATGTTGAACCCAAATACCTGTACTTTCTACTTCTTACATGTTGAACACAAATACCTGTACTTTCTACTTCTAACATGTTGAACACAAATACCTGTACTTTCTACTTCATACATGTTGAACCCAAATACCTGTACTTTCTACTTCTTACATGTTGAACACAAATACCTGTACTTTCTACTTCTAACATGTTGAACACAAATACCTGAACTTTCTACTTCTCTCATTTTCCAAACAGCTGGTTCCTTTAGTCTGAATGTGTGTTTGGTGGCGTGATCATTATTCTTTAGAGCAGGGGTCTCCAACACGTCGATCGCGAGCTACCGGTAGCTCGCGGGCAGCTTTTCAGTAGCTCGCCGCTCGATTATCGATTATAGCGTAAGGTTGCTTCTTGATCTTTCGGCCGCGGCCGGACAATAACGTTTTTTTATTTTGGAATTTTTTCTGTCACACGAATATCAAATTGGTCGGTGACGCAGGGTTCAGGAACAGACGTGACAGCGGCACAGCGACACCACACACGGAGCAGTCTGCTTTCTCCAGCAGCACCAGAACCAACAGCAGAATGACCCGCTCTGAATCAGGCCGTGTCGCTGCGGCTCAGAGACACACAGGGAGGGATTTGTGTTTTTTGAAAAACACTCGTTATCGTCATGTCAGGTTTTTGGTGGATTTAATCAAGTCTTGGATTGCAGAGTATGAATGTCCTCTTGCTATTTTCAGTTGATAAATACTTGTGTGAAGTTTGTGAAGGCAGGAGGAAAGCTTCCGCGATCACCGTCTCCTCTGTTCCTCCAAACCCCGCCCCCTCCTGAAAATAATGAGTGACAGGCTGATAGTGACCCGATAAAAACTTTATTATTCACTTAATCACTGATTGAGATGATGAAGCTAACTTAGTCTCATACATTCATGGGATTCATGTAACAGTAAGACAGAGAATGTAAGTGTGCACCCACATGCACTATTTTTGTTTTTATAATGCTGTTGTAAATACTCCTGTCCTGTGTGTGAGGCCTCATTCAGGACCTTCAGTGTCCTTTCTTTAACAGAAGACCGTTGCTAGAAGCTGCAGCTAGACCGCAGAAGCATTAGTTTTTTGTTTTTGAGGATGGAGCAATTTCACACACAGATATAGGGAGGCTAGAGCTATACAATTGATTAATTATGGTTTATCATTTCATGTCAAGACGAAGAAGAAGAAGAAAAAGATGGCTGAACTGTTCAGTGTCAATCCTGTGGAGATGGAGGTTATAAATCTCCAAAATCATGTTCAGCTTAAGTCTCAGCAAAACTCACAACATTTCTGGAGCCTGTAGACCCAGAAAACTCTAAGAACATTCACCAAGCAGCACTGAACACGTCTGCTTTATTTGGCTCTACAGACCTTTGTGAAGCAGCTTTTTCTGACATCCAATCTAAATACAGAACAAGACCGACTGATGACCATTTAAATGACTCTATTAGAGTGAACCTAAGTGGGTCCAGCAGACCCCTCTATGGTGGACTCCATGCAGCGCCATTCATCTCACTGACTGTGAAAAAGAGTGAATTCACTTATTTGACCATAAGTGCATAAGATGCTTGCAAGGTGGTGATTAAGGACATGTATGTGAATTCTCAGAGAAGTACTCACTATGTGGGCCAGAATAATATGTGAGACATTTTCGTTTTCTTGGACCTTGATGTGAAGTTAGGATTTGTGATAAGCTTTAGGTATTGCAATTTCACACGTGTACAAAAGTATAGCTTAATTCAACTGATGAGGGCTATGTGGATAAATGTAAGTGATGTGATGCAAGTAGCTCTTGGCCACTTTCATTTTTTCAAAGTAGCTCTCAGATGAAGAAAGGTTGGAGACCCCTGCTATAGAGTCGTGCCTATTGATTTGAACACGATCCGTGTATCCATCATTTCCTGGTCTTCTCTAAAGAAGAGGGACCAATGGAAACGTTGTCATGTTGCCGTTGTTCAGCATGGAAACATTCATTAGCTAACAATGACATTATTGTTCTATTGATATAAAGGGAGGTCAGGTACTCTTTAAAGCAGCTGCCAGTTATGGGTACTTTTTACTGAAGTACACTTCAAAGCCTCTTTACTTGAGTAAAGAAGTTTAGTCAGTACTTCAACTTTCACCAGAGTATTTTTAAACACGAGTATCTGTACTTCTACTTGAGTAAAAGATGTGTGTACTTTTGCCTTTTCTGGGTGAGGGTAACCTCCGAATCAGAGAGGTAATACCCCGGGGGGTGAGCTCACATCGAGGTGAAACGTGAACCCTGTCATGCACGTGTCGCTGACCTTTGACCCCTGCTCTCAGATTCCTCTCTGTGACCTCTTTGTGTGCTCGCATTGTTGAGATTTTGCCGGTGTATTCGCAGACTTGTTAAAAAAAAACATCTCGTTCCCTGGGTTTGTTCTCCTGCGGTCAGCATGGGGCTGTATATTTAGCATTGTGTCTCTTTTGGTTGTAAACACAGATCGACACCCAGTGATCACATTGCAGGTCATTTAGCTGATGCTTCCAAAGCGTTTTAAATACACTATATATCAATACCGTAGATCAACAGGAGCAATTTTGGGGTTCAGTATCTTGCCTAAGGAGACTTTAAAGAGTCCTCTCCTGCTGATGTTCAGGTGTATATCAGTACTGTATGTAGTGTCTCTACTTTAAAGAGTCCTCTCCTGCTGATGTGCAGGTGTATATCAGTATGTAGTGTCTCTACTTTAAAGAGTCCTCTCCTGCTGATGTGCAGGTGTATATCAGTATGTAGTGTCTCTACTTTAAAGAGTCCTCTCCTGCTGATGTTCAGGTGTATATCAGTATGTAGTGTCTCTACTTTAAAGAGTCCTCTCCTGCTGATGTTCAGGTGTATATCAGTATGTAGTGTCTCTACTTTAAAGAGTCCTCTCCTGCTGATGTTCAGGTGTATATCAGTATGTAGTGTCTCTACTTTAAAGAGTCCTCTCCTGCTGATGTTCAGGTGTATATCAGTATGTAGTGTCTCTACTTTAAAGAGTCCTCTCCTGCTGATGTTCAGGTGTATATCAGTATGTAGTGTCTCTACTTTAAAGAGTCCTCTCCTGCTGATGTTCAGGTGTATATCAGTATGTAGTGTCTCTACTTTAAAGAGTCCTCTCCTGCTGATGTTCAGGTGTATATCAGTATGTAGTGTCTCTACTTTAAAGAGTCCTCTCCTGCTGATGTTCAGGTGTATATCAGTATGTAGTGTCTCTACTTTAAAGAGTCCTCTCCTGCTGATGTTCAGGTGTATATCAGTATGTAGTGTCTCTACTTTAAAGAGTCCTCTCCTGCTGATGTTCAGGTGTATATCAGTATGTAGTGTCTCTACTTTAAAGAGTCCTCTCCTGCTGATGTTCAGGTGTATATCAGTATGTAGTGTCTCTACTTTAAAGAGTCCTCTCCTGCTGATGTTCAGGTGTATATCAGTATGTAGTGTCTCTACTTTAAAGAGTCCTCTCCTGCTGATGTTCAGGTGTATATCAGTATGTAGTGTCTCTACTTTAAAGAGTCCTCTCCTGCTGATGTTCAGGTGTATATCAGTATGTAGTGTCTCTACTTTAAAGAGTCCTCTCCTGCTGATGTTCAGGTGTATATCAGTATGTAGTGTCTCTACTTTAAAGAGTCCTCTCCTGCTGATGTTCAGGTGTATATCAGTATGTAGTGTCTCTACTTTAAAGAGTCCTCTCCTGCTGATGTTCAGGTGTATATCAGTATGTAGTGTCTCTACTTTAAAGAGTCCTCTCCTGCTGATGTTCAGGTGTATATCAGCATGTAGTGTCTCTACTTTAAAGAGTCCTCTCCTGCTGATGTTCAGGTGTATATCAGTATGTAGTGTCTCTACTTTAAAGAGTCCTCTCCTGCTGATGTTCAGGTGTATATCAGTATGTAGTGACTCTACTTTAAAGAGTCCTCTCCTGCTGATGTTCAGGTGTATATCAGTATGTAGTGTCTCTACTTTAAAGAGTCCTCTCCTGCTGATGTTCAGGTGTATATCAGTATGTAGTGTCTCTACTTTAAAGAGTCCTCTCCTGCTGATGTTCAGGTGTATATCAGCATGTAGTGTCTCTACTTTAAAGAGTCCTCTCCTGCTGATGTTCAGGTGTATATCAGTATGTAGTGTCTCTACTTTAAAGAGTCCTCATCTGCAACACCAGGGTTTATGAAATGTGATGTTTTGGCAGAGCAACAAACGGCCTCATTTATCCCAACGACATGAACAGTGATGCAGTCAGAGTTATTTAAGTCACACACACACACACACACACACACACACACACACACACACACACACACACACACACACACACACACACACACACACACACACACACACACACACACACAGCAAACAGCCGTCTGAGAGCAGGGATATTCTCAGACTCTATGTGGCTGCACATTAGAGAGTCCGTCAGGGAGGAGCTGTAATTAAGGCTGAGCATTGCAATCGTTGAAGCCATTTTTGGTCCTCAATTATAAGTCATCAAAAGCTTTTGAAAATGGGTTGTAACGTTGGACTGCTCTCAGAAAAAGGACCGGTCACTTCTCTAAGACTTCTGCATTTGGAAAATAAATTTCACTGGAAGACGTGTCCCAGTTCTCAACATCTGTACACACTTTCCACCTATTCTCTAGCTTATATAATGAATCGTAGTTTCATTCCTTCCCCTTGATTCATCTTTTCATTTATGAATCATGTCCTGATGTGTATTCATGTTTTTTTTAGGCTGAGTGGACATTTATGTTATTGTAGTTCCTTGAAAACTCTTCATGTGCATTCACACAAATCTGCAGGTCTGTCTGAATAACTGAATGTGCAGCAACGGCCTGTAAAGAAAGCATTTGATGGACTTAACGACTTGTGCTCGGGCACCTAGTTAGGATGCCATCTGGGCGCCTCCCTAGGGAAGTGTTCCAGGCACGTCCAGCTGGGAAGAGACCAAGGGGTAGACCTAGGACCAGGTGGAGGGATTATATCTCTTCTCTGGCCTGGGAGCACCTTGGGATCCCCCAGTCAGAGCTGGTTGATGAGGGGAAAGGAACGTTTGGGGCTCTCTGCTGGAACTGCTACCCCGAGACCCGACCACGGATAAGCGGGAGAAGATGGATGGATGGATGGACTTGTGCTCTTACACTAAAGTAATTAGCGCAAACTTAATCCACCATTTTGGATCAATCTGCTAATTTACTTGAACAACGGATTGATTCTTTGGTCTAAAAAAATGTCAGAAGTTAGTGAAAACGTTTCTAAAGAGGACGTCTTTAAATGGTCATTCCTTAACCCAAAGATATTAACGTAAATGTGATATAAAACAGGAAAAAACAGCAAATCTCCATATTTACTGACATGTTTGCATGAGAAATGTGTTTACAATTAGTCGATTATCAAGAGTTGGTGTCCGTGATCTACTTTTGCTGCTCTAATATCATGATTTATCATTTTTCTGACATATTAATTAAACAAATCGATTCAAAGTCAAGTATAATTGCAGAATATTTGATAACGGCATTAATAGTTATATAACAGTAAGAGAAGAGAAAGCATATAATGAGCTAGAGTTCCTTATTGTATTATTTTTTACATTTTAATTAGTGGTCAAAGTTGTGCAAACAGTGCTATTTCCCTCTCAGTCTTTGAGGGTCATGAATGTAAAGGAAAATAAGTCCAAACTTCTCAAACTGACGGACGGCTGAGAGCATTTGTATGGTTTCATATCAATGTATATCTACCCTTAATAGAATCATTCCTCTCTAGTTGCATGTCTTTACTTCTTTTAGGGCAGATTTCCTTTCCGTTATTCTCCTTTTCCATCTTGGAAGTAGATTACAAGCCGCATGTTTTCCTCTCTTTAGTCATATTCCCCTCGGAGGTCAAATCCTTCTCTTCCCTCGCTGTAAATCTCCCTCCATAACTCACCTTGACGACTCTTTGCACTATGACAGCGGTTCCCAACCTGTGGGCCGCGGCCCCCTAGTGGCCCGCGAAGGAATTGCAAGTGGGCCGCCAAATATATATTTTTTAAACGTTGTACATGCTAAAGACACAAACATGGACATAACAATAACATATAGGAGATGACACACCCATCTCAGACAAAAACTAAACAAAACAGAAGAAATAAAGACACAGTCAGTAGGATCACTTCAACATTTCACAAAAAAAATAGGTTGACAACCAAAAACCCCCAAAAACACAACATGGCATATTTATTGTTCCTTTAATCTCACTCTTCGTTAGAGCTCATGATTTCCCATTTCATGGCGTGTTGAGCCACTACTAATCTACTCTTCAAACACCGTAAATTAAGATTACTCCTTGATTGCCTTTTAAAAATATGTATTTTAGCCAGAAGAATAGTTTTTATTAACTTTGTGCGGTCTTCAACTAAAAGCCCAAATAAAATATCAAAGGGTGTAAATGTAAATTCAATATTTGCCGCCAAATAATTTGCAAAACATTATGATTTGTGTGGAAACATTTTCATTATTAAGATTTTTTTTATTTGAACCTCTTTTCCTTTTTCTTTCTTGATCCTCCTTAGCAACGGTCATTACAGTCCTTAGCAACGGTCATTACAGTCCTTAGCAGCGGTCATTACAGTCCTCAGCAACGGTCATTACAGTCCTTAGCAACGGTCATTACAGTCCTCAGCAACGGTCATTACAGTCCTTAGCAACGGTCATTACAGTCCTTAGCAACGGTCATTACAGTCCTCAGCAACGGTCATTACAGTCCTTAGCAACGGTCATTACAGTCCTTAGCAACGGTCATTACAGTCCTTAGCAATGGTCATTACAGTCCTCAGCAACGGTCATTACAGTCCTTAGCAGCGGTCATTACAGTCCTCAGCAATGGTCATTACAGTCCTCAGCAACGGTCATTACAGTCCTTAGCAACGGTCATTACAGTCCTTAGCAGCGGTCATTACAGTCCTCAGCAACGGTCATTACAGTCCTCAGCAACGGTCATTACAGTCCTCAGCAACGGTCATTACAGTCCTTAGCAACGGTCATTACAGTCCTTATCAACGGTCATTACAGTCCTTAGCAACGGTCATTACAGCCCTTGACAGCGGTCTGTTCTACTGGATTAACAACGTGTCACATGTTCTGAATCGACCAATCAGAACTTTATTTAGCCTCCGTATTGTTTATGATTGAATGTGGGCCGCAAAACATTTTTTGATTCTTAAGTGGGCCCTGAGTTGAAAAAGGTTGGGAACCGCTGATCTATGGATTCAAACATGTCTTCCCCTTTGTGTCACAATCTCAAAAAGCTTTAATTGTTTTCCACTCGGCTGCGAGATGTTTCTGTAGAGGCTGTTGTGGTTGTGTAATTCCACACTTAATCACCTTCTGGTTAGAAAAGAACAAATATACAAGCTGAAACCAAAGTTGTGTTATTTCATAAAGAGTTATAGCATTTAACAGAATCTTATTTCCATCTTGAAGGTCCTGTTCTAGCAAATCGTACCAAGATCTGACCAAGTTACACAGAAAAGCAATGACTTCATGGAAGAGACACAGGAAGAGGATTCATTCAGCTATTATTCACATTGCAGTCTTAAGAAAGAAGGGGAAGTATGTCATGTTAATTATTACTTGTTTGTAAAGCACTTTGAGCACCAGGAAAATAGCTATATAAATAACATGTATTATTATTATGTTAATTAACAACTAGTTGATGGCGATTAAGTGTACCTTAATATAACTGACTTGTTATAAACTCCCATGATAGAAGCGTTCACCCTGAGACATTCCCACAGAGCAGATGTTTGGCCTCCAGAGACTCACATTGATGAGTTTCTGCACGTTAAAGACCAGCATGCATCACTGTCAGAGGAAGTATGCCTTTGATTGTCGAGAGTGTGTTTTGATGTTGAGAGTTTGCAAAACAGATATGACATGTTTTATTGTCCGTGTCGCCGGGGAGGAATGCGATGTTGTCATTGGTTTGTTATTCCTTTTTCTCCACAGCTGTTGCTCCTTTCTGTTCCTCTTCACGATGTGGAACTCGTGTGCTCACTGGAACATTAAGAAAATATCATTCGCCACTGGCTTGAGCTTCAGCCTCAGGATCCATGTATCTGTGATCCTCTCCAGAATGGAAGTAGTCATCACATACAGAGACTAGTTCCTGAACAGTGTCCTTCACATGCTGATATCCAAGAGAGGGAGTTACACAGTCACAAGATGGAGGAATAGAAAGCAGTATTCAATGTTTACTTCAGATTAGCTCCACGTCAGAAATGAGCATGCTTGATGTCTATCTCCATAGAGGCTGAATCATCATGTTAATCACATAGCTATCATCTGCCTCAAACAGTCCTGATGCTCTTCTAGGTAATCACACATCCTGTCATGTTCACAGCTACAGTTGGGATACCTTTGTTAGCATGCTACTCTCATGTTGGAAGAGTACTTTGGTTATCCCTCCAGTGTGTCAGAATCCCTTAAAAACTGCAACTAATCCAGAACGCTGCTGCAGAGTCCTGAGCAAAACAGAACAGAGTAGAACACAGCATTAACTCTAATTTATCACCATGGAACCATGTGTTTAGGGGCCTCATTTATAAAGGGATATACGCTCAAAAGATGGCGTACGCCAGTTTCTACGCAATGTTTGCGATTTATAAAATACTAACTTGACGGGAAAACGTGCGGTCCTCCACGCAAACTCTGACCCATGCGTACGCACCAAGCACAAAAACGGGAGAGACGAGAAACTGCGACACCGTTGGCAGAAGGAAGAATGGAGAGAAATATGTGGAAATAATACCATAAACAAAATGTTACCTCTCATTTATCAGATATGAAGAATTCATTTTCAAACATTGATTAAAGCTGATCTTAAAATGATTAAACAAACGCCTGTTTGCGACTCCTCAGTGCTCACAAACACATCACCTGGAGGAATAAATAAATACGGATATGTTATTTAAAACCACCTCGAATATGTTGTGTTAATGTTATGAAATGTTTTCTCATGAATGATGCGGTAAGCAGGAGGACAGAATTACGTCTAAACAGACGCCGTGTTGTATTTCTATAGGTTGTAGATACGAGCATGGTTTTATATACTATCATGTTTAATCGTGTTTTATGCCGTTTGCCAAGACTTGATAAGTCGCTCGTAAAACACAGGAGGTCTGGAAGCTAAGAACACCATATGTGGTAAATTGTACAGCTAATATAACACAATACATTAGTTGTATTTCCTTTAACTGGTGGATATAGAGTTGCTGCGGGGGGGGGGGGGGGGGGGGTTGAGATGCACATGCTGCAGTGGAGATGCTGCGCACAGCTGATCGACAGCTGGGACACAAACCACCAAATACGAAAACATAATTCAGATCCAGTCGTCATGACTCCACACCGGAGGGATTCCCCGATCACTTCTTACAGTCTCTCATCAAGGAGGTGTCTCCTGTCCCCGGGACAAACACACTGTCTGAGGAAGGCTATGTGTATTGTTTTTGTCATGAACCTTTTTCGGACCACTTATTTATTTTGGTGACGATCCGACCTCCATGCTGCTACTCTGGTTCAAACGGCATCCACCAAACAATGTGATTTATCTCCACCTCCCCAAAATAACCAAAATCTGACACGGTGTGAGACGTCTTTTTTAGCTGTTCTGTCGTCATTTCCTGCGATCTTCTTCATAAAGTCAGTCAGAATGAATGAATGGGCGTTTCTTTGACTATTTATAGGCAAATCTGGGCGTTACGTGAAGCCCGCAAAAGCTGCACCGCATTTCGAGTCGGTTGTGATTTATAAAGGGAAACCGGCGTAGGAAGTGCCGTACGCAATTTCCTCGCCGGTACGCAATGTTTGGGGAATCGGAAAATGTCGGAACATTTCTGTACCTATTTTTTGGATTTCTACTATGTAAGCAACCTTCCTACGTGAATCCTACGCACGGCGTTATAAATGAGGCCCCAGGGGTTTAGTGCACTTTATTTTTCAGCTATAAAAAAAAATCAGATCTCTGGATTCAAAGTCCAGAGTGCTAACCATTACACCATGGAACCATGCGTTTGTGAGTTTTAGTGCACTGTTTTTCGAGCAAATGCAACTTAATCTAAGTTAAACTTTGGTTTCTCTGTTTCAGTAGTTTGTAACTGAACCGATAGAGGAAGAGAGAACTGCTAGATAAACTACCTTTGAATTTGATAACTCTAAATGCTGGAAGAAGAAAGAACTGTTTGGGTTTTGTCACCATCTCTTACAGGGAAGTTCTGACATGAATGTTTCCCCTTAAACCTACATCTAAACATGTGTGGAGTAACTCTAATTTATCAGGATCCACCGAGATTAGAACTCGGATCACTGGATTCAAAGTCCAGAGTGCTAACCATTACACCATGGAACCATGCGTTAGTGAGTTCATGGAGCTTTTTTTATGAGCGAATGCAACTATATCTACGTTAAAGTTTGGTTTCTGACTTTGATGCGACTTTCACACCAGCGCTTTTTTCCATTCTAGCTCTGTGCTAGAGCTTTTCTGGTTCAGCTCCGGTTTCCCTTTTCTGCTCCTGCTTTGTTCACACCACGCAGAGCCGGGGTGCTGCTGCGTCATTGCCTCATCGTTTGCGTCATGACGTAACCGTTTACGTGCCTGCTTCATAAAAGCCAAACCGTGCGGAAATCCCTCACATCGACAACAACAACAATGGCCGATTGTAGTGAAGCGCTGTTCGCTTTGGTTATCCTCTTACGAAACGAAATGGAAGGCATGGGACGACTTTACAAGGGACGACTTTACAAGGGACGACTTTACTTTACTTTACAAACATCACATGCGAAATTCAAGACTTCTTCGCGGTCTTCAGGAGGTTGATCCCGCCGGTGCCCCTGACCCCGCCTCGACGTAAGAGAGACGTAAGCGGCGCCGCCTCTTAGCTCCGGGATCTTGCTTGCTAGACCGACAATTTTTTGGAGCTGGAAACGAACCGGATTCCGGAGCTACGAGGCGGCGCCGCTGCGGTGTGAAGAGGAAAAAACGGTACTTTTCAGGCTCTAGCTCCGAGCCGGCCCTGAAAACGCGTTGGTGGGAAAGGGGCATTAGAGGTTGGTTGAAAGTTCTTGCAACTAAACAGTTTCTTTTGACAGTGATTACGGGGCAATGACTCTTTCTACTTTCTTTTTGGACTAGAAAGACTACCTTATGGCATACATAAAGCAACCAGGCAGCACTGTGAGGTTTCTGTCAGTAAATCTTCAGGTTCCACCGAGATTTGAACTCGGATCACTGGATTCAAAGTCCAGAGTGCTAACCATTACACCATGGAACCATAGGTTTCTGAGTTTATGGCACTTTTTTTGAGCTAATGCAACTATATCTACGTTAAACTTTGGTTTCTGACTTTTAGAGGTTGGTTGAATGTTCTTGCAACTAAACAGTTTCTTTTGACAGTGATTACGGGGCAATGGAACTCTTTCTACTTTCTTTTTGGACTACATACATATAACCATGTATATGTGAGTTTTAGTGCACTTTATATATGTTAAACTTTGGTTTCTCTGTTTCAGTAGTTTGTAACTGAACCGATAGAGGAAGAGAGAACTGCTGGATAAACTACCTTTGAATTTGATAACTCTAAATGCTGGAAGAAGAAAGAACTGTTTGGGTTTTGTCACCATCTCTTACAGGGAAGTTCTGACATGAATGTTTCCCCTTAAACCCTAAACCTACATCTAAACATGTGTGGGGTAACTCTAATGTATCAGGATCCGAGCTCCGAGCCGGCCCTGAAAACGCGTTGGTGTGAAAGGGGCATTAGAGGTTGGTTGAATGTTCTTGCAACCAAACAGTTCCTTTTGACAGTGAATACGGGGCAATATGACTCTTTCTACTTTCTTTTAAAAATGTTGTACTAGAAAGCCTACCTTTGAATTTGATAACTGTAAATGCTGGAGGAAGAACAGGTTTCCCCCATCTCTTACAGTGACGTTCTGACCTGATGGGTTCCCTTTAAACACATTGGAAATGGGGGATTAGATATTTTATATTGGTGGTTTAACTCTGTAAATAATCAGGTTCCACCGAGATTTGAACTCAGATCACTGGATTCAAAGTCCAGAGTGCTAACCATTACACCATGGAACCATGTGTTTGTAAGTTTTAGTGCACTGTTTTTCGAGCAAATGCAACTTAAGCTACTTTAAACTTTGGTTGCTTGCTTTTAGTAGTTGGTTACTGAACCAATAGAGGACGAGACAACTGTTGGGGGTTTGTCACCATCTCTTACGGTGATGTTCTGACATGATGGGTTCGGTTCAAATACATTGGAAATGGGAGATTATATATTGAATATGTTTGGGTTGACTCTGTAAAGCATCAGGTTCCACTGAGATTTGAACTCAGATCACTGGATTCAAAGTCCAGAGTGCTAACCATTACACCATAGAACCATGAGTTTCTGAGTTCATGGAGCTTTTTTATGAGCAAATGCAACTATATCTACGTTAAACTTTGGTTTCTGACTTTTAGAGGTTGGTTGAAAGTTCTTGCAACTAAACAGTTTCTTTTGACAGTGATTACGGGGCAATGGGACTCTTTCTACTTTCTTTTTGGACTAGAAAGACTACCTTATGGCATACATAAGCAGCTCCAGCATGTCTCCCTGACATGGGCAAACAGTTTTTTTTAAAATTATTATTATTACATGCGCACTTCCATAACTTTGCACACCATGAGTCCCCGGGCCCCCGGCAAACAGGCAGCACTGTGGGGTTTCTGTCAATAAATCGCCAGGTTCCACCGAGATTAGAACTCAGATGACTGGATTCAAAGTCCAGAGTGCTAACCATTACACCATGGAACCATGCGTTTCTGAGTTCATGGAGCTTTTTTATGAGCAAATGCAACTATATCTACGTTAAACTTTGGTTTCTTGCTTTTAGAGGTTGGTTGAATGTAGATTAAGTGTTTGGTCCCAATCTCTGACAGTGAAGTTCTGATATTATGGTCTCCTTTTAAATACATTGGAAATGGGAGATTATATATTGTATATGTTTGGGTAAAGCATCAGGTTCCTCCAAGATTTGAACTCTGATCACTGGATTCAAAGTCCAGAGTGCTAACCATTACACCATGGAACCATGAGTTTGTGAGTTTTAGTGCACGTTCTTTCTGCACTCTTTACTCTACTTTGGACGACAGAGGAGCTGTGTTCTATGAAACTGAAAAGTGCACTTTTCTTTCGAGCAAATGCAACTAAATCTACGTTAAACTTTGGTTTCTTGCTTCTAGTAGTTTGTAACTGAACCAATAGTCCATAAGGGGTTATGAGGGTGTTTATTTATTCTTTGTATTTTTACCATGTTTTCTGTTTTTTTGGGACTTTCCCAGCTGAATGTTCTTGCAACCAAACAGTTCCTTTTGACAGTGAATACGGGGCAATATGACTCTTTCTACTTTCTTTTAAAAATGTTGTACTAGAAAGCCTACCTTTGAATTTGATAACTGTAAATGCTGGAGGAAGAACAGGTTTCCCCCATCTCTTACAGTGACGTTCTGACCTGATGGGTTCCCTTTAAACACATTGGAAATGGGGGATTAGATATTTTATCTTGGTGGTTTAACTCTGTAAATAATCAGGTTCCACTGAGATTTGAATTCTGATCACTGGATTCAAAGTCCAGAGTGCTAACCATTACACCATGGAACCATGTGTTTGTAAGTTTTAGTGCACTGTTTTTCGAACAAATGCAACTTAAGCTACTTTAAACTTTGGTTGCTTGCTTTTAGTAGTTGGTTACTGAACCAATAGAGGACGAGACAACTGTTGGGGGTTTGTCACCATCTCTTACGGTGATGTTCTGACATGATGGGTTCGGTTCAAATACATTGGAAATGGGAGATTATATATTGAATATGTTTGGGTTGACTCTGTAAAGCATCAGGTTCCACCGAGATTTGAACTCAGATGACTGGATTCAAAGTCCAGAGTGCTAACCATTACACCATGGAACCATGAGTTTCTGAGTTCATGGAGCTTTTTTATGAGCAAATGCAACTATATCTACGTTAAACTTTGGTTTCTGACTTTTAGAGGTTGGTTGAAAGTTCTTGCAACTAAACAGTTTCTTTTGACAGTGATTACAGGGCAATGGGACTCTTTCTACTTTCTTTTTGGACTAGAAAGACTACCTTATGGCATACATAAAGCAACCAGGCAGCACTGTGGGGTTTCTGTCAGTAATTCTTCAGGTTCCACCGAGATTTGAACTCGGATCACTGGATTCAAAGTCCAGAGTGCTAACCATTACACCATGGAACCATGTATATGTGAGTTTTAGTGCACTTTATATACGTTAAACTTTGGTTTCTCTGTTTCAGTAGTTTGTAACTGAACCGATAGAGGAAGAGAGAACTGCTGGATAAACTACCTTTGAATTTGATAACTCTAAATGCTGGAAGAAGAAAGAACTGTTTGGGTTTTGTCACCATCTCTTACAGGGAAGTCCTGACATGAATGTTTCCCCTTAAACCCTAAACCTACATCTAAACATGTGTGGAGTAACTCTAATTTATCAGGATCCACCGAGATTAGAACTCGGATCACTGGATTCAAAGTCCAGAGTGCTAACCATTACACCATGGAACCATGCGTTAGTGAGTTCATGGAGCTTTTTTATGAGCAAATGCAACTATATCTACGTTAAAGTTTGGTTTCTGACTTTGATGCGACTTTCACACCAGCGCTTTTTTCCATTCTAGCTCTGTGCTAGAGCTTTTCTGGTTCAGCTCCGGTTTCCCTTTTCTGCTCCTGCTTTGTTCACACCACGCAGAGCCGGGGTGCTGCTGCGTCATTGCCTCATCGTTTGCGTCATGACGTAACCGTTTACGTGCCTGCTTCATAAAAGCCAAACCGTGCGGAAATCCCTCACATCGACAACAACAACAATGGCCGATTGTAGTGAAGCGCTGTTCGCTTTGGTTATCCTCTTACGAAACGAAATGGAAGGCATGGGACGACTTTACAAGGGACGACTTTACTTTACTTTACAAACATCACATGCGAAATTCAAGACTTCTTCGCGGTCTTCAGGAGGTTGATCCCGCCCGTGCCCCTGCCCCCGACTCGACGTAAGAGAGACGTAAGCGGCGCCGCCTCTTAGCTCCGGGATCTTGCTTGCTAGACCGACAATTTTTTGGAGCTGGAAACGAACCGGATTCCGGAGCTACGAGGCGGCGCCGCTGCGGTGTGAAGAGGAAAAAACGGTACTTTTCAGGCTCTAGCTCCGAGCCGGCCCTGAAAACGCGTTGGTGGGAAAGGGGCATTAGAGGTTGGTTGAAAGTTCTTGCAACTAAACAGTTTCTTTTGACAGTGATTACAGGGCAATGACTCTTTCTACTTTCTTTTTGGACTAGAAAGACTACCTTATGGCATACATAAAGCAACCAGGCAGAACTGTGGGGTTTCTGTCAGTAATTCTTCAGGTTCCACCGAGATTTGAACTCGGATCACTGGATTCAAAGTCCAGAGTGCTAACCATTACACCATGGAACCATGTCTATGTGAGTTTTAGTGCACTTTATATACGTTAAACTTTGGTTTCTCTGTTTCAGTAGTTTGTAACTGAACCGATAGAGGAAGAGAGAACTGCTAGATAAACTACCTTTGAATTTGATAACTCTAAATGCTGGAAGAAGAAAGAACTGTTTGGGTTTTGTCACCATCTCTTACAGGGAAGTTCTGACATGAATGTTTCCCCTGAAACCCTAAACCTACATCTAAACATGTGTGGGGTAACTCTAATGTATCACCATGGAACCATGTGTTCAGGGGTTTAGTGCACTTTATTTTTCAGCTAATGCAACTAAACCTACGTTAAACTTTGGTTTCTTGCTTTTAGTAGTTGGTTACTGAACCAATAGAGGACGAGACAACTGTTTGGGGTTTGTCACCATCATGGACTAGAAAGAGTACCCTATGGCATACATAAAGCAACCAGGCAGCACTGTGGGGTTTCTGTCAGTAAGTCTTCATGTTCCACCGAGATTTGAACTCTGATCACTGGATTCAAAGTCCAGAGTGCTAACCATTACACCATGGAACCATGAGTTTGTGAGTTTTAGTGCACGTTCTTTCTGCACTCTTTACTCTACTTTGGACGACAGAGGAGCTGTGTTCTATGAAACTGAAAAGTGCACTTTTCTTTCGAGCAAATGCAACTAAATCTACGTTAAACTTTGTTTTCTCGCTTCTAGTAGTTTGTAACTGAACCAATAGTCCATAAGGGGTTATGAGGGTGTTTATTTATTCTTTGTCTTTTTACCATGTTTTCTGTTTTTTTGGGACTTTCCCCGCTGAATGTTCTTGCAACCAAACAGTTCCTTTTGACAGTGAATACGGGGCAATATGACTCTTTCTACTTTCTTTTAAAAATGTTGTACTAGAAAGCCTACCTTTGAATTTGATAACTGTAAATGCTGGAGGAAGAACAGGTTTCCCCCATCTCTTACAGTGACGTTCTGACCTGATGGGTTCCCTTTAAACATATTGGAAATGGGGGATTAGATATTTCATATTGGTGGTTTAACTCTGTAAATCATCAGGTTCCACCGAGATTTGAACTCAGATCACTGGATTCAAAGTCCAGAGTGCTAACCATTACACCATGGAACCATGTGTTTGTAAGTTTTAGTGCACTGTTTTTCGAGCAAATGCAACTTAAGCTACTTTAAACTTTGGTTGCTTGCTTTTAGTAGTTGGTTACTGAACCAATAGAGGACGAGACAACTGTTGGGGGTTTGTCACCATCTCTTACGGTGATGTTCTGACATGATGGGTTCCCTTCAAATACATTGGAAATGGGAGATTATATATTGAATATGTTTGGGTTGACTCTGTAAAGCATCAGGTTCCACCGAGATTTGAACTCAGATCACTGGATTCAAAGTCCAGAGTGCTAACCATTACACCATGGAACCATGAGTTTCTCAGTTCATGGAGCTTTTTTATGAGCAAATGCAACTATATCTACGTTAAACTTTGGTTTCTGACTTTTAGAGGTTGGTTGAAAGTTCTTGCAACTAAACAGTTTCTTTTGACAGTGATTACAGGGCAATGGAACTCTTTCTACTTTCTTTTTGGACTAGAAAGACTACCTTATGGCATACATAAAGCAACCAGGCAGAACTGTGGGGTTTCTGTCAGTAATTCTTCAGGTTCCACTGAGATTTGAACTCAGATCACTGGATTCAAAGTCCAGAGTGCTAACCATTACACCATGTATATGTGAGTTTCAGTGCACTTTATATACGTTAAACTTTGGTTTCTCGCTTTTAGTAGTTTGTAACTGAACCGATAGAAAAAGAGAGAACTGCTGGATAAACTACCTTTGAATTTGATAACTCTAAATGCTGGAAGAAGAAAGAACTGTTTGGGTTTTGTCACCATCTCTTACAGGGAAGTTCTGACATGAATGTTTCCCCTGAAACCCTAAACCTACATCTAAACATGTGTGGGGTCACTCTAATGTATCACCATGGAACCATGTGTTCAGGGGTTTAGTGCACTTTATTTTTCAGCTAATGCAACTAAACCTACGTTAAACTTTGGTTTCTTGCTTTTAGTAGTTGGTTACTGAACCAATAGAGGACGAGACAACTGTTTGGGGTTTGTCACCATCATGGACTAGAAAGAGTACCCTATGGCATACATAAAGCAACCAGGCAGCACTGTGGGGTTTCTGTCAGTAAGTCATCAGGTTCCTCCGAGATTTGAACTCTGATCACTGGATTCAAAGTCCAGAGTGCTAACCATTACACCATGGAACCATGCGTTTCTGAGTTCATGGAGCTTTTTTATGAGCAAATGCAACTATATCTACGTTAAACTTTGGTTTCTTGCTTTTAGAGGTTGGTTGAATGTAGATTAAGTGTTTGGTCCCAATCTCTGACAGTGAAGTTCTGATATTATGGTCTCCTTTTAAATACATTGGAAATGGGAGATTATATATTGTATATGTTTGGGTAAAGCATCAGGTTCCTCCAAGATTTGAACTCTGATCACTGGATTCAAAGTCCAGAGTGCTAACCATTACACCATGGAACCATGAGTTTGTGAGTTTTAGTGCACGTTCTTTCTGCACTCTTTACTCTACTTTGGACGACAGAGGAGCTGTGTTCTATGAAACTGAAAAGTGCACTTTTCTTTCGAGCAAATGCAACTAAATCTACGTTACACTTTGGTTTCTCGCTTCTAGTAGTTTGTAACTGAACCAATAGTCCATAAGGGGTTATGAGGGTGTTTATTTATTCTTTGTCTTTTTACCATGTTTTCTGTTTTTTTGGGACTTTCCCCGCTGAATGTTCTTGCAACCAAACAGTTCCTTTTGACAGTGAATACGGGGCAATATGACTCTTTCTACTTTCTTTTAAAAATGTTGTACTAGAAAGCCTACCTTTGAATTTGATAACTGTAAATGCTGGAGGAAGAACAGGTTTCCCCCATCTCTTACAGTGATGTTCTGACCTGATGGGTTCCCTTTAAACACATTGGAAATGGGGGATTAGATATTTTATCTTGGTGGTTTAACTCTGTAAATAATCAGGTTCCACCAAGATTTGAACTCAGATCACTGGATTCAAAGTCCAGAGTGCTAACCATTACACCATGGAACCATGTGTTTGTAAGTTTTAGTGCACTGTTTTTCGAGAAAATGCAACTTAAGCTACTTTAAACTTTGGTTGCTTGCTTTTAGTAGTTGGTTACTGAACCAATAGAGGACGAGACAACTGTTGGGGGTTTGTCACCATCTCTTACGGTGACGTTCTGACATGATGGGTTCCCTTCAAATACATTGGAAATGGGAGATTATATATTGAATATGTTTGGGTTGACTCTGTAAAGCATCAGGTTCCACCGAGATTTGAACTCAGATCACTGGATTCAAAGTCCAGAGTGCTAACCATTACACCATGGAACCATGAGTTTCTCAGTTCATGGAGCTTTTTTATGAGCAAATGCAACTATATCTACGTTAAACTTTGGTTTCTGACTTTTAGAGGTTGGTTGAAAGTTCTTGCAACTAAACAGTTTCTTTTGACAGTGATTACAGGGCAATGGGACTCTTTCTACTTTCTTTTTGGACTAGAAAGACTACCTTATGGCATACATAAAGCAACCAGGCAGAACTGTGGGGTTTCTGTCAGTAATTCTTCAGGTTCCACCGAGATTTGAACTCGGATCACTGGATTCAAAGTCCAGAGTGCTAACCATTACACCATGGAACCATGTATATGTGAGTTTTAGTGCACTTTATATACGTTAAACTTTGGTTTCTCTGTTTCAGTAGTTTGTAACTGAACCGATAGAAAAAGAGAGAACTGCTAGATAAACTACCTTTGAATTTGATAACTCTAAATGCTGGAAGAAGAAAGAACTGTTTGGGTTTTGTCACCATCTCTTACAGGGAAGTTCTGACATGAATGTTTCCCCTGAAACCCTAAACCTACATCTAAACATGTGTGGGGTAACTCTAATGTATCACCATGGAACCATGTGTTCAGGGGTTTAGTGCACTTTATTTTTCAGCTAATGCAACTAAACCTACGTTAAACTTTGGTTTCTTGCTTTTAGTAGTTGGTTACTGAACCAATAGAGGACGAGACAACTGTTTGGGGTTTGTCACCATCATGGACTAGAAAGAGTACCCTATGGCATACAAAAAGCAACCAGGCAGCACTGTGGGGTTTCTGTCATAAGTCTTCATGTTCCACTGAGATTTGAACTCTGATCACTGGATTCAAAGTCCAGAGTGCTAACCATTACACCATGGAACCATGAGTTTGTGAGTTTTAGTGCACGTTCTTTCTGCACTCTTTACTCTACTTTGGACGACAGAGGAGCTGTGTTCTATGAAACTGAAAAGTGCACTTTTCTTTCGAGCAAATGCAACTAAATCTACGTTAAACTTTGGTTTCTCGCTTCTAGTAGTTTGTAACTGAACCAATAGTCCATAAGGGGTTATGAGGGTGTTTATTTATTCTTTGTCTTTTTACCATGTTTTCTGTTTTTTTGGGACTTTCCCCACTGAATGTTCTTGCAACCAAACAGTTCCTTTTGACAGTGAATACGGGGCAATATGACTCTTTCTACTTTCTTTTAAAAATGTTGTACTAGAAAGCCTACCTTTGAATTTGATAACTGTAAATGCTGGAGGAAGAACAGGTTTCCCCCATCTCTTACAGTGATGTTCTGACCTGATGGGTTCCCTTTAAACACATTGGAAATGGGGGATTAGATATTTCATATTGGTGGTTTAACTCTGTAAATCATCAGGTTCCACCGAGATTTGAACTCAGATCACTGGATTCAAAGTCCAGAGTGCTAACCATTACACCATGTGTTTGTAAGTTTTAGTGCACTGTTTTTCGAGCAAATGCAACTTAAGCTACTTTAAACTTTGGTTGCTTGCTTTTAGTAGTTGGTTACTGAACCAATAGAGGACGAGACAACTGTTGGGGGTTTGTCACCATCTCTTACGGTGATGTTCTGACATGATGGGTTCCCTTCAAATACATTGGAAATGGGAGATTATATATTGAATATGTTTGGGTTGACTCTGTAAAGCATCAGGTTCCACCGAGATTTGAACTCAGATCACTGGATTCAAAGTCCAGAGTGCTAACCATTACACCATGGAACCATGAGTTTCTGAGTTCATGGAGCTTTTTTATGAGCAAATGCAACTATATCTACGTTAAACTTTGGTTTCTGACTTTTAGAGGTTGGTTGAAAGTTCTTGCAACTAAACAGTTTCTTTTGACAGTGATTACAGGGCAATGGGACTCTTTCTACTTTCTTTTTGGACTAGAAAGACTACCTTATGGCATACATAAAGCAACCAGGCAGAACTGTGGGGTTTCTGTCAGTAATTCTTCAGGTTCCACTGAGATTTGAACTCGGATCACTGGATTCAAAGTCCAGAGTGCTAACCATTACACCATGGAACCATGTATATGTGAGTTTCAGTGCACTTTATATACGTTAAACTTTGGTTTCTCGCTTTTAGTAGTTTGTAACTGAACCGATAGAAAAAGAGAGAACTGCTGGATAAACTACCTTTGAATTTGATAACTCTAAATGCTGGAAGAAGAAAGAACTGTTTGGGTTTTGTCACCATCTCTTACAGGGAAGTTCTGACATGAATGTTTCCCCTGAAACCCTAAACCTACATCTAAACATGTGTGGGGTAACTCTAATGTATCACCATGGAACCATGTGTTCAGGGGTTTAGTGCACTTTATTTTTCAGCTAATGCAACTAAACCTACGTTAAACTTTGGTTTCTTGCTTTTAGTAGTTGGTTACTGAACCATTAGAGGACGAGACAACTGTTTGGGGTTTGTCACCATCATGGACTAGAAAGAGTACCCTATGGCATACATAAAGCAACCAGGCAGCACTGTGGGGTTTCTGTCAGTAAGTCATCAGGTTCCTCTGAGATTTGAACTCTGATCACTGGATTCAAAGTCCAGAGTGCTAACCATTACACCATGGAACCATGAGTTTGTGAGTTTTAGTGCACGTTCTTTCTGCACTCTTTACTCTACTTTGGACGACAGAGGAGCTGTGTTCTATGAAACTGAAAAGTGCACTTTTCTTTCGAGCAAATGCAACTAAATCTACGTTAAACTTTGGTTTCTCGCTTCTAGTAGTTTGTAACTGAACCAATAGTCCATAAGGGGTTATGAGGGTGTTTATTTATTCTTTGTCTTTTTACCATGTTTTCTGTTTTTTTGGGACTTTCCCCGCTGAATGTTCTTGCAACCAAACAGTTCCTTTTGACAGTGAATACGGGGCAATATGACTCTTTCTACTTTCTTTTAAAAATGTTGTACTAGAAAGCCTACCTTTGAATTTGATAACTGTAAATGCTGGAGGAAGAACAGGTTTCCCCCATCTCTTACAGTGACGTTCTGACCTGATGGGTTCCCTTTAAACACATTGGAAATGGGGGATTAGATATTTTATCTTGGTGGTTTAACTCTGTAAATAATCAGGTTCCACTGAGATTTGAACTCAGATCACTGGATTCAAAGTCCAGAGTGCTAACCATTACACCATGGAACCATGTGTTTGTAAGTTTTAGTGCACTGTTTTTCGAGAAAATGCAACTTAAGCTACTTTAAACTTTGGTTGCTTGCTTTTAGTAGTTGGTTACTGAACCAATAGAGGATGAGACAACTGTTGGGGGTTTGTCACCATCTCTTACGGTGACGTTCTGACATGATGGGTTCCCTTCAAATACATTGGAAATGGGAGATTATATATTGAATATGTTTGGGTTGACTCTGTAAAGCATCAGGTTCCACCGAGATTTGAACTCAGATCACTGGATTCAAAGTCCAGAGTGCTAACCATTACACCATGGAACCATGAGTTTCTGAGTTCATGGAGCTTTTTTATGAGCAAATGCAACTATATCTACGTTAAACTTTGGTTTCTGACTTTTAGAGGTTGGTTGAAAGTTCTTGCAACTAAACAGTTTCTTTTGACAGTGATTACAGGGCAATGGGACTCTTTCTACTTTCTTTTTGGACTAGAAAGACTACCTTATGGCATACATAAAGCAACCAGGCAGAACTGTGGGGTTTCTGTCAGTAATTCTTCAGGTTCCACTGAGATTTGAACTCGGATCACTGGATTCAAAGTCCAGAGTGCTAACCATTACACCATGGAACCATGTATATGTGAGTTTCAGTGCACTTTATATACGTTAAACTTTGGTTTCTCGCTTTTAGTAGTTTGTAACTGAACCGATAGAAAAAGAGAGAACTGCTGGATAAACTACCTTTGAATTTGATAACTCTAAATGCTGGAAGAAGAAAGAACTGTTTGGGTTTTGTCACCATCTCTTACAGGGAAGTTCTGACATGAATGTTTCCCCTGAAACCCTAAACCTACATCTAAACATGTGTGGGGTAACTCTAATGTATCACCATGGAACCATGTGTTCAGGGGTTTAGTGCACTTTATTTTTCAGCTAATGCAACTAAACCTACGTTAAACTTTGGTTTCTTGCTTTTAGTAGTTGGTTACTGAACCAATAGAGGACGAGACAACTGTTTGGGGTTTGTCACCATCATGGACTAGAAAGAGTACCCTATGGCATACATAAAGCAACCAGGCAGCACTGTGGGGTTTCTGTCAGTAAGTCATCAGGTTCCTCTGAGATTTGAACTCTGATCACTGGATTCAAAGTCCAGAGTGCTAACCATTACACCATGGAACCATGAGTTTGTGAGTTTTAGTGCACGTTCTTTCTGCACTCTTTACTCTACTTTGGACGACAGAGGAGCTGTGTTCTATGAAACTGAAAAGTGCACTTTTCTTTCGAGCAAATGCAACTAAATCTACGTTAAACTTTGGTTTCTCGCTTCTAGTAGTTTGTAACTGAACCAATAGTCCATAAGGGGTTATGAGGGTGTTTATTTATTCTTTGTCTTTTTACCATGTTTTCTGTTTTTTTGGGACTTTCCCCGCTGAATGTTCTTGCAACCAAACAGTTCCTTTTGACAGTGAATACGGGGCAATATGACTCTTTCTACTTTCTTTTAAAAATGTTGTACTAGAAAGCCTACCTTTGATAACTGTAAATGCTGGAGGAAGAACAGGTTTCCCCCATCTCTTACAGTGATGTTCTGACCTGATGGGTTCCCTTTAAACACATTGGAAATGGGGGATTAGATATTTTATCTTGGTGGTTTAACTCTGTAAATAATCAGGTTCCACCGAGATTTGAACTCAGATCACTGGATTCAAAGTCCAGAGTGCTAACCATTACACCATGGAACCATGTGTTTGTAAGTTTTAGTGCACTGTTTTTCGAGAAAATGCAACTTAAGCTACTTTAAACTTTGGTTGCTTGCTTTTAGTAGTTGGTTACTGAACCAATAGAGGATGAGACAACTGTTGGGGGTTTGTCACCATCTCTTACGGTGACGTTCTGACATGATGGGTTCCCTTCAAATACATTGGAAATGGGAGATTATATATTGAATATGTTTGGGTTGACTCTGTAAAGCATCAGGTTCCACCGAGATTTGAACTCAGATCACTGGATTCAAAGTCCAGAGTGCTAACCATTACACCATGGAACCATGAGTTTCTCAGTTCATGGAGCTTTTTTATGAGCAAATGCAACTATATCTACGTTAAACTTTGGTTTCTGACTTTTAGAGGTTGGTTGAAAGTTCTTGCAACTAAACAGTTTCTTTTGACAGTGATTACAGGGCAATGGGACTCTTTCTACTTTCTTTTTGGACTAGAAAGACTACCTTATGGCATACATAAAGCAACCAGGCAGAACTGTGGGGTTTCTGTCAGTAATTCTTCAGGTTCCACCGAGATTTGAACTCGGATCACTGGATTCAAAGTCCAGAGTGCTAACCATTACACCATGGAACCATGTATATGTGAGTTTTAGTGCACTTTATATACGTTAAACTTTGGTTTCTCTGTTTCAGTAGTTTGTAACTGAACCGATAGAAAAAGAGAGAACTGCTAGATAAACTACCTTTGAATTTGATAACTCTAAATGCTGGAAGAAGAAAGAACTGTTTGGGTTTTGTCACCATCTCTTACAGGGAAGTTCTGACATGAATGTTTCCCCTGAAACCCTAAACCTACATCTAAACATGTGTGGGGTATCTCTAATTTATCAGGATCCACCGAGATTAGAACTCAGATCACTGGATTCAAAGTCCAGAGTGCTAACCATTACACCATATAACCATGTATATGTGAGTTTTAGTGCACTTTATACACGTTAAACTTTGGTTTCTCGCTTTTAGTAGTTTGTAACTGAACCGATAGAGGAAGAGAGAACTGCTAGATAAACTACCTTTGAATTTGATAACTCTAAATGCTGGAAGAAGAAAGAACTGTTTGGGTTTTGTCACCATCTCTTACAGGGAAGTTCTGACATGAATGTTTCCCCTGAAACCCTAAACCTACATCTAAACATGTGTGGGGTAACTCTAATGTATCACCATGGAACCATGTGTTCAGGGGTTTAGTGCACTTTATTTTTCAGCTAATGCAACTAAACCTACGTTAAACTTTGGTTTCTTGCTTTTAGTAGTTGGTTACTGAACCAATAGAGGACGAGACAACTGTTTGGGGTTTGTCACCATCATGGACTAGAAAGAGTACCCTATGGCATACATAAAGCAACCAGGCAGCACTGTGGGGTTTCTGTCAGTAAGTCTTCATGTTCCACCGAGATTTGAACTCTGATCACTGGATTCAAAGTCCAGAGTGCTAACCATTACACCATGGAACCATGAGTTTGTGAGTTTTAGTGCACGTTCTTTCTGCACTCTTTACTCTACTTTGGACGACAGAGGAGCTGTGTTGTATGAAACTGAAAAGTGCACTTTTCTTTCGAGCAAATGCAACTAAATCTACGTTAAACTTTGGTTTCTCGCTTCTAGTAGTTTGTAACTGAACCAATAGTCCATAAGGGGTTATGAGGGTGTTTATTTATTCTTTGTCTTTTTACCATGTTTTCTGTTTTTTTGGGACTTTCCCCGCTGAATGTTCTTGCAACCAAACAGTTCCTTTTGACAGTGAATACGGGGCAATATGACTCTTTCTACTTTCTTTTAAAAATGTTGTACTAGAAAGCCTACCTTTGAATTTGATAACTGTAAATGCTGGAGGAAGAACAGGTTTCCCCCATCTCTTACAGTGATGTTCTGACCTGATGGGTTCCCTTTAAACACATTGGAAATGGGGGATTAGATATTTCATATTGGTGGTTTAACTCTGTAAATCATCAGGTTCCACTGAGATTTGAACTCAGATCACTGGATTCAAAGTCCAGAGTGCTAACCATTACACCATGGAACCATGTGTTTGTAAGTTTTAGTGCACTGTTTTTCGAGCAAATGCAACTTAAGCTACTTTAAACTTTGGTTGCTTGCTTTTAGTAGTTGGTTACTGAACCAATAGAGGACAAGACAACTGTTGGGGGTTTGTCACCATCTCTTACGGTGATGTTCTGACATGATGGGTTCCCTTCAAATACATTGGAAATGGGAGATTATATATTGAATATGTTTGGGTTGACTCTGTAAAGCATCAGGTTCCACCGAGATTTGAACTCAGATCACTGGATTCAAAGTCCAGAGTGCTAACCATTACACCATGGAACCATGAGTTTCTGAGTTCATGGAGCTTTTTTATGAGCAAATGCAACTATATCTACGTTAAACTTTGGTTTCTGACTTTTAGAGGTTGGTTGAAAGTTCTTGCAACTAAACAGTTTCTTTTGACAGTGATTACAGGGCAATGGAACTCTTTCTACTTTCTTTTTGGACTAGAAAGACTACCTTATGGCATACATAAAGCAACCAGGCAGAACTGTGGGGTTTCTGTCAGTAATTCTTCAGGTTCCACCGAGATTTGAACTCGGATCACTGGATTCAAAGTCCAGAGTGCTAACCATTACACCATGGAACCATGTATATGTGAGTTTTAGTGCACTTTATATACGTTAAACTTTGGTTTCTCTGTTTCAGTAGTTTGTAACTGAACCGATAGAGGAAGAGAGAACTGCTAGATAAACTACCTTTGAATTTGATAACTCTAAATGCTGGAAGAAGAAAGAACTGTTTGGGTTTTGTCACCATCTCTTACAGGGAAGTTCTGACATGAATGTTTCCCCTGAAACCCTAAACCTACATCTAAACATGTGTGGGGTAACTCTAATGTATCACCATGGAACCATGTGTTCAGGGGTTTAGTGCACTTTATTTTTCAGCTAATGCAACTAAACCTACGTTAAACTTTGGTTTCTTGCTTTTAGTAGTTGGTTACTGAACCAATAGAGGACGAGACAACTGTTTGGGTTTTGTCACCATCATGGACTAGAAAGAGTACCCTATGGCATACATAAAGCAACCAGGCAGCACTGTGGGGTTTCTGTCAGTAAGTCATCAGGTTCCTCTGAGATTTGAACTCTGATCACTGGATTCAAAGTCCAGAGTGCTAACCATTACACCATGGAACCATGAGTTTGTGAGTTTTAGTGCACGTTCTTTCTGCACTCTTTACTCTACTTTGGACGACAGAGGAGCTGTGTTCTATGAAACTGAAAAGTGCACTTTTCTTTCGAGCAAATGCAACTAAATCTACGTTACACTTTGGTTTCTCGCTTCTAGTAGTTTGTAACTGAACCAATAGTCCATAAGGGGTTATGAGGGTGTTTATTTATTCTTTGTCTTTTTACCATGTTTTCTGTTTTTTTGGGACTTTCCCCGCTGAATGTTCTTGCAACCAAACAGTTCCTTTTGACAGTGAATACGGGGCAATATGACTCTTTCTACTTTCTTTTAAAAATGTTGTACTAGAAAGCCTACCTTTGAATTTGATAACTGTAAATGCTGGAGGAAGAACAGGTTTCCCCCATCTCTTACAGTGACGTTCTGACCTGATGGGTTCCCTTTAAACACATTGGAAATGGGGGATTAGATATTTTATCTTGGTGGTTTAACTCTGTAAATAATCAGGTTCCACCGAGATTTGAACTCAGATCACTGGATTCAAAGTCCAGTATGACATGAAGGACAACCCATATACTTCATTCCTTCAGGATCTAAAATAAGCAGAATCAATCAGGTAACTTCTTTCTCATGTAAATGAAGCATCAGCAAAGCCCTGTTAATCCACTATTCCTGGTTTCTCTCTTCAGGAAACTGTTTGGTTTACACCTTAAACACACATTTCCCATTGTTCCCATCAATGTTAAAACATGAAAACCCTAGTGCTATAGAGTGAAATGCAGAAACAGAATAACATTCCCATATGGTTTATCTAACCTGACAGCAGTTTAAATTAATTCCTGAAAGTCTAACCAGCTGTTGTGTATTTAGTGGTTTAGTCACTGTGTAAACTTTGTCTGCTCCAATAAGTTCTTACTTTGCAAACAGACAACAATGCCAGCATCAAACCACTGTGATTTAATGTCACTTCAGCTTTAATGCCCTATAAAAGCAGTTTATTTCCATTCAATCATTGTCCTTTTAATTCACGCTCCAGTTTGGGGTTTTTCATAACTTTCTGGAACATCTGCTTTGAGTTTGTTAGCATGTTTTTTAGTCCTTTGACTCCAGATCAGGAGAGAAAGACTTGGATGTGGAGGTGGCTGCGGCTCACTCAAATTGCTAGAAGGAGGCATGTGAAGAGTTTCTTGGTATTTCGCTGGTTTGAAGGTGATTTCTGCTGGCGGAGAGACTTGATGAGACCTCTATTGGAAACATATGTTCTGGCAATTGCAGTCTTTACTTCACTGTGGGTTGCAGACAAGCTGTGTGCTATGTAACCCAAAACTATGGTGTATTCTGAGTTCAACGTTCAGACGTTTATAGGCAAAAATAGAGAAAATGAAGCCATATGGATCGGCTCTATTGGACTTTGAGCTATGGTTTGATTGGTTGATTGTGTATCGACCATGGATCTCTGTCCTTTACATTTTCTAACAATGATGAGAACAATGGACAATGTGTCTTTTAGTTGTAAACCATGAAAGAAACCATGAATAGTCAGGGCTCGACATTATAAATGGCCCGCTGGCCCGGAAACACTATTTAGACACCCCGGGCCAGCATAACGTACTTTCCACTTGCCCGCTCGGGCCACTAAAAATATTGCTTTCAAAAAAATGTCCTGTGGTATTGGTATTTTGACTAGCAATTTAGTTAAATTGTTTCGTTTATCAACGCTACAACATAGCATTCCGTGAGTCGGTTGTCGTTGTTGGGTGAAAAGCAAACAGCTGTTTGCTGCGGAGCACAGCGCGAGCAGGCCCCCGTGAGCGGGAGCGCGCTCCTTCACCACAGACTATCGCGCCACCTAACCATTCGCCAAAATGTTTTTAATAGCAGCGGTAGCCGGGCAAAAAACAATCTTCAAATAAAAGAAAGTCACCGGAGGAGTTAAAGAAGAGTGACAGGGAGCATGAGAAGAAGAGGGAGAGGAAGTTTCAGCCAGCTTGATCGATGGAGTTGGCTTCTAGTGGTGCAGTGACGCGTCCTAAAACCCTTTTATAATCTATCGATTAGATTTATGATTCGAAAATTATAAAAGTAGGGTAGACATGTGGAGATTATCCGGCTGAACAAAACGTGCATTTATCAAACAGGTTTGTTTTCCACAGACCTTATTTCCAGCTATTTTCCAAAACCTGTGGAGAAATGCCATTGCTTTCTGTGGAGGGAACCAGCAGCTTACTTCCTCGTTTTAGGACGCGTCACTGCACCTCTCAATATGATGCCAATATAAACAAGGTCTTCTGTCGGCTCTGTACATCAATGCCGACCTATGCTGACAAGTAAGTGAAGAGTAGACAATATAAAGGTATTGGCGAAATGTCCCAGCAGTTTAGGATAATGAAGGTTCTAATCAAATCAATTACATAGCCATTACATGTCTAACTCCTAATGACAGGAAGGCAGAAAGTGCATTATACAAATAATAATACTCATAATAGCAGAATTTTTTTAACAATATCATTATTTTTAATAAACCAAATATGAACAATTGAGGAAAATGAGGAAGAACTGATGATTCAAATGTTGTAGTAAAAGTAGTAATGTAGTTAGTGCATACATTAGGCTACTATTGCAACAAATGTGTTAATTTTCTTCATTATTAGTCGATTTTTTTTTTGGTGGACGAATGCTCCGGGCCAGTGGTTACAATGGTGGGGCCAGTGATAATACAATTCCACCGGCCCGGAGGGCCAGTGGCATTTTACCCTTAATGTCTACCCCTGATAGTGGATTAACAGGGCTTTGTTGAATGCTGGTGTGATTAAATCATGCCTGTTAATAGTTATTCTAGGGCAATAAGATTGTTTCCCTTTTTCTTGCTTCGTTAGAACTAAAAGAAAGTAACCTGATTTGATCCTGAAGCAATGAAGTATATGGGATTTGCTCCATCTCATACAGTAAGGTTGAGGCTGTCATCAACTCATTGCCCATATGATGAAGACATGGATCACCTTGAGGTATATTACACTGTAAATATAAAGAAACTAGGATGAACTGTGGGTTTACAGTTAATCTTCAGGTTGCACCGAGATTTGATCTCGGATCACTAGATTCAAAGTCCACCATGGAACCATGAGTTTTGAGAGTATTTGCACAGTTCTTTGGGAGAAATGGAGCTGTGTTATGAGTCAAACAGCGATGAGATACTCTGTGTTCACCCTCTTTCTAGTGACTGTTAGCAACTGAACCAACAGTCCATAACTATGGAGGGTAATTTTCTTTTTCTATTGTAGACGATGAGCTGTGGTTTGTATCCCAAGTAACTTGTTGAAAAAAACGAAAAGAGCTTTTGATTGTTAATCGGGCCTAGGTCTTTTACCTTTCCACTTTTTCAGACTTCCCCACTTCTTCCAACTGAGAGAAAGGTTTAAATGGGACGTTCTTGCAAATAAACATTTAATCAGGAACAACTGGATTTTGCTAACTCTCCTAACAGTTTGGGTTTTGCCCCCAGATGTAATGAGAATGTGAAGTTCTGCCTTGATGGTTTCCTTTTAAAGTCCAGAGTGCTAACCATTACAACATGGAACCACTTATTGTATTTTGTTTGCACCGTTATTTTGCCATAAATTGAGCTATGTTATGAGACTAAAAATATTTTTAGCTAACTCTTAATGCTTGAGGAAAATATATCTGTTTGGGTTTGTCCCCACATCTTACAGGGAAGTTCTGACGTGATGGTTTCCTTTGAAACACATTGGAAATGGGGGATAAGTTACTGGTTATGTGTGGGGTAACTCCGTAATTAATCAGGTTCCACCGAGATTTGAACTCGGATCACTGGATTCAAAGTCCAGAGTGCTAACCATTACACCATGGAACCATGGTATTGTGGCTGTATTGCACTTCCTTTCTGCCAACTATTGAACGGTGAGCCATGAAACTAAAAGCTTTGATTTATTCTGGGTTCAACCTTCTTCTATTGGTGTTGGTAACTGAACCAAAAGTCCAGGTTCCACCTAGACTAGAACTCGGATCACTGGATTCAAAGTCCAGAGTGCTAATCATTACACCATGGAACCATGTGTTTTATTGTGTTTGCATCGTTATTTTGCCATAAATTGAGCTATGTTATGAAACTAAAAACATTGGCATATTCTGGGTTCAGTCTTCTTCTTTGCTAACTCTTACTGCTTGAGGAAGAAATATCTGTTTGGGTTTGTCCCCATATATTGCAGGGAAGTTCTGACTTGATGGTTTTCTTTGAAACACATTGGAAATGGGGGATAAGTTACTGGTTATGTGTGGGTTATAGGGGTGTAACGGTTCACAAACATTTCGGTTCGGTACGTACCTCGGTTTTTAGGTCACGGTTCGGTTCGGTACGTTTTCGGTACAGCAGAAAAAATTATCACAAAACATAACATTTTTTTTTTAAATTAAACTGTGAATAATGTATTCACTCAAATAAATACAAAATATAATATAATAAACATTAAGGTGCAGCATTTCGATGAACTAAAATAATCTGTATTTGAACTTTACTGTACTAGTACTCACAAAACATAAATTATTAGTTTTGGGTTTTTAATTATTATTAAACTATGAATATTCACTCAAATAAATATAAAATATAATAAAATAAACATTAAGGTGCAGCTTTTCGATGAACTGAAATAATCTGTATTTAAACTGTACTGTATTAGTACCTAAGCAGCCAGTTTGACATTATGACTTGCTTGTCATTGTATGTTCATGTTTTTTTAAAGAAAGATGAACTTGTCCACATTGCTTGCCGAAAGGGCAGATCTGCTGGCACTAACAATGTCTCCTGCTGTGGAGAACACCCTCGCTAGGGACAGAGGTAGCAGATACAGCCAGGTAGCGCTTTGCTAACATGGCAACATAAGGATATTTGGCGTTTGTAATAGCTTTGGCTCGGTCTGAACTTTTTGCGAGTGGTGGAGGCTTAAATGCTAGTGGGAGTTGGGTTTGCACTTCAGTCTTTTGGTACCGGTGATATTCACGTTCGGGTGATGCCTTTTCAAATGAGTGTGTAAGTTTGATGTATTGCCAGCCGCGTAACCAATTTTAGTTGAACAATGCCGACAAACAGCTTTGGTTCGGTCCACCTGTCTTTGTCCGTCATCCTTGTACGTAACTGCGAAACCAAAATGTTCCCAAACCAGAGACTTCAATGATGCTGGAGGATTTTCGAGCTCAACTTTATCTGCGTTCGCCATTTCGACAGTTCCTCAAATTACTGACTACATTTGAACGCATCCCTCTGACCAGCTCGTCCAATGAAATGACTTGCTCGCTCTATGACGCGTTGAACACAATGGGAGCAAATTACTCTGAATGCTGCGACGCAGCACCTGAGATTACTTCCAAGAAGTTGTTCACGTTCTCAATTTTTTACGTTTAACGTTATATTCGTTCGGTACACTTCGGTACACACGTGTACCGAACCGAAGGGCCCGTACCGAATAATTTCGGTACGAGTACGTGTACCGTTACACCCCTAGTGGGTTAACACGGTAAATAATCAGGTTCCACCGAGATTTGAACTCGGATCACTGGATTCAAAGTCCACCATGGAACCATGAGTTTTGAGAGTATTTGCACAGTTTTTTGGGAGAAATGGAGCTGTGTTATGAGTCAAACAGCGATGAGATACTCTGTGTTCACCCTCTTTCTAGTGACTGTTAGCAACTGAACCAACAGTCCATAACTATGGAGGGTAATTTTCTTTTTCTATTGTAGACGATGAGCTGTGGTTTGTATCCCAAGTAACTTGTTGAAAAAAACGAAAAGAGCTTTTGATTGTTAATCGGGCCTAGGTCTTTTACCTTTCCACTTTTTCAGACTTCCCCACTTCTTCCAACTGAGAGAAAGGTTTAAATGGGACGTTCTTGCAAATAAACATTTAATCAGAAACAACTTGATTTTGCTAACTCTCCTAACAGTTTGGGTTTTGCCCCCAGATGTAATGAGAATGTGAAGTTCTGCCTTGATGGTTTCCTTTTAAACATTATGGAAATAGTGACTTGATGTTATATATATGTGTGGGGGATAAATTAGTAAATCATCAGGTTCCACCGAGATTTGAACTCGGATCACTGGATTCAAAGTCCAGAGTGCTAACCATTACACCATGGAACCACTTATTGTATTTTGTTTGCACCGTTATTTTGCCATAAATTGAGCTATGTTATGAGACTAAAAACATTTTTAGCTAACTCTTAATGCTTGAGGAAAATATATCTGTTTGGGTTTGTCCCCACATCTTACAGGGAAGTTCTGACGTGATGGTTTCCTTTGAAACACATTGGAAATGGGGGATAAGTTACCGGTTATGTGTGGGGTAACTCCATAAATAATCAGGTTCCACCGAGATTTGAACTCGGATCACTGGATTCAAAGTCCAGAGTGCTAACCATTACACCATGGAACCATGGTATTGTGGCTGTATTGCACTTCCTTTCTGCCAACTATTGAACGGTGTGCCATGAAACTAAAAGCTTTGATTTATTCTGGGTTCAACCTTCTTCTATTTGTGTTGGTAGCTGAACCAATAGTCCAGGTTCCACCGAGACTAGAACTCGGATCACTGGATTCAAAGTCCAGAGTGCTAATCATTACACCATGGAACCATGTGTTTTATCTTTACACCGTCATTTTGCCATAAATTGAGCTATGTTATGAGACTAAAAACATTGACATATTCTGGGTTCAATCTTCATCTAATCTTTAGATTTAGCCAACTCTTACTGCTTGAGGAAGAAATGTCTGTTTGGGTTTGTCCCCATATCTTGCAGGGAAGTTCTGACTTGATGGTTTCCTTTGAAACACATTGGAAATGGGGGATTAGTTACTGGTTATGTGTGGGTTAACACGGTAAATGATCAGGTTCCACCGAGATTTGAACTCGGATCACTGGATTCAAAGTCCAGAGTGCTAACCATTACACCATGGAACCATGTTATATTGGCTGTATTGCACTTCCTTTCTGCCAACTATTGAACGGTGTACCATGAAACTAAAAGCTTTGATTTATTCTGGGTTCAACCTTCTTCTATTGGTGTTGGTAGCTGAACCAATAGTCCAGGTTCCACCGAGACTAGAACTCGGATCACTGGATTCAAAGTCCAGAGTGCTAATCATTACACCATGGAACCATGTGTTTTATTGTGTTTGCATCGTTATTTTGCCATAAATTGAGCTATGTTATGAAACTAAAAACATTGGCATATTCTGGGTTCAGTCTTCTTCTTTGCTAACTCTTACTGCTTGAGGAAGAAATATCTGTTTGGGTTTGTCCACATATCTTACAGGGAAGTTCTGACGTGATGGTTTCCTTTTAAACACATTGGAAATGGGGGATTAGTTGCTGGTTATGTGTGGGGTAACTCCATAAATAATCAGGTTCCACTGAGATTTGAACTCCGATCACTAGATTCAAAGTCCAGAGTGCTAACCATTACACCATGGAACCACGTTTTTAGACTACATTGAACGGATGATATGTGTGCTATGAAGAAATTAACATCGACTAAATCTTGATGCTTGTGGAAGAAATATCTGTTTGGTTGAGCAGATGGTTTCCTTTTAAACACATTGGAAATGTGGGATTAGTTGCTGGTTATTTGTGGGGTAACTCCGTAATTATCAGGTTCCACCGAGACTTGAACTCGGATCACTGGATGCAAAGTCCAGAGTGCTAACCATTACACCATGGAACCATGAGTTCCTGAGTGGATTTGCCCAGTTTCTTTGGCAGAAATGGAGCTGTGTTATGAGTAAAAAAACTGAGCTATTCTGAGTTCATCCATCTCCGAGTGTCACAGAAGAAACATTTAAAAGTTATTCAAATGTACAAGTTACAGTCGAAGTAGATTCTACTAATTTACAAATCACACATAAGCCATATTGCACAATAGTGAACTTGAAATGTTTTAGCTCTATGAAACCTGATGTACTTTATGATTCTGTTTTCTTCAAGTTTGTATTTTGTTGGTCGAACGCACTTATTGTAAGTCGCTTTGGATAAAAGCCTCAGCTAAATGCAATGTAATGTAATGTTTTTTATATAATTGCCTGTTGGTTTAATTACACAACAGCTGTGTCTTAGCCTGGATGCTTGAGGAGGAACAGTTTGAGTTTCGCCCCCTTCTCTTACAGTGAAGTTCTGCTAAGACACACCCTTATATTATAGAAATGTTGACAATTGTCCCTCATGTACACAGCTCTAACAGTGAGATTTAGACTCTGCATTTAACTCTTCAACACTTGCCGGTTATTCGATAACAGAACTATCAGGTCTGGTTACTAAACTATCAGGTTTAGTAACAAGAACATTCAACAAAATCTACCGTGGATTTAGTTTAATGAAACACAGCTCCTCTGGAATATAGACATGTATAACACATGCATTTGCTCAAAATAAAAGTGCAATAATGTTTAAATAACATGGTTCCATGGTGTAATGGTTAGCACTCTGGACTTTGAATCCAGTGATCTGAGTTCAAATCTCGGTGGAACCTGATCAGTTGCTGAGTTATCTCAAACATAATTGATATTTCATCCAATATGTTTAAACCATCATGTCAGAACTTTGCTGAAAGAGATGGAGGAAAATACAGAGTACTAACCATTACACCATGGAAGCTTGTCTTCTTAACGTTTTTGTACTTTTTTAGAGCAAATGCAACTATAACTAGGTTAAACTTCATTTCTAGTTGTTGGTAACTGAACCAATTGAGGAAGAGAGAAGTCTTTGGTCCCCATCTCTTACAGTGAAGTTCTGACTGTGGGGTCAGAGGGGTGACTCTGTAAATCATCAGGTTCCACCGAGATTTGAACTCGGATCACTGGATTCAAAGTCCAGAGTGCTAACCATTACACCATGGAACCACCTTTTTAGACTACATTGAACTGAGTGTGCTATGAAGAAATTAACATCTTGGGTTTTGTCCAAATCAAGTTCTGCTGGGATGGTCTGATATATCTGACCCTGTCCTTTAAACATTATGGAAGAAGAGGATTTGAGTTCCACTTGTCGCTAATGTCCAAAGCACACATTGAGCTATTTAGAGTGTGTTTTACAGATCCTAATATTAGGAGCAGTTGGTAGAAATGATATATAAAGGAACAAGGATGAAATGTTGGTTTACCGTTAATCTTCAGATTCCACCGAGATTTGAACTCGGATCACTGGATTCAAAGTCCAGAGTGCTAACCATTACACCATGGAACCATGTTATCTTGGCTGTATTGCACTTCCTTTCTGCCAACTCAGGGCTCGACATTATAAATGGCCCGCTGGCCCGGAAGCACTATTTAGACACCCCGGGCCAGCATAACGTACTTTCCACTTGCCCGCTCGGGCCACTAAAATATTGTTTAAAAAAAAAATGTTTCCTGTGGTATTTTGACTAGCAATTTAGTTAAATTGTTTCATTTATCAACGCTACAACAAAGCGTTTCGTGAGTCGCTTGTTGGGTGAAAAGCAAACAGCTGTTTGCTGCGGAGCGCGAGCAGGCTCCCGTGAGCTGGAGCGCGCTCCTTCACTACAGACTATCGCGCCACCTAACGATTCGCTAAAATGTTTTTAATACCAGCGGTAACCGGCCAAGCGCCGTGCAAAACACAATCTTCAAATAAAAGAAAGTCACCGGAGGAGTTAAAGGAGAGTGACAGGGAGCATGAGAAGAAGAGGGAGAGAAAGTTTCAGCTTGATGGATGGAGTTGGCTTCTAGTGGTGCAGTGACGCGTCCTAAAACCCTTTTATAATCTATCGATTAGATTTATGATTCGAACATTGTAAAAGTAGGGGAGACATGTGGAGATTATACGGCTGAACAAAACGTGCATTTATCAAACAGGTACGTTTTCCACAGACCTTATTTCCAGCTATTTTCCAAAACCTGTGGAGAAATCCCATTGCTTTCTGTGGAGGGAACCAGCAGCTTACTTCCTGGTTTTAGGACGCGTCACTGCACCTCTCAATATGATGCCAATATAAACAAGGTCTTCTGTCGGCTCTGTACATCAATGCCGACCTATGCTGACAAGTAAGTGAAGAGTAGAGAATATAAAGGTATTGGCTTTAGGGAAATGTCCCAGCAGTTTAGGATAATGAAGGATCTAATCTAATCTATAGCTATTACATGTCTAACTCCTAATGACAGGAAGGCAGAAAGTGCATTATACAAATAATAATACTCATAATAATAGCAGACATTTTTTAACAATGACCACAATATCATTATTTTAATAAACCAAATATGAACAATTGAGGAAAATGAGGAAGAACTGATTGTTCAAATGTTGTAGTACAAGTAGTAATGTAGTTAGTGCATAAATTACTATTGCAACAAATGTGTTAATTTTCTTCATTATTAGTAGATTTTCTTTGTGAGACTAGAACTCGGATCACTGGATTCAAAGTCCAGAGTGCTAACCATTACACCATGGAACCATGTGATCAGCTGTACATTGCACTTGTTTTCTGGCAAATGCAGTCTTTACTCCACTAAAACTAATACCTACAGTATATTTTGGGTTCACCCGTCTTGTAGTAGTCACAGAGGGCTTGGTAACTGAACCAACCGTCCACAACTATCAAGAGTTTCTATGTTTATAACATTTCATCCCCTTTTCTTCCCGCCTCATTCTTTCAGCCTCCAGTGAAGTCTGTCTGGTCTGATGTGCTTCTGCTTTCCTTTCAATAGAAACCTCTTTGTTGTCTTGGAGCATAAGGAGGTGCACTTTATATAATTGATGTTGTTTTTGGTGACCCATTCCTATAAATCAGTTCAGTTTCATCCTGTTTGAGTCTTAAATGATTCTCTTGATGCTCAGACTTATTTCAGTAGATGACATCAATGTGACATTGGGCTCCAGCTCCATTTACTGATCAATGCTGAGTAGTTAAACGTATGAATTGATACAGAATAACATTCTTTCTATCTTCCAAATAGCTTGGTTTAATGTGAATGCTACCACAGTCCCTTCAGCTCTTTGAAGTGTTTATCCAGTTACTACATGGTATGTAAAAGCTGCATGTGGAAGGGGACACACATGGAGGATTATCATAACACTCTGGAGTGTTTTCACACTTTCATCTCATATGTGTTGGGTTTACAGCCTGGAAAGTTGCTGTTTAGGTTCAACCTTTCGCTCTCATTGGCGTCATTTCCAGCCATATAAAGCAGAACATACAGTAAATGTTACTACAAATAAAAACATGTATTATAGCCTCTGGGACTCACAGCTGAGTTGCGACAGATTGAGGCCCCCTTTCACCTCTCCCTTACAACTCATGCCGCTAATCGCTTTTGCACATGTGCCACTTTTCCTCCTGGACAAGAAAAATACTCAGGAAAGGCCCCCCTTCTCCGGAGTGTGTCGAAACAAGACACACATGTTGGAAATCTCTTATTTTCTGCAGGCAAATGGCCATGTCAGTCCATGTGAGGACCATCCGACCCCTAAACAGGAAGAGGAGGGATTCAAAAAGTGGAAGAAAATAGAACAATTTACGTTTTACTCTTATGTGAGTTCTCTTATTGTAGCAGTGATTAAGGTTTGAAATGAATTCTGTTTAATTCAAAGGAGATGGTAGTTTGTAGGTTTTATGGGATCTAGTTAATTTTCTGTAATCTTTGTACTAGCGCAGCACGATATTGGAAAAAACGGACATTGCGATTCCCCCCCGCGATATAAATTGCGATATGAAAACATACAGGAATTGAAGAAAAGACCGTTTTTTTTCCCGCAAACTTTCTTGAACTTTAATGATACAATTGGTATTTTTTTAACTATATTTAACCGGATGAAGGATTTTAGTCACGAACGTCTGGATCTTAAGTTATCGGAGAAACAATCTGAGCTAGCTCGGTTAGCAGCTCCGAACTGCCCTGGAGAAACACATGAAACTACTTTCTTCAGTGTTTCTACCTTTAATCTTCTGGTCCGTTTGCTTTGGACATTTGATTGGTGGTTTGCTGTCACTCACTCAAGAGCCCCTGACATGAGAGCCGCGCACGTTTTCATTTGGTAGCAAGCAGCAAAATAATTGTAACATGACGTGTTTGAGTTAATTTGCCTACTTAAAGGTGGGGTAGGTAAGTTTGAGAAACCGGCTCGAGATACACTTTTTGTTATATTCCATGGAATGCTCTTAACATCCCGATAGCAATAAATATCTGAAGTGCTTTGACAAAAAATCCATAAAAAATCAGTTTAGCCGATTGGATTGCCGCCCTGTCTGTCAGCCTTCCATCTCGTGCACGCACAAATGTATCTCGTGCCCTCATTGGGCGTGCCGTCATTGGGCGTGCATTGCAGCAGTACTTCAATGACTCGCCAGCAACAGGCGGCCACTTTCACCATGGCAGAGTTAGGTTCAACATCGTCTACTGGTGGCAAAAGAAATAATGTAACGGAGCAAATTAGGAACAAAAACAAAGTGGAAACTAGGAGAATTCAAACCAGAGTCAATATCGGAGTTGCTTTTCAACGATGGCGACAACTGATGCAACACACCTATGGGGGTTATTCCCTATCTTTATTCAAGAGCGTGGTATTTAAATTTGAGAGCATACTTGATGTATTTATTTCCCTCAAACCCTGTCCTCGCACTCAAACAGTGCCTGCTTGCACTTAGATTTGCTCTGCTTCTGCTCAAACTGTACGCTTGCACTCAGATATATTGCTGCTTACGGATTTTTTCTGCTCTCAGATTTATTCTGTGCGCGCTCGAAACTTTTGTGCAACAATCCTGTCAAAATCCCTCAACCAATAGGAGGCCAGGTGTCCTTGTGGGTGCGTTCGCTTGACTTATTACAGCGTCCCGTAAGGGCGGTTACTCTTTGGTTTGTCTTTGGTGCGATGACAGGGTTTGAGTGAAGGAAATCAATAAAGTATGCTCTCAAATGTAAATACCACGCTCTTGAATAAAGATAGGGAATAACCCCCATACGCACCGAGCTGAAATCTGACGCCGTGGTCGCTCTTTTTCTCTTGGACAGGTTTTGTATGGTTTACAATTCCCCTGAACTATATAGCCAACCTAAGTCATGTGCGCGTTCATGTGTGTTGGAGGAGGTGCTCTGTAAGGAAGTCTGAAGGAAGGGGCGGATTCTTTTCGGCTGTGTACTTTCAAATTTTAGTGCACTCGAGCCGGTTTCTGAAACTTACCTACCCCACCTTTAATATCGCAAGTCCTAAAAAAAAAAAAAAAAGATAAAAAATAAAATTAAAATTAAGAATGTTTTTTTTTAAATCGTCACGTCCTGCGATGTGAATATCGCACATGCGCATATCGCGGTTATCGTCATAACACGATATATCGTGCAGCCCTACTTTGTACCCTTTGTTTGTTTAGAGTCATGTTCTGTATATGTAGTAACCCAAAGCAGTACACACTTGTTAGAAATCTCTTCTTTTCTGCAGGCAAATGGCAATTTTCTGTCCATATCAGGACCTGAACAGGAAGGGGAGGGATTTGAAACGTAGGAGAAAATGTCCCACGAAAAAGGAACTGTGTTTATATACATCAGAAGTGTGGTATTGGGTTTGTGCTTTTGGAAGTTGGTAACTGAACCAACTTAGACTCTGAATAGTACTCATCCTAGTATTAGGAGCTATATCTGACCCTAGGAACCCAAAACAGGACACACATTATTTTTGCACGCAAATGGCAATTTGTTGTCCATCTGAACCCTAAACATGAAGGGGAGGGCTTGGAAAGTAGCAAAAATGTGCAACTTAGATTAAAGATCAGCTCTGCTATGGGTTTAGACTTTTGTTAGGTTGTAACTGCACCAACTCAGACTCTGAATAGTACCCATCCTAGTATTAGGAGCTGTTTGTGTATATATGAGGGGTTTCTGTCAGCAAATCATCAGGTTCCACCGAGATTTGAACTCGGATCGCTGGAGTCAAAGTCCAGAGTGCTAACCATTACACCATGGAACCATGCTATCTTGGCTGTATTGCACTTCCTTCCTGCCAACTATTGAACTGTGTGCTTTGGTATATTCTGGGTTCACCCTTCTTCTAGTGGTCACAGTATCTGAACCAATAGTCCATAGGGTTTTGCCCCCCATTTCTTACAGTGAAGTTTTGCTATGATGGTCAGTATGAATGAATACTCAGAAATACCTGACCCTATAAACCCAAAACAAGACACACATGTTAGAAATCTCTCTTCTGCAGGCAAATGGCCTTTTCAGTCGATCCTCTGAACCCTAAAGCGGAGTGGGAGGGATGGAAAATCAGGAAAAAAGTGTTTTGCTTCTGTTTTGATCAGACATTCAATCTGATTATTTTCACCCCAGCATTGCCAATAGAAATATTTTCCCCATTGTCCTTTTGGGTTGAATGTTTAGTCTGGATTTCCTTGCTAACCCACAATGTTCGGCTAAAACGTGTTTGTTTTTATGTCTGCCAACGAGTCATGTACTGTATATCTAGAAACTCAGAACAAGACACACATTAATTTCTGCAGACAAATGGCCATTTTTGGTCCATGTGAGGGCCATCTGAACCCTAAGCAGGAGGGGGAAGGATTGGAAAAGTTGAAAAACCTTAGAAACAGTGCTGTTCTTAGACTCCGATTTAAGTTTTCTTACTGCATATGCAGAGATAAAGGTTTGGCATGGATGCTCTACAGTTCGAGGGAGAGGGTAGTTGTGTATCTGTCATTATCAGACATTTAAACTGGTTATTTTCACACCAGCATGCCCATAGCAATCTTTGACCCCATTGTCCTGAATGTTGAGTCTGGATTGCCTTGCCAACATTCGGCTAAAACCTGTGTTTTTCACGCCTGCCAACGCGTCATGTACTGTATATATACAGTAACTCCAGATGAGGTCACCGTCACCACATTTCCAGTCATTATCATGTTCCATGACTTCAGCCTTTTTACAGTTTTATCCCCTGCAGTCCAGACCTCGATACCTCAAACCGGATTGAGCAATGTGGTTTATCTCTGGGAGGAAATAGCAGAGGGCAAGTAGATGGATGGTTTGTACCTTTCACTCCGCTGCCCTTCCCTGGAGGCAAACGCCAATTTAGGAAACCACTACTTTGTCATTATTTGAAGTGTAGGTTTGTTTTTTGGCTGTATATGAGAGAGAAGTATCGTCCCATCTGTGGAGCAAAGCAACGTCCAACCCCCCCTAAACCAGCCAGACTGAAATGCCTCCACTCAGTCACGTAGCAAAAGAATGTGGGTTGGTCTACTGGAGAGGAAAATGTTTATTTAATCGCTGCAAATAGTCTGAGAGGAAAAGCTCCGAGCTGGTTTTTGACGGCCTCACACTGACTGTGAACTAACAAACTCTGGCTGAGTTTTCTTAGATACTCACTATTCTTTTCCTACATAGATAAACCTATCACTCTTTATCGGTCCATCAAAGTTACAAACCAAGACGGAAAGCTGTTGAATTGGCCAATGTACATCTGATATTTGTGGACATTTGTTTGTGTGTTGAAGGGTTAGGGTTTGATATTAAACCCTAGAAAAGTCATTTCCAGGTTTACATATCTTCAGATGCTTCACTCCTACAGCCATGATGTTTTGTAGCTTAACAGACACATTGGTGTACGACTGATAGAAATGATTCAAAGGCACAAGCAGATGTCATATATTTCAGCACTGGCCCTTGAAATTGTAAAAGATGTACAAAATAGGTGTTTTTGGGGCCTGAAGCAGTTACTAAAAGCACATGTATATAGATGCTACAACATTGCCTGCTTAAAATATAGTTTTTTAAATGATCTGGCCAATTTAAACAGAGCCACAAAGGAAATATGGACTCATTTATAGCACCATGAATCTTTTTGTGAAATGGGGTATATAGTATGTGTTAGCTTTTAATAAGGCACAGCTTTATAAGTGGTACATAGAGAAGTTTAATGTTTTTTCAAATGTAGATTGTAGTGGGCAAGGTGCTGCCAATTCCCTATCCTGTTGTCTATATATTGAACAGGTTTTTACGCCATAAAGCAAAATAATGGGCTAAAAGGTGCTAAAACGCCCAATAAACTAAGGGGGACTGTAGTTTTGTGTAAACTTAATTGTACATCCGTCCTTACTTCTCCTCCCACTTACATTAAACACATCTAACTGATGCATTTTAAACAGAAAACTGTTTTAATTACTCAGCAGGTAAATCTGGGTTTGGTTGATGTTGTGCAACAGAGACACATTTAAGGCCAAAATAACTTCAGTATCAGTAGTATGTTAGTGTCCCAGTGTCTGTGGTTAGAGATGAAGTAGTGGTGGAAATAAATGTCAGTCTCCTAATTACCTCCTACTGCATGTGCACTCAAAATGCTCTTTTAGTGCTTTTTCTGACTGGTGCTTTCCAGCGACACACTGTAACGTTTTGCACGTGCTACCTTCAGCAGGGGGTCACGGTGTTAAGCATTAATAAAAGGAATCGCCGGCGAAATGTTTGGGCAATCTGGAAAAGATTTACAAGCAGACGCAAAAGCTGGGGGTTTTTGCATGTTACGTCACACAGGAAATACTGTTTCTAGACGCACGTATGGCCTGTTAACATCACATCAGAGTGCATCGAGGCAGAACATGGAAACTAATACGTTCCTCAAATGAACTCCAGTTTGTTCACTTTGAATGAACTAGAGTGGGAATTAATTACACATAAACCGTATTATAAATGATATACACCAATAGCATAAACAGGTATTTCGTCTGTGATCAAAACAAGTTAGATAAGGAATCGGAACAAATAGGAATATTGCAGGAAAACTCAAAATGTATACATAATACAGATATATACGGAAATAAATGAGGATTTGTTATGAATATATATAAAAAATTAGCATCAGGATACTTTATTTATCCCGGGGGAACTTAGGTTTTCTGACCGTTGCTCCATTTTAACGCAATTGTATAGACATTAGAAGATGATGTAAAAATGTGTGATAAAACTATCCAAAAAATGTAATAAAAAGAGTACAAAAAATAATATATATAATCATTATAATTTAAAGCAAAAATATGCATTAAGAATTTAATATAAAATCCAAATGTTTATTTAGAAATACAAGTTTAAAGTCAAAATGTGCAATAAAAGCATGAAATACAATTGAATAAATAGATGAACATATGCCAATATACAGTATATACGAGTCCAAAGTAGGTACATACAGTACATCTTGACATATATACATATTTGATTGACTTATTTGCACCTCTCTCAATGTTTCTGTCCACAGAACATGGATATCCAGGTGGAGGATGTGCGCATCCGAGCCATCCTGTCCTCGTACAGGAAGCGGATCCCGATGACGGAGGGCTACGTGGAGGTGAAGGACGGCGGGAAATGGAAACAGATCTGTAACACGGAGTGGTCTCCGCTGAACGCCCGAGTCATCTGCGGCATGTTCGGCTTCCCCGGAGAGAGGAAGTACAACGCCAGGGTCTACAAGTGAGTACAACTGTAACGTATTTGGTAGAGCTGTACCAAAAAGTTCAAACCATTGAAGCTTTAATGTAAGACAGCTGCAGGAGGGAGTCCTAAAACTTAGCATTTGAGTACTTTGTGTTCCCTGGTCTGAAAATCAATGGTTTTTGAATGTGTTTTTGGTTGTTATCCTGAAATAAGGTCTGTGGTTAACACAAGCTGAAGAGATTTTTGTTCAACGACATGTAATACATCAGTAAATACCCCACTGGTGAATTTAAAAACGGTGGTCGCTAACAAGTGTCTAAATGAGACGAATAAACGTCATCACGGCCAACATTAGCCGCCTTTAGCTTAGCGGTGGTGATGTGAAGTCATGTGACCGTGCTGTAGTTCCTTTATAGCCCAACATTAGCCTCCTTTAGCTTAGCGGTGGTGACGTGAAGTCATGTGACCGTGCTGTAGTTCCTTTATAGCCCAACATTAGCCTCCTTTAGCTTAGCGGTGGTGACGTGAAGTCATGTGACCGTGCTGTAGTTCCTTTATAGCCCAACATTAGCCTCCTTTAGCTTAGCGGTGGTGACGTGAAGTCATGTGACCGTGCTGTAGTTCCTTTATAGCCCAACATTAGCCTCCTTTAGCTTAGCGGTGGTGACGTGAAGTCATATGACCGTGCTGTAGTTCCTTTATAGCCCAACATTAGCCTCCTTTAGCTTAGCGGTGGTGACGTCATGTGACCGTGCTGTAGTTCCTTTATAGCCCAACATTAGCCTCCTTTAGCTTAGCGGTGGTGACGTGAAGTCATGTGACCGTGCTGTAGTTCCTTTATAGCCCAACATTAGCCTCCTTTAGCTTAGCGGTGGTGACGTGAAGTCATGTGACCGTGCTGTAGTTCCTTTATAGCCCAACATTAGCCTCCTTTAGCTTAGCGGTGGTGACGTGAAGTCATATGACCGTGCTGTAGTTCCTTTATAGCCCAACATTAGCCTCCTTTAGCTTAGCGGTGGTGACGTCATGTGACCGTGCTGTAGTTCCTTTATAGCCCAACATTAGCCTCCTTTAGCTTAGCGGTGGTGACGTGAAGTCATGTGACCGTGCTGTAGTTCCTTTATAGCCCAACATTAGCCACCTTTAGCTTAGCGGTGGTGACGTGAAGTCATGTGACCGTGCTGTAGTTCCTTTATAGCCCAACATTAGTCTCCTTTAGCTTAGCGGTGGTGACGTGAAGTCATGTGACTGTGCTGTAGTTCCTTTATAGCCCAACATTAGCCGCCTTTAGCTTAGCGGTAGTGACGTGAAGTCATGTGACCGTGCTGCAGTTCCTTTATAGCCCAACATTAGCCTCCTTTAGCCTAGCGGTGGTGACGTGAAGTCATGTGACCGTGCTGTAGTTCCTTTATAGCCCAACATTAGCCTCCTTTAGCTTAGCGGTGGTGACGTGAAGTCATGTGACCGTGCTGTAGTTCCTTTATACCCCAACATTAGCCTCCTTTAGCTTAGCGGTGGTGACGTCATGTGACCGTGCTGTAGTTCCTTTATAGACCAACATTAGCCTCCTTTAGCTTAGCGGTGGTGACGTGAAGTCATGTGACCGTGCTGTAGTACCTTTATAGCCCAACATTAGCCTCCTTTAGCTTAGCGGTGGTGACGTCATGTGACCGTGCTGTAGTTCCTTTATAGCCCAACATTAGCCTCCTTTAGCTTAGCGGTGGTGACGTCATGTGACCGTGCTGTAGTTCCTTTATAGCCCAACATTAGCCTCCTTTAGCTTAGCGGTGGTGACGTCATGTGACCGTGCTGTAGTTCCTTTATAGTCCAACATTAGCCACCTTTAGCTTAGCGGTGGTGAGGTGAAGTCATGTGACCGTGCTGTAGTTCCTTTATAGCCCAACATTAGCCTCCTTTAGCTTAGCGGTGGTGACCTGAAGTCATGTGACCGTGCTGTAGTTCCTTTATAGCCCAACATTAGCCACCTTTAGCTTAGCGGTGGTGACCTGAAGTCATGTGACCGTGCTGTAGTTCCTTTATAGCCCAACATTAGCCATCTTTAGTTTAGCGGTGGTGACCTGAAGTCATGTGACCGTGCTGTAGTTCCTTTGTAGTCCAACATTAGCCACCTTTAGCTTAGCAGTGGTGAGGTGAAGTCATGTGACCGTGCTGTAGTTCCTTTATAGCCCAACATTAGCCTCCTTTAGCTTAGCGGTGGTGACCTGAATTCATGTGACCGTGCTGTAGTTCCTTTATAGCCCAACATTAGCCACCTTTAGCTTAGCGGTGGTGACCTGAAGTCATGTGACCGTGCTGTAGTTCCTTTATAGCCCAACATTAGCCACCTTTAGCTTAGCGGTGGTGACGTGAAGTCATGTGACCGTGCTGTAGTTCCTTTATAGCCCAACATTAGCCTCCTTTAGCTTAGCGGTGGAGACGTGAAGTCATGTGACCGTGCTGTAGTTCCTTTATAGTCCAACATTAGCCACCTTTAGCTTAGCGGTGGTGACGTGAAGTCATGTGACCGTGCTGTAGTTCCTTTATAGCCCAACATTAGCCACCTTTAGCTTAGCGGTGGTGACGTGAAGTCATGTGACCGTGCTGTAGTCCTTTAGCATAACGTTAGCTTTTTACTTGAAAAATCTATTTGTGAGTGTTAATATGCAAAGAAAACATGGTTTCAAAAAAAATTCAGAAAACATTATTGTTTTCAGACGGATCCAAACATTCCCAATAGATTTAACAATCCAATAAATAAACTGTTGTTATGTCTAAAAGTAAATTTAGTTTGATAAAAGAAGGATGTACTCATGTCTAACGTTCACAACATGTTTTCATCCAACCAAATAATCTGTTTCAGTCCATATTTTTTGGTGCTTTGCCTCAAAAACAACTTTTTTACTGCTATAAAAAACTTCTTGGGCATTGAAGGCGATGAATCACTTTCACAGCCTTAGTATTTCGCAATGATGTGGTCCAACAATGAAATACTGTGAGTCAGGGGCTGTTTTGTTGCATAACTCAGGGGAGGTGAAAGAAGGTCAATACTGATCTGTTTTGATATCTTACATGTTTACCAGTCAACTCTGAGGAGCAATATATGGTTGTTTAAGTTTATTTATAGGGAAATGATGATTGGTATTTTTCCTCATAACACTTTGCTTTACTTAATGATTATGAGAAATATCTATATCAAACTTCTGCCTTTCCCACGCTAAACCCTAGACAAAACAACACAAGTTAGTCAGGATTCCCTTTCATTTCTCACTATTGTACGGGTTTAAAACATCATTTGTAGAACTATAATTGGTTTAACCCTGTCAATGTATTTGCTACCCCAGCGTGAAGTATATGTACCCGATTTCTAGCTCTGTCTTAGTCTCCTCCACAGTGTCTTTAGCTTCAAAATGCTCCACTATGTTTCTCTCTGCTGAGTTGTAATCAGGTAGTGTATAGTGGGTTTAGTGTATGTCTTGTGGTTTTTTCACGAAACTGTGTCTCAGGGCTTCTTAACATTTAACAACCTATTACTGTGTCATACCCACTTAACGGGAAGAAACTCAGCTAACAGACGATACGAACCATTTTTACCGAAACAAAACACAAGTCTGACAAGAAGCGTCTAAATGAGCCCTGAGCGAAAAAATGCTAACACACTTAGCACAGAACTCACGGTAAAAATACTTTATTACTTATCGGATCTGCACAAACAAGATATCAGCTAGCAAGCTGAGATTCCACAGATTCTAGATGTATAAGTATCACCACTGAGCGATCAAAACTCGCTACACGGGAAGCAAACCCAGACGACGTAGCTTTTGGGAGCAAAATCGGTAAATTGTCTTACCTTTGCTGTTGTTCTGATCAGAAGTTGTGTTCAATGGCATTAAAACGATAACATCGCTGTTTAAGGTTAATCCAATGTCTGTCAAATTATTTCTGATAATCCATCAGCAATAAACCTAGTTTTCAGTTTTCAGAGCGTAACATAGCTTTCGTCTGCGTGCGCATCACTCTCACTCCTGAATGTAACATGTAGGTGGATTTAGGAACCTCCCCTCGATCCCATTGGCTCTAACGGTTCAAAAGAAATGTCAATCATCAAAATCAACCGAGGGGGGCAGAGATATGGAAAATCCACCCAAATGACCCCAGAGGTGTTTTCTTTTCTAAATCTCTCTAAAAAGGTCAAATGTCTCTTGTTTTGCATCAATCTTGATACAGGGTACTTATTATATGTTGTAGTTTGGATTCCTAAAGCTTTTAGTCTATCCCATCATTCAAGGTTAGTTTTCACTATAAGTAATGTTTTGGACGGACACTATCATTTACATTTTTATACTGTGTTCAATCTGAATTTACTTTAAAATAAAAAAGTTCTATATTGATTCTGACTCTTCTACATTCAACTCACAGGTTTATCATTGCTTTGAGAACAAAGATTATTAATTTAACCCTTTTAGAAGTGAAGAGTGAAGATAGATGAAGTTAGTGAAGTTATGGTCATTTGTTCTGGGAATGTCATTTTCGAGCCTGAGACCTGAAAAACAGGCTCGGGGCTTAACAGGTTAGAACAGCCTGAGTTGTCTGTTATACAAGTTAAAGAAATGGTGAGGCCATAATAAAACCAAAACAATAAGCTGAAAGACTAAAAAATGTGTCAAATAACTGAGATTAATTTAAGCGTTGGATGATTATTCTTTGGGCTTTAATCACTACAAGTAGCTCCTTATACATTATCCACAAAATACTGCTTCAAAAATATGAACCATCCTCACTCAATTTAATTGTACCCTATTACCTCTGTTTTGGTCTCCTCCTACGTCCCTTCTAAATGCTGCACTATGTTACTGTCTGCTGTCTGCAGCTGAGAAAATATTGAAAAGTGGGTTCATAGGATCTGCCTTTTTATATAAAACAGCCTGATTTGGCTGGAATACAAGTGGATGAGACAGTAAATCAAACCAGCAAAGTATCGGGCCATAATTGAACCAAAACAACGAGCTGAAAGACACACCATGGCTTCAAAGAACTGAGATTATTCTCTGGGGTTTCACTACAAGCAGCCCCTCATGTGTTACCCTGATCCATTGTTGAATATGTACCGTGTTTAAACAACACCAGAATATCAATTCAAACAAAACACTTTGATTTATGGTCCCATCACACAAACCCAGGGCTTTTGGGTCTTATGTTGGTTATGTAATGAGATGTCAAGTTACAGGGTGGAAATGATTCGACTGTGCGGTGAGTTACTTTGCCGACCTCATGCTGACACTCGAAACATAAAACATCTCTGTCAGCGTAGATTATTATGGTATGTAATGTATTGCTTTAACCTTTTACCGCCATCTGCTCGCCAACTACATCGTCCATGGACTTTTTGGTCATTTTGGACAAAGGAGACATTTATATTATAATAATCTTGGTTTAATTCAGAGCAAGGTATACAAATGTACCGTGAACATATGGAGTGTCCAAGAGAAAAGTGTGTCCAATGTGTGGACCAAATGCTTCGATTCAGAGGCTGTAATAAAATGAAAAACCCAACCTGAATCCTTTATGTTCCACATCAGTGCGTTCCTCGGCGATGTCGTAATGTATGAGTGACTCCCGGGGAGGGATTTGAATCTGTTTACATGGGAGAGCCACAGGTTAATCACTGCTTCAATAAAACATCCAACACTGGAGTTAACCTTCAGTTTACTGCGGGCGGGAAGTTTCCTCTGCGTTAGCTAACCACAGCTGCCTCACTTTCCATCTACGTAACAGCGCTGACACGGAGCCAAGCTTTGCTGTAGCTTCACAGTTTCATCATGTTGTTTGCCCCTTTTTTGATGCTCCTGTGAAGCTAATCCAGAGTCCCTTAGGGAAGGCTGGGTTTAAATTGAAATGTCTCACCACAGAAGACAGGAAAAATGTAAAGCCTTTACATAAGGTAAGCTAACGTGACGCTAAGCTAACGATATGACATTTAAATCAATCCTGTGTAGCTCATCCAGAGTCCTTTAAGAATACTGGATTCTAATTCAAATGTCTAAATACGGAATTGAAGATTTTGCTGATCTGTCATATTGAGCTATCGTCACACTAAGCTAACATCACGCTAAGCTAATCAATCGAGCCCCTTGATATATTGCATTTATTTTGTACTTAATTTTCAAATGGAACTACTGCCACTAAAAGTAACCCTCCTTGGGTAAGGCAAGGCAAGTTTATTTATACAGCACTTTTCAACACAAGCCAATTCAAAGTGAAAGACATTAAGAGCATCGAACACATTAGAAACATTAATAAAGATAATAAAACATGAATAACAGGTACATGAATGAAAGTTAGTCTTCAGCCTGGATTTAAAAGTAGTCAGAGTTGCAGCGGACCTGCAGGTTTCTGGGAGTTTGATGCAGATATTTGGAAATATCCCTAACCACATTCTCACATTCCTCTAGCCCGAGTCTTCCTGTGAAATTATAGTTCCTTTGACAGTTTTCTAACCTTTTTATATTCCTTTCATCCATCTCTTTCTTCCATTTTGAATCCCCAGACAACACATGTTCCTGTTTTACTGTTACCGAACCCATCTTTGACCTTTAATCCACTTTCCTTTTCAATTCCCAGAATTATGGTATTTAAACCCGGGTAGAGAAGTCATTCTGCTTCTGTGTGTCTGCAGGATGTTTGCGCGCCGCAGGAAGCCCTCGTACTGGGACTACGCTGTGAACTGCACTGGGAACGAGGCGCACCTCTCCAGCTGTAAACTGGGCCAGGTTTCACCGCTGAAGTCCAATGTGACCTGTGGTGGGGGGCTGCCGGTGGTGGTGAGCTGCGTACCGGGAAGAGACTTCGCCCCCACCCCCTTGACGGGGTTCAGGAAGGCCTTCAGACAGGAGGTAGGTTCATCTAAAGCACACACTCAACCAGTGGTGCTTATTTTAAAGGTCTCCTATCAAGCAAAATGCACTTTTTATTAAAGGTCCCCTATTATACTGTTTCTCACCAATACATCACAGGTCTCAGATATATCCAGAACCTGTCTCTGATTGGCTGAAACACCAAACAGATCATTGCAGCATTACCCATAATCCCCTCTGTTTCAGCCCTGTTTCCAAAGTGCTGATTCTCTGTCTGTTACTTTAGATGAAAATAAGGAGCCCCTCCCCACGCCCCTCAGATGCGGCTTTCACACCAGCGCTTTTCCCTTTCTAGCTCCGAGCGGGAGCTTTTCTGGTTCAGCTCCGGTTTCCCTTTTCTGCTCCCGCTCTGTTCACACCGCCCAGAGCTGCCGCTGCTGCGTCATGACGTCACCGTTTACGTGCCTGCTTCATAAAATCTAAACCGCGGAAATCCCTCACATCGACAACAACAACAATGGCCGATTGTATTGAAGCGCTGTTCGCTTTGGTTATCCTCTTACGAAACAAAATGGAAGGCATCGGACGACTTTACAAGGGACGACTTTACTTGGAACTTTACAAACATCACATGCGAAATGCAAGACTTCTTTGTGGTCTTCAGCATCTACTTCAACCCGCCTCGACGTAAGAGAGACGTAAGCGACGCCGCCTCTTAGCTCCGAAGCTCTTGCCTCTCGACCGAACATTTTTTGGAGCTGGAAGTGAACCGGATTCCGGAGCTAAGAGGCGGCGCCTCTGCGGTGTGAACAGGAAAAACCGGTACTTTTCAGCTCCAGCTCCGAGCCGGAGCTGAAAACGCGTTGGTGTGAAAGGGGCATGAGAGAGATTTGGTTACAAAGAACTCAATGGAGCTCTAGGAGGAGATTCAGGTGATAGGGGGGGGGGGGGTTACCCTGGTTGCTGATTGGCTAATGGTTACACAAGACAAAACATCGCTATGACATCATAAAGTGTCCAAAATCTGATCAGCTCATTTTCAGACAGGTTTTTATAGAAATGGATCAAAAAGAGAGAGAATCTTTGTTCCTGAAACTTTCAGAGTCTCTTTCCACAGAGGGGACACATGTTGATGTAGAAGAGACATGAAGAAGAGGGGACATATGTTGATGTAGAAGAGACATGAAGAAGAGGGGACACATGTTGATGTAGAAGAGACATGAAGAAGAGGGGACACATGTTGATGTAGAAGAGACATGGAGAAGAGAGGACACGTGTTGATGTAGAAGAGACATGAAGAAGAGGGGACACATGTTGATGTAGAAGAGACATGAAGAAGAGGGGACACGTGTTGATGTAGAAGAGACATGAAGAAGAGGGGACACGTGTTGATGTAGAAGAGACATGAAGAAGAGGGGACACATGTTGATGTAGAAGAGACATGGAGAAGAGGGGACACATGTTGATGTAGAAGAGACATGAAGAAGAGGGGACACATGTTGATGTAGAAGAGACATGAAGAAGAGGGGACAGATGTAGAAGAGACATGAAGAAGAGGGGACACATGTTGATGTCGAAGAGACATGAAGAAGAGGGGACACATGTTGATGTAGAAGAGACATGGAGAAGAGGGGACACATGTTGATGTAGAGGAGACATGGAGAAGAGGGGACACATGTTGATGTAGAAGAGACATGGAGAAGAGGGGACACATGTTGATGTCGAAGAGACATGAAGAAGAGGGGACACATGTTGATGTAGAAGAGACATGAAGAAGAGGGGACACGTGTTGATGTAGAAGAGACATGAAGAAGAGGGGACACGTGTTGATGTAGAAGAGACATGAAGAAGAGGGGACACATGTTGATGTAGAAGAGACATGGAGAAGAGGGGACACATGTTGATGTAGAAGAGACATGAAGAAGAGGGGACACATGTTGATGTAGAAGAGACATGAAGAAGAGGGGACAGATGTAGAAGAGACATGAAGAAGAGGGGACACATGTTGATGTCGAAGAGACATGAAGAAGAGGGGACACATGTTGATGTAGAAGAGACATGGAGAAGAGGGGACACATGTTGATGTAGAGGAGACATGGAGAAGAGGGGACACATGTTGATGTAGAAGAGACATGGAGAAGAGGGGACACATGTTGATGTCGAAGAGACATGAAGAAGAGGGGACACATGTTGATGTAGAAGAGACATGGAGAAGAGGGGACACATGTTGATGTCGAAGAGACATGAAGAAGAGGGGACACATGTTGATGTAGAAGAGACATGGAGAAGAGGGGACACATGTTGATGTAGAAGAGACATGGAGAAGTGGATTTTGCAGAATAGGAGACCTTTAAATGAGATTTATAGATTTGTACGTTGGTGTTGTTGATATCTCTTTATGTACTCCTACACAAGGCCTTGTTAACAGCTGCTGTAACGTAATAATCTCTCACTTTGGAATAGTGAATCTAAACCCCAGTGTGATGGTTGCAGTGGTTTCTACCCTCCACTCGATTAAGTGTCACTTTTTACGTTTAAGATGTTACCGCAAAGATACATAAAACAAGCGAATATAGAATAACACAGGTATAAAAAACATGGATAAAAGTTACAGTGCAGTGTGAGAGATGAACAGCTCAATGAAAAGCAGCGGCAAAAAGAAAAGTCTTCAGCCTGGATTTAAAAGTAGTCAGAGTTGCAGCGGACCTGGTGGATGGTTCATTATGTAGCAGCAGATCAGAATAAACCATTCAATGCTTTATAGACCAGCAGCAGTATGAAGTCTCTGACGACAGGAAGCCAGTGTTAAGACCTCAGAACTGGACTGACGTGATCCCCTTGATGAGTGTTAGAGTAGATGCTTTAGTGAGACCTGCAAAGACACCATTATCTAGTCTACTGAAGATAAAAGCATGGACAAGTGTTTTACACATCCAGTCTCTACTTTAAATACCAGCAGCAGTACGTCAACAGTAAACAGCGTCTCCTGTGTTTACCTTTTAAAATAATCTCTAAATGTTTGTTGATGTTCGCGGCATGATCTGTAAACAGGAACCACTTCAAGCCTTCAGCGTTTCGTCTCAGGACAACTTCAGGATCAAGCGAAAGTGTGTGTGTTTCAGGGTGTGTGTTGTTTCTCTGCAGCAGCCGTTGGTGCGTCTCCGCGGGGGGGCCATCGTGGGCGAGGGCCGGGTGGAGGTGCTGAAGAACGGGGAGTGGGGAACCATCTGTGACGACCACTGGAGCCTGATGTCGGCCACGGTGGTCTGCAGGGAGCTGGGCCTGGGCACGGCCAAAGAGGCGCTGTCTGGAGGACGCCTGGGACAAGGTACACAGCGTTATACTGCGAGGAGGAGGAGTTTCATTACTTTATACAATCAGAGAGCTAAAGTACACACATCCTTTACTCAAGTAGGAGTACAGATACTCGTGCTTAAAAATACTCTGGTAGAAGTACTGACTAAACTTCTTTGCTCAAGTAAAAGTAAAGAGGCTTTGAAATGTACTTCAGTTAAAAGTACCCATAACTAGCAGCTGTTAATTAATATTTCGAAATCTCCAAGATACGAGACCCCACAGACAATCAGGGGGGAGGGGCTATATCTCTTTTTATTTATTTTATATAAAGGTCATACATAATATTACTAAGCTAATATTTATTATATCATCTTTTTTTTAATTACATTTAATTTTACATATAAATCAGAATACTTTTTGTAGATTTACTCAAGTGCAATTTTAGACATTATCCTACTTTGTACTTCTACCCCACTGCAGTTCAGAGGTACATGGTGTACTTTCCTCCACTACATGTATTTAATACCTTTAGTTACAGTACATGTGAAAACAACTTAATATAGTCCCTTCCCAGAATGCACCAGCAGTTTTAACTCACGTTCTGCACGTTCCTGTAACATGAGACGAGAAACATGTGGAAAATGTTTCCCATCAGGATTCCTCATCAGCGGAAACCGAAAAACAAAACTCAGATGGAAAAAGTTAACTCACTTGTCAACAGTGATAAAAGAGAAGCATGAGGGGAGAGAGAGACGTTCACTCTGGAGGGAACACAGGGATTTTAGCCTCTGCAGACCGTTGACATGCACTAAATCCAATGGAACTACAGGAGAGGGAAACCCACAGGAAGTAGAAGTACCTCTTTCAACTTTGGGAAATAAAGGCTAGTTGCTTACTTCTGTCTGGAAAAAATGCTGCCCCAAAAACAAGCGGTGCAGGGATGACGTATTTACCCTTCAGGAAGCTGCCTGTTCCCTCGTCTCAGAGCCAATGAGATCTCTCCAGAGGATTTAGGAAAATAGCTCCAAATAAGATCTGTGGAAAACAAACCTGTTTGATAAATGCACGTTTTGTTCAGCCGGATCATCTCCACACGTCTTCCCTACTTTTATAATGTTGAATCATCAATCTAATGTCCAGAAGCTAAATGCTAACGTGATGATATAAAGGAACTACAGCGAGTCCAACAGCACGACTTCAACGTCACGCCAACTTCAGATCCATATTCAAACACACAGATTCTAAATGGAACGAGTTGAAGCGTTAGTTTGAACACTTTGCAGGAGGCAGGGACTTGCTTTCAAGCAGAACAGAAACTAACTTAGAGGAGTGTTCACGTGTTCGGCGTAATGACGTACAACGGCCTCCACGACTTCTGTAGTCCTATTCAGCCACTTGGTAACAACCATCGTTTTTCAGACACGTCAACTCTTCAGAAATCACAGTGGGGTCACTGCTGATGATTTAATGTCCTAGAACAAAACGTGATCCGTCTCTTCAATGTGTCTCAACCACAGACCTTAGTTCAGATCCTATGGAGAGATCCCATTGGCTCTGAGACGAGGGAACAGGAAGTGGAGAAATGCTGACTCACTTCCTGGTTTTAGGACTCGCCACTGCACCTCTCTATAGAACAAGAGAACATTTGCTTGGTAATATTTCTTGAGATAAGATGGATATTTAGATAACGGAGATCTTGTAATTTGCTAGGAAAACTTATTTTGAACTGTGCCAGAAATGCTCAAAAGATTTCTGTTTTATTAAACTTCTTTCATCTGAAGTCCAACTCAAAATAAGATGTCTTTGACTTAAAAAAATACTTAAGATGCATTGTCTAAAAACAAGACCCTAAGTCTCACTGCATTGTTACTTCTTAAGTTATTATGTCTGATATCAAGTGTAAAGCATATTCTAACTGGAAATTAGACAAATATACTTGGCAAGAGTTTGAGATGTTGTAGTGCAGTAATTTATGCTAATATAAAAAACCATGAACTCTTGCATCAATTGTTCCAAATGTAAACTACAGCTGCAGTTTTTAACAGGTAGGTAAATGACATAAAGACCTTCATGGACGTTTCTTAGTAGTCTCCATGGTAAGTGTTGTTCAGAGACAGTTTCCTGTGTGCTCCTCAGGGATGGGTCCGGTTCACATGAACGAGGTGCAGTGCTCCGGCTTTGAGAAGTCCATCACAGAGTGTCTCTTCAACAAAGAGTCTGCGGGCTGCAGCCACGAAGAAGACGCCGCCGTGCGCTGCAACGTTCCGGCCATGGGCTTCCAGCAGTCAGTGAGTACGACACGACACGATACCATACCATACCTACCATACCATACCACACAACACCATACCACACCACACCATACCATACCACACCACACCACACCACACCATACCACACCACACCATACCACACAGCACCGCACCGCACCGTACCGCACCACACCACACAACACCATACCACACCACACAACACCATACCATACCACACCATACCATACCACACCACACCACACCACACCACATCATACCACACTACACAACACCATACCATACCATACCACACAACACCACACCATACCACACCACACCACACAACACCATACCACACCACACCATACCATACCACACCACACCATACCACACCACACCACACCACACCATACCACACCACACCACACCACACAACACCACACCATACCATACCATACCATACCACACAGCACAGCACCACACCACACAACACAGCACCGTACCGCACCACACAACACCATACCACACCACACCACACCATACCACACCACACAACACCATACCACACCACACAACACCATACCATACCACACAACACCACACAACACCACACAACACCATACCACACCACATCATACCACACTACACAACACCATACCACACCATACCACACCACACCACACCATACCACACAACACCATACCACACCACACCACACCACACCATACCACACCATACCACACCATACCATTCCACACCATACCACACCATACCACACCACACCACACCACACCACACCACACAGCACCGCACCGCACCACACCACACAACACAGCACCGCACCGTACCGCACCACACAACACCACACCATACCACACCACACCACACCATACCACACCACACCACACAACACCACACCATACCACACCACACCACACCACACCACACCATACCACACCACACAACACCATACCACACCACACCACACTACACAACACCATACCACACCACACAACACAACACCACACTACACAACACCATACCACACCACACCACACAACACCACACCATACCACACAACAACACACCATACCACACCATACCATACCACACCATACCACACCACACCACACCATACCACACAGCACCGCACAGCACCACACCACACAACACAGCACCGTACCGCACCACACCACACCATACCACACCACACCACACCATACCACACCACACAACACCATACCACACAACACCACACAACACCACACAACACCATACCACACCACATCATACCACACTACACAACACCATACCACACCATACCACACCACACCATACCACACCATACCACACAACACCACACCATACCACACCACACCATACCACACCACACCACACCATACCACACCACACCATTCCACACCATACCACACCATACCACACCACACCACTCCACACCATACCATACCACACCACACCATACCACACCACACCACACCACACCACACAGCACCGCACCGTACCGTACCGCACCACACCACACAGCACCGCACCGTACCGCACCACACAACACCACACCATACCACACCACACCACACCATACCACACCACACCACACAACACCACACCATACCACACCATACCACACCACACCATACCACACCATACCACACCACACAATACCACACCACACCACACCATACCACACCACACTACACAACACCATACCACACCACACCACACAACACCACACTACACAACACCATACCACACCACACCACACAACACCACACCATACCATACCACACAACAACACACCATACCACACCATACCATACCACACCATACCACACCATACCACACCATACCACACCATACCATACCACACCATACCACACCATACCATTCCATACCATACGACACCATACCACACCACACCATACCACACCATACCATACCACACCACACCACACCACTCCACACCATACCATACCATACCACACCACACCACACAACACCACACCATACCACACAACACCACACCATACCACACCATACCACACAACACCACACCATACCACACCACACCACACTACACAACACCATACCACACCACACCATACCACACCATATCACACCATACCACACCACACAACACCACACCACACCACACAACACCACACCATACCACACCATACCATACCACACCATACCATACCACACCACACCATACCATACATTACAATACATTTTATTGTCCCCGTAAGGACATTTGTTCTGGACTGCTTCCTGCAGTTACGCATACATGCAGCGGTGGGCCGTCAGCAGGGTCTTCTCTGCTGGCCCTGTAACCAATCACATGAAGTGTGTGTAAAATGTTTTTCATGAATATTTAGTTATAAGTTTTAATAGTATAATAACCTCAACATTACAGAATGAAGTAAGGTTTTGTTGAGGCTGAACTGGAATTCCCCACATCAAAAAGTCACTTGAACGCCTCACGGTTATTTTAGTTGGCGGGGGCACAACAGATACTGCTAGCCTTTTGTTGAAAGACGACACGTTTGATTGGTAATAAGCATTAATGACAGGTTCATCAGCCAATCAGATGTTGGTGTTCAATGACAGCGTCCTGAGCTGAACTTCCTTCGTAGCATCGACCTTATTTACAAGTGACGGGTGAGCACGTTACTATTCGCGGCATTTTAGAGCGACGTGAGAGTGCACGATGACACGAGTTTAATAATAGATTACTTTATTGATCAATGTTGGGACATGTCATCTGCATTGAACCCGTATCTAGCTGACTGTTGTGGTTGTTGATCAGCTGTTGTGATTGTTGATCAGCTGTTGTGATTGTTGACCAGCTGTTGTGATTGTTGATCAGCTGTTGTGGTTGTTGATCAGCTGTTGTGATTGTTGATCAGCTGTTGTGATTGTTGATCAGCTGTTGTGATTGTTGACCAGCTGTTGTGATTGTTGATCAGCTGTTGTGATTGTTGACCAGCTGTTGTGATTGTTGATCAGCTGTCTTATTGTTGATCAGCTGTTGTGATTGTTGATCAGCTGTCGTATTGTTGATCAGCTGTTGTGATTGTTGATCAGCTGTTGTGATTGTTGATCAGCTGTCGTATTGTTGATCAGCTGTTGTGATTGTTGATCAGCTGTCGTATTGTTGATCAGCTGTCGTATTGTTGATCAGCTGTTGTGATTGTTGACCAGCTGTTGTGGTTGTTGACCAGCTGTTGTGATTGTTGATCAGCTGTTGTGGTTGTTGATCAGCTGTTGTGATTGTTGATCAGCTGTTGTGATTGTTGATCAGCTGTTGTAATTGTTGAGAGACTGATTGGCATAATGTGCTTGTCATCTGATCCGTTGGCTGGAACAGAGGCGTGTAAAGTGTGTGTACTGCATGTGCTTTTCAATGTGTTCACTGAAGGCCTGTCTGAAGCCCCACGGAACGCCACTGCATACATGTACATATACAAACATAATAAACATTAAAATACATACACATATCATCACTCATGCACCTACTGACAATGGCGACCTGTTGCACAACCCTCATGGCCAACATTTAAAAGTATATTACATCACATGTGAGTGTTGAGAAGCTCAATGGACATACTGTAGGCAGGAACGAGTGCTTATAGAGGTACGAACACTGCAGCAAGTTAAACACTATTGTGGCTTCTTTTCTTATTCTCTATCAAGCCACTAGACGCCTTAAACAGACATTTTTAACTTGTTTTCTTTCCTTTATATTCGTGTTACTCACAGTTTGATGAGTTGCTCAAAATAAAATAACAAACTTTTACACATGCAACAAAATAGAGGGGTTTGAGGCTAGAATGGGTGATCTGTTTGGTATTTTGAGCACTTCATAGACATGTTTTTTATATATTTTTATATATCTGAGACCTATAATATTTGCCTAAAAACAGTGTAATAGGAGACCTTTGTGTTGTTTTCTCCCAGCTGCGTCTCAGCGGGGGCAGAAACCCCTTCGAGGGCCGGGTGGAGGTCCTGATGGAGAGGAACGGGTCCCTGGTCTGGGGCACGGTCTGCAGCGAGGGCTGGGGCACGATGGAGGCCATGGTGGTCTGCAGGACGCTGGGACTCGGGTTCGCCAGCAACGCCTTCCAGGTACCCTCACACATCCTTTACTCAAGTACAAGTACACATACTCGTGTTTAAAAATACGAAGTACTGACTAAACTTCTTTACTCAAGTCAAAGTAAAGAACTTTGAAATGTACTTCAGTAGAAAGTACCCATAACTAGCAGCTGTTTTAAAGAGTACCTGACCTCCCTTTATATTAATAGAACAATAATGTCATTGTTAGCTAATGAATGTTTCCATGCTGAACAACGGCAACATGACAACGTTTCCATTGGTCCCTCTTCTTTAGAGAAGACCAGGAAATGATGGATACACGGATCGTGTTCAAATCAATAGGCACGCAATGACTCTAAAGAATAATGATCACGCCACCAAACACACATTCAGACTAAAGGAACCAGCTGTTTGGGAAATGAGAGAAGTAGAAAGTTCAGGTATTTGGGTTCAACATGAGAGAAGTAGAAAGTACAGGTATTTGGGTTCAACATGAGAGAAGTAGAAAGTACAGGTATTTGGGTTCAACATGTAAGAAGTAGAAAGTACAGGTATTTGGGTTCAACATGTAAGAAGTAGAAAGTACAGGTATTTGGGTTCAACATGTAAGAAGTAGAAAGTACAGGTATTTGTGTTCAACATGTAAGAAGTAGAAAGTACAGGTATTTGGGTTCAACATGTAAGAAGTAGAAAGTACAGGTATTTGGGTTCAACATGTAAGAAGTAGAAAGTACAGGTATTTGAGTTCAACTTGTGAGAAGTAGAAAGTACAGGTATTTGTGTTCAACATGTAAGAAGTAGAAAGTACAGGTATTTGAGTTCAACATGTAAGAAGTAGAAAGTACAGGTATTTGAGTTCAACATGTAAGAAGTAGAAAGTACAGGTATTTGAGTTCAACATGTAAGAAGTAGAAAGTACAGGTATTTGAGTTCAACATGTAAGAAGTAGAAAGTACAGGTATTTGAGTTCAACATGTAAGAAGTAGAAAGTACAGGTATTTGTGTTCAACATGTAAGAAGTAGAAAGTACAGGTATTTGAGTTCAACATGTAAGAAGTAGAAAGTACAGGTATTTGAGTTCAACATGTAAGAAGTAGAAAGTACAGGTATTTGGGTTCAACATGTAAGAAGTAGAAAGTACAGGTATTAGTGTTCAACATGTAAGAAGTAGAAAGTACAGGTATTTGGGTTCAACATGTAAGAAGTAGAAAGTACAGGTATTTGAGTTCAACATGTAAGAAGTAGAAAGTACAGGTATTTGGGTTCAACATGTAAGAAGTAGAAAGTACAGGTATTTGGGTTCAACATGTAAGAAGTAGAAAGTACAGGTATTTGGGTTCAACATGAAAGAAGTAGAAAGTACAGGTATTTGAGTTCAACATGTAAGAAGTAGAAAGTACAGGTATTTGTGTTCAACATGTAAGAAGTAGAAAGTACAGGTATTTGGGTTCAACATGAAGGAAGTAGAAAGTACAGGTATTTGGGTTCAACATGTAAGAAGTAGAAAGTACAGGTATTTGGGTTCAACATGTAAGAAGTAGAAAGTACAGGTATTTGGGTTCAACATAAAAGAAGTAGAAAGTACAGGTATTTGAGTTCAACATGTAAGAAGTAGAAAGTACAGGTATTTGGGTTCAACATGTGAGAAGTAGAAAGTACAGGTATTTGGGTTCAACATGTGAGAAGTAGAAAGTACAGGTATTTGGGTTCAACATGTAAGAAGTAGAAAGTACAGGTATTTGGGTTCAACATGTGAGAAGTAGAAAGTACAGGTATTTGGGTTCAACATGTGAGAAGTAGAAAGTACAGGTATTTGGGTTCAACATGTAAGAAGTAGAAAGTACAGGTATTTGAGTTCAACATGTAAGAAGTAGAAAGTACAGGTATTTGGGTTCAACATGTGAGAAGTAGAAAGTACAGGTATTTGGGTTCAACATGTGAGAAGTAGAAAGTACAGGTATTTGGGTTCAACATGTGAGAAGTAGAAAGTACAGGTATTTGGGTTCAACATGTGAGAAGTAGAAAGTACAGGTATTTGGGTTCAACATGTAAGAAGTAGAAAGTTCAGGTATTTGGGTTCAAAATGTAAGAAGTCAAAGTAAAAAGTCATCAGAAAAATAAGTATTGGAGTTAAGTACTGATACCAGAAAAATGTACTTAAGTACATTAACAAAGTATTTGTACTACAACCAATCAGTGGAGGGGATTGATGTTTTCTCCAGATCAATAACACCTCTCAATCAGAAGAAATCAGAAGGTAGGTTGACACGTATGAGGAATTTGACTTGATGTCGTGGTGCATACATAAAAGTAAAACTAAAATTAAAAACACAGATAGAGAACTATTTTAACACAGAAGTCTCAGTTCGAGACATTTTGATTTCACTTCAGGTCAAATTAGTATTTCTAAATCTCCCAAATCTGGACCATGATCAGTTTCTGTCTAATTACATCTACTTTAAGTTAATTGGAAATAACTTCATAATTTGTTTCGCACACAAGTCCTCATGGGACCCTGATATAAAAAGGTAAAGTTCACCATCTAGTGGTCAAAGTGGAGAATCACCTTTCTTCACAATTATTCATGTACTTAAAACATGTCATTTCTGTAATAAAAAAACAAGCTTCAAAATGGATTGATTTGCATAACAAGGAAGTACATTTTACCTCCTATATTTAGCTGGAGTTACATTGTAATACTTGCAGGACTTTTACGTATGAATGCATTTTGTTCGATAGGTGAATTTTTTAATGAAATACAATTCCTAAAATGTTTTTTTGTAACACATCTGATAACAAAATGAACTAGAATAGGTGTTGGAAAGCTCAGAGCCCTACTATATGAAGTTTAAAATGTAAAAATAAATATACATTATTCCTTCAGCACACGAATGCAGCATCTTTCTGTTTCCCAAAGTTAAGAAATATTGTGTTTGTCTTTGACTCCTTGAAGCTTGAAGTCTTCATGATATCAGACGTGTCGGTTTGACCCGGTTCTGTAGTATTTCTAAATCTCCCAAATCTCGACCATCAACAGTTTCTGAATAATTACTTTGACTTTAGGAAGTTAATTGGAAATAACTTCATTATTTGTTTTGGACACAAGTCTCATGTGGCCCTGATATAAAAAGGTAAGGTGCGCCCTCTAGTGGTCAAAGCACAGAATCACCCTACTTCAATTCAAAGTCATTCAATTTTTACTTTTACTTTCATATACAATTCCTAAAATATTTGTTGTAACACATCTGATAACTAAATAAACTCGTGTTGTTGGAAAGCTCAGAGCTCTTCTATATATATAGTTTAAACATTTAAAATAAATATCAATTCCGATCACATTTCACAGTCCGGAACTCGTATGTCCCATTATTCCTTCAGCACGTGAATGCAGCATCTTTCTGTAAAAGAAAGTAAATATCAATAATCTGGGATTTCCCAAAGTTAGAAATGCTTTGTGTGGCGCCTCAGTGTTTCTCTTTGACTCCTTGATGCTTCCACTTGTGTTCATGATATCAGACGTGTAGGTTTGACCCGGTTCTGTCCCCCCCATATAGTGTTTCAAATGTAAAATAAATATCAATTTCAGACTAACTTTAGGTGTCGGTTTGACCCGGTTCTGTAGTATTTCTAAATCTCCCAAATCTCGCACATCAACAGTTTCTGAACAATTACTTTGACTTTAGGAAATGACTTGTTTTGAACACAAGTGGCCCCGGCCTCAGGTGACCCTGGTATAAAAAGGTAAAGTCCGCCCTCTAGTGGTCAAAGTGGAGAATCACCTTTCTTCACTAAAGATGCATGGAGCATTCAAAATGTAATTTATTTAGTTTAGTTTATTTGTTTAAAGTGTCGTGGACAGTCCCCATTGATCAACTGTCACAACAAACAGTAAATGGGGCATTAGCTTTAGCCAACATGGCTCATTTCCAGCTGATCTCCTCAGCCAGATGATAACAGACACCTTTTTAAAATCACAACACATTGCCATATCTACACTGTAGCTGCTGTGCACATGACAATAAAGCCTTGAAACTTGATGCTTCCACAAGTGTTCATGATATCAGACGTGTTGGTTTGACCCGGTTCTCTCCCCCCATTTTGTTTTCCCTGATGTTTATTTAATTTAATGTATTAGTCCCAGAATGAGATCAATACATTCTTTTTTAATTTGTATTTCCCCCCCCCCTCAGGAGACGTGGTACTGGCCGGGCGATGTGAGTGCTGACTCTGTGGTGATGAGCGGGGTCCGATGCTCCGGCACTGAGATGTCTCTGAACCACTGCCTGCACCACGGGGCCCACCTCAGCTGCTCCAAGGGGGGGGGCCGCAACGCCGCCGGGGTCTCCTGCTCAGAGAGTAAGATCACTACACTTTATTTTAATTAGTAGTCAACATAATAATATAATACTAAGAACTAAACCGATGATTAATGCCAGGTGTATTTCCAGTGATCGAACCATTTCCCCACCTTCTGACTCCATTTCCCCCTCAGTGTCCTGCACTATACACTGTGTACAAGTACACACACTGTGTACAAGTACACACACTGTATACAAGTACACACACTGTATACACACTGTATACAAGTACACACACTGTACACACACTGTGTACAAGTACACACACTGTGTACAAGTACACACACTGTACACACACACTGTGTACAAGTACACACACTGTGTACAAGTACACACACTGTACACACACTGTGTACAAGTACACACACTGTACACACACTGTACACACACTGTATACAAGTACACACACTGTACACACACTGTGTACAAGTACACACACTGTGTACAAGTACACACACTGTACACACACTGTATACAAGTACACACACTGTATACAAGTACACACACTGTGTACACACTGTATACAAGTACACACACTGTATACAAGTACACACACTGTATACACACTGTATACAAGTACACACACTGTATACAAGTACACACACTGTACACACACTGTATACAAGTACACACACTGTATACAAGTACACACACTGTATACACACTGTATACAAGTACACACACTGTATACAAGTACACACACAAGTACACACACTGTATATAAGTACACACACTGTATATATGTACACACACTGTATACAAGTACACAGACTGTATATATGTACACAGACTGTATATAAATACACACACTGTAAACAGTGAATATAAGTAAAAACAGTGTATGTACACACTGTATATAAGTACGCACACTGTATATAAGTACACACACTGTATATAAGTACACACACTGTATGTAAGTACACACACTGTATACAAGTACACAGACTGTATATAAGTACACAGACTGTATATAAGTACACACACTGTATACAAGTACACAGACTGTATATATGTACACAGACTATATATAAGTACACACACTGTATGTAAGTACACACACTGTACACACACTGTATATAAATACACACACTGTAAACAGTGAATATAAGTAAAAACAGTGTATGTACACACTGTATATAAGTACACAGACTGTATATAAGTACACACACTTCCACTTCCTTTTTTTATCTAATTGATCATATTCCAATTACTTGTGTATCGACTCTCCTTGCACTATTTCTATTGTATTTTATTTGTATTTACTTGAACTATTTTAACTATTTTAACTATTTGATCAGTTGTATTGTGTTGCTCTGTTGGAGGAGCCTGTGGCCTGAGATGTTCATTGTCATATCTACACTATGTACACATGACAATAAATGCCTTGAATCCTTGAATCCTCTCTAACCTCCCCCCCCCCCCCCCCCGCCCAGCGGCCCCGGACCTGGTCCTGAACCCTCAGGCTGTGGAGCAGACGACCTACATGGAGGACCGGCCCATGTTCATGATGCAGTGCGCCCAGGAGGAGGGCTGCCTCTCCTCCTCCTCCAGCCTCACGCCGGCCACCTCGTACCGCCGCCTGCTGCGCTTCAGCTCGCGGATCCACAACAACGGCCAGTCCGACTTCAGGCCCAAAGCGGGGCGAAACTCCTGGGTGTGGCACGACTGTCACAGGTCAGAAACACCACGTTATTTTAAACCATTAATGCACCGAATGCTACGTGCAGCGGCCACAAATCACAGAGAAGTAAAACAGAAAAATGAAGGTTTCCTATCATGCAAAATGCACTTTTTGATGTCTTCTCTACATCACCATGTGTCCCCGGTGTGTCCCCGTTGTGCCTCCGGTGTGTCCCCGGTGTGTCCCCATGTGTCTTCGGTGTGTCCCCGGTGTGCCTCCGGTGTCTCAGGAGACTCACAAAGTGTCAGGAAATAACCCCTCTCTCTTTTCCTCCGTACCCACATCTCTAAAAACGGGGAACAACAGAGCTGATCCAGATTTGCTGCGTCATGACGACATTACTAAAATGTGGGCGGGCTTTACCCCCACGGGCCAATCAGAAACGTTGCTGTCAGAAACCATGAGACGTGTTCTGGAAGTAATATGGTCTGTGTTCACATTAGCATGCTAACACTCAGAGCTAACCTGTACTGGAGAGAGTGTGTGTGAAGAAGCAGGAAATCAAAAGGAAGTCACCTTGTGGTAAACCTGAGAGAGAGAAAGAGTTTGAGCTCCATCCTGTTTCAGAGAGGATCCTTGATGTGGTTTGGAACATGATGTGGAGTTTCATCACGGCAGCATTTAGCTGAGTTTCTGCTGGGAGAGTTCTCCTGATGAGATCTACTCTCTCTCTGAAGCTACTGACCCAGAGTCAGCTCTTTAGTAACAGCTGGGAGAGAGGGGGGGGGGGCTACAAGGATCTGTTTGGTATTTTGAGCAAAAAACTTCATACAGTAGATATGTTTATTATATATTTGTATATATTTGAGACCCACAATATATGCCTAAAAATAGTATACATCGTATACGTGTGTGTGTGTGTGTGTGTGTGTGTGTGTGTGTGTGTGTGTGTGTGTGTGTGTGTGTGTGTGTGTGTGTGTGTGTGTGTGTGTGTGTGTGTGTGTGTGTGTGTGTGTGTGTGTGTGTGTGTGTGTGTGCAGGCATTACCACAGCATGGAGGTGTTCACCCTCTACGACCTGTTCACTCTCAATGGGACTAAAGTGGCAGAAGGACACAAAGCCAGTTTCTGTCTGGAGGACTCGGAGTGCGATGAAGGTGAGGAACAACACAAATGTTATGTTTGAAAAAAGTCTAAATTAATAGTAGTTGAAAAATGTATTCGTAAAAAAAAAAAAGTTAAATTCGCAGAAAAAAAAAATCAAAATTCTGATAAAAAAGTCAAAGATTAGAAAAAACTTGAATTACTAGAAAAAGTAAAATTATGACTAAAAAGTGAAATTACGACTAAAAAGTGAAATTATGTGAAGAAGTCAAAATTAATAATAGTTAAAATTTGTATTTCTGAGAAAAGATAACATTTGAAAAAAAAACCCGAATTTAGGAAAAAAGTCAAAATTCTGGAGAAAAAAAACGTGAATTTTTGGTATATTTGACATTTTTTGAAAACTTTTCAGCAAATAGTTCATTCATTTCGTCCCGCTTCCCTGCAGGTATTGAGAAGAGATATGAATGTGCTAACTTTGGGGAGCAGGGCATCACAGTCGGCTGCTGGGATACGTACCGACACGACATCGACTGTCAGTGGATCGACATCACAGACATCAAACCTGGAGACTACATCTTCCAGGTGAGGGATCCAGAAAGAGCCAAACAACTGAGAACATACAGACAATAATTAAAGAAAATGTAAAGAGGTATAAAGGAAATAATTCATATTGTAATATTGGGGGAAATAAAAGTCCTAAGAGAAATACATTAAAAAAAATACTCATTAATAACACTATATATAAATGAGGCAGACAACAAAGTTCTTCCTATTTTCCATTTGATTCTATTTTCTTGCCTCCACATTATTTACTCTAAATAAAGAGTGATATATGTTGACTTGTTGATATTCCCCCTCACAGATCGTGATTAATCCAAACTACGAGGTGCCGGAGTCGGACTACAGCAACAACATCATGAAGTGCAGATGTCGGTACGACGGACACCGGGTCTGGATGTACAGCTGCCATAACGGTGAGGAAAAAGTCAAATTCTGGGAAAAAGTCAAATTTAATAATAGTTGAATAATGTATCGAAAAATTCAGAGATCAAAATCAAAATTCGGAAAGAAATGTCATACATTTGAAAAAAACTTGAATTTTTGGAAAAAGTCTAATTATGACTATAAAATCTAATTATGTTTGAAAAAAGTCAAAATGTTCAAAACTGAAAAAAAATAGAATTTTCTGAAAAAGTCTAAATTAATAATAGTAAACATTAAGAGACGGCAATCACTTATCTCGCAAATGTAGGTAAACTATTCTTGACCTACTTCAGTTACTTGAATTCACTGTATTTATCTGAAGAGTGGGCTCATTAACACATGAATACTCCTGTGTTATATCTGTTTGCATATATATTTAAGAAGTAAGCTGTACTCCATTATACTTGAAGAATTAGGTTAGGGCCAATTAAGAAAGGGACCACGGGCCGCAGTTTGGACACCCCAATGACTTTAAAAAATGTGTTTTTACATGTTATACTAGGCAAGTTTTGTTTTTGTTTAATTGGAGACAGTTCTGAGTCATCCAGTCATTGACGTGCTCAATGCACTTACTCAGTGTTGTAATTGAAGAGTCGTCTCATGGTGAAATTGTTATATACATTCGGGTGTCATCTGCATAGCTATGATAACTTTGGTCATTGTTTTTCATTATTTGAGCCAGTGGTAGCATGTCGATATTAAAAAGCAGAGGTCCTAAGATAGAGCCTTGAGGAACCCCACATGTCATATTTGTCAACGCTGATGTGTAGTTGCCTATAGAGACACTAGTGCATTTTTTATGATTTGTTTTAGGACATACTATACTATGAAGGTTTGGACACCCCCAGGTATAAAGTATGCAGATAGACCACCTCATATTACTCATTGTAGGTGACGTGTGGAGTTATATATTTACAGATATATATAATGTGTGTGTTCCTGCAGGCGGTTCTTTAAGCACTGAGACGGAGGAGACGTTCCCCGGTCTCCTGAACAACCAGGTGACCCACAGGTAGACACTCTGAAGACCCCTGAACAACCAGAGATCCCTGAACAACCAGGTGACCCACAGGTAGACACTCTGAAGACCCCTGAACAACCAGAGACCCCTGAACAACCAGGTGACCCACAGGTAGACACTCTGAAGACCCCTGAACAACCAGAGACCCCTGAACAACCAGGTGACCCACAGGTAGACACTCTGAAGACCCCTGAACAACCAGAGACCCCTGAACAACCAGGTGACCCACAGGTAGACACTCTGAAGACCCCTGAACAACCAGAGACCCCTGAACAACCAGGTGACCCACAGGTAGACACTCTGAAGACCCCTGAACAACCAGAGACCCCTGAACAACCAGGTGACCCACAGGTAGACACTCTGAAGATCCCTGAACAACCAGAGACCCCTGAACAACCAGGTGACCCACAGGTAGACACTCTGAAGATCCCTGAACAACCAGAGACCCCTGAACAACAAGGTGACACACAGGTAGACACTCTGAAGACCCCTGAACAACCATAGACCCCTGAACAACCAGGTGACCCACAGGTAGACACTCTGAAGACCCCTGAACAACCAGGTGACACACAAGTAGACACTCTGAAGACCCCTGAACAACCAGAGACCCCTGAACAACCAGGCCACCCACAGGTAGACACTCTGAAGACTCCTGAACAACCAGGCCACCCACAGGTAGACACTCTGAAGACCCCTGAACAACCAGGTGACCCACAGGGAGACACTCTGAAGACCCCTGAACAACCAGAGACCCCTGAACAACCAGTTGACCCACAGGTAGACACTCTGAAGACCCCTGAATAACCAGAGACCCCTGAACAACCAGGTGACCCACAGGTACACACTCTGAAGACCCCTGAACAACCAGAGACTCCTGAACAACCAGGTGACCCACAGGTAGACACTCTGAAGACCCCTGAACAACCAGAGACCCATGAACAACCAGGTGACCCACAGGTAGACACTCTGAAGACCCCTGAACAACCAGAGACCCCTGAACAACCAGGTGACCCACAGGTAGACACTCTGAAGACCCCTGAACAACCATAGACCCCTGAACAACAAGGTGACACACAGGTAGACACTCTGAAGACCCCTGAACAACCATAGACCCCTGAACAACCAGGTGACCCACAGGTAGACACTCTGAAGACCCCTGAACAACCAGGTGACACACAAGTAGACACTCTGAAGACCCCTGAACAACCAGAGACCCCTGAACAACCAGGCCACCCACAGGTAGACACTCTGAAGACTCCTGAACAACCAGGCCACCCACAGGTAGACACTCTGAAGACCCCTGAACAACCAGGCCACCCACAGGTAGACACTCTGAAGACCCCTGAACAACCAGGTGACCCACAGGTAGACACTCTGAAGACCCCTGAACAACCAGAGACCCCTGAACAACCAGGCCACCCACAGGTAGACACTCTGAAGACTCCTGAACAACCAGGCCACCCACAGGTAGACACTCTGAAGACCCCTGAACAACCAGGTGACCCACAGGTAGACACTCTGAAGACCCCTGAACAACCAGAGACCCCTGAACAACCAGGCCACCCACAGGTAGACACTCTGAAGACACCTGAACAACCAGGCCACCCACAGGTAGACACTCTGAAGACCCCTGGACCCCATCCAACATCCGAAAACTTCTTATAAACTCCTCTTCAAACCATCTTTAAATATCCTCCTTCATCCATGTGGCAGCATCTTTTATTCTTCCTCCAAAATGTGTTCAGAGCGATTACAGCTATTTCTGAGTCCTGACAACTATGACTTATTTTGGATACATTAAGACAAAATATGACTTTTTATGGAGACATTTTAACACCCTATACTATGACTTTTTTCCGAACATACTATACTAATATTCTTTTTAGACTGTATTATCATTTCTTTCCAACATCCTATACTATGACTTTTTCTTGACAAACCATTCTGAAGACTTTGATGAAATTAACTTGTCAGAAAGTGCCAGGTACTTTACAAACGCTGCAGCCCTTCCTGTTCAAAGAGGATTTAAATAAATGATTGAAAAACAACAGCAGAAGTCTGTTTAAAGTGCCTTTCGCTTTTTATATAACTCACCCTTTTAAATGTAATTGAGGCTTTAAGTTTTACTAAATAAATGGGGTTGTATCTTTGAGTTGAAGGTGGGTGCTGCCACAGGTTGCTAACCACTAGCAGCTAGTTGTTAGCTGCATTTTAGCACTTCCTGTCCCCGGGTCTGGAGGTCAATGGTTTTCTGGATGTGTTTTTGGTCTGAAATAAGCTCTGTGGTTAACACAAGCTGGAGAGATTTTAATTCTACGACATCAAATACGTCAGTAAATACATCTCTGCAATAATCCAAAATCACATGGAGAGATCCCATTGGACGAGGGAGATGCTGCCTTCAGGGTCCAACAGAGAAATACCACATCCCTGCGCCACTCTACTCTGAGAAACTAATGCCCCCCCCCCCCCTTTAGACAGTCAGAGTTGCAGATATGACTTACTGTAATTTAAGTTGTTTTTACGGTTTTACTCCTTAAAAACATACGTACAATACCGTGTGTGTTAATGCTATTTTATTGTCCTTTTTTATAATGGTGCTATCTAACCGGTCCTCTGTTTTCTGAGGGTGCGGTTCACGTTGAACAGCTACATTATGTTTACTAACAGTATACTTGAACTGAGCGTATCAAACATTTGCTTTGTGTGTAAAAGTGTAATAAAGGTCTGAGTTATGGAGCAACCAAATATCACATGTTCAGCGTTCATTTATTCTTCACTATCACTCGTTCTTCTTCTCTGGGAGGATCTTCTTTCTGAAATAGTATAACAGAAGCATGTTCATGACCTTATATTTAACACATTACACTGTGACTTTAAATAAATGATGACATAATGTGCTGTTTGTTTAGTAAAACATTTGACATACTTTACTATGTTTGTTTTTCCGACTTACTATAAATGTGACTTATTGTGGAAACATTTTGAAAAACTACGACTTATTGTGGATACATTTTGAAAAACTACAACCTTTTTTGGATACATTTAGACGAACTACGACTTATTGTGGATACATTTTGAAAAACTACAACCTTTTTTGGATACATTTAGACGAACTACGACTTATTGTGGATACATTTAGACGAACTACGACTTATTGTGGATACATTTAGACGAACTACGACTTATTGTGGATACATTTAGACGAACTACGACTTATTGTGTATATATTTAGACGAACTAAGACTTATTGTGGATACATTTAGACGAACTACGACTTATTGTGGATACATTTAGACGAACTACGACTTATTGTGGATACATTTAGACGAACTACGACTTATTGTGGATACATTTAGACGAACTACGACTTATTGTGGATACATTTAGACAAACTACGACTTATTGTGGATACATTTAGACGAACTACGACTTATTGTGGATACATTTAGACAAACTGACTTATTGTGGAAACATTTAGACGAACTACGACTTATTGTGGATACATTTAGACGAACTACGACTTATTGTGGATACATTTAGACGAACTACGACTTATTGTGGATACATTTAGACGAACTACGACTTATTGTGGATACATTTAGACGAACTACGACTTATTGTGGATACATTTAGACGAACTACGACTTATTGTGGATACATTTAGACGAACTACGACTTATTGTGGATACATTTAGACGAACTACGACTTATTGTGGATATATTTTGAAAAACGACGACTTATTGTGGATACATTTAGACAAACTGACTTATTGTGGATACATTTAGACGAACTACGACTTATTGTGGATACATTTAGACAAACTGACTTATTGTGGATACATTTAGACGAACTACGACTTATTGTGGATACATTTAGACGAACTACGACTTATTGTGGATACATTTAGACGAACTACGACTTATTGTGGATACATTTAGACAAACTGACTTATTGTGGATACATTTAGACGAACTACGACTTATTGTGGATACATTTAGACAAACTGACTTATTGTGGATACATTTAGACGAACTACGACTTATTGTGGATACATTTAGACGAACTACTACTTATTGTGGATACATTTAGACGAACTACGACTTATTGTGGATACATTTAGACGAACTATGACTTATTGTGGATACATTTAGACGAACTACGACTTATTGTGGATAAATTTAGACGAACTACGACTTATTGTGGATACATTTAGACAAACTGACTTATTGTGGATACATTTAGACGAACTACGACTTATTGTGGATACATTTAGACGAACTACGACTTATTGTGGATACATTTAGACAAACTGACTTATTGTGGATACATTTAGACGAACTACGACTTATTGTACATACATTTAGACGAACTACGACTTATTGTGGATACATTTAGACGAACTATGACTTATTGTGGATACATTTAGACAAACTACGACTTATGGATACATTTAAACAAACTGACGTATTATGGATACATTTAGACGAACTATGACTTATTGTGGATACATTTAGACGAACTACGACTTATTGTGGATACATTTAGACAAACTACGACTTATTGTGGATACATTTAGACAAACTACGACTTATGGATACATTTAGACAAACTACGACTTATGGATACATTTAGACAAACTACGACTTATGGATACATTTAAACAAACTGACGTATTATGGATACATTTAGACGAACTACGACTTATTGTGGATACATTTAGACGAACTACGACTTATTGTGGATACATTTAGACGAACTACGACTTATTGTGGATACATTTAAACAAACTGACGTATTATGGATACATTTAGACGAACTACGACTTATTGTGGATACATTTAGACGAACTACGACTTATTGTGGATACATTTAGACGAACTACGACTTATTGTGGATACATTTAGACGAACTACGACTTATTGTACATACATTTAGACGAACTACGACTTATTGTGGATACATTTAGACGAACTACGACTTATTGTACATACATTTAGACGAACTACGACTTATTGTGGATACATTTAGACGAACTACGACTTATTGTGGATACATTTAGACGAACTACGACTTATTGTGGATACATTTAGACGAACTACGACTTATTGTGGATACATTTAGACGAACTACGACTTATTGTGGATAAATTTAGACGAACTACGACTTATTGTGGATACATTTAGACGAACTACGACTTATTGTGGATACATTTAGACGAACTACGACTTATTGTGGATACATTTAGACGAACTATGACTTATTGTGGATACATTTAGACGAACTACGACTTATTGTGGATACATTTAGACGAACTACGACTTATTGTGGATACATTTAGACGAACTACGACTTATTGTGGATAAATTTAGACGAACTACGACTTATTGTGGATACATTTAGACGAACTACGACTTATTGTGGATACATTTAGACGAACTACGACTTATTGTGGATACATTTAGACGAACTACGACTTATTGTGGATAAATTTAGACGAACTACGACTTATTGTGGATACATTTAGACGAACTACGACTTATTGTGGATACATTTAGATGAACTACGACTTATTGTGGATACATTTAGACAAACTACGACTTATTGTGGATACATTTAGACAAACTACGACTTATTGTGGATACATTTAGACAAACTGACTTATTGTGGAAACATTTAGACGAACTACGACTTATTGTGGATACATTTAGACGAACTACGACTTATTGTGGATACATTTAGACGAACTATGACTTATTGTGGATACATTTAGACGAACTACGACTTATTGTGGATACATTTAGACGAACTACGACTTATTGTGGATAAATTTAGACGAACTACGACTTATTGTGGATACATTTAGACAAACTGACTTATTGTGGATACATTTAGACGAACTACGACTTATTGTGGATAAATTTAGACGAACTACGACTTATTGTGGATACATTTAGACGAACTACGACTTATTGTAGATAAATTTAGACGAACTACGACTTATTGTGAATACATTTAGACAAACTGACTTATTGTGGATACATTTAGACGAACTACGACTTATTGTGGATACATTTAGACGAACTACGACTTATTGTGGATACATTTAGACAAACTGACTTATTGTGGATAAATTTAGACGAACTACGACTTATTGTACATACATTTAGACGAACTATGACTTATTGTGGATACATTTAGACGAACTACGACTTATTGTGGATAAATTTAGACGAACTACGACTTATTGTGGATAAATTTAGACGAACTACGACTTATTGTGGATACATTTAGACAAACTGACTTATTGTGGATACATTTAGACGAACTACGACTTATTGTGGATACATTTAGACGAACTACGACTTATTGTGGATAAATTTAGACGAACTACGACTTATTGTGAATACATTTAGACAAACTGACTTATTGTGGATACATTTAGACGAACTACGACTTATTGTGGATACATTTAGACGAACTACGACTTATTGTGGATACATTTAGACAAACTGACTTATTGTGGATACATTTAGACGAACTATGACTTATTGTGGATACATTTAGACAAACTGACTTATTGTGGATACATTTAGACAAACTGACTTATTGTGGATACATTTAGACAAACTGACTTATTGTGGATACATTTAGACGAACTAAGACTTATTGTGGATACATTTAGACGAACTATGACTTATTGTGGATACATTTAGACGAACTACGACTTATTGTGGATACATTTAGACGAACTACGACTTATTGTGGATACATTTAGACGAACTACGACTTATTGTGGATACATTTAGACGAACTACGACTTATTGTGGATACATTTTGAAAAACGACGACTTATTGTGGATACATTTTGACGAACTACGACTTATTGTGGATACATTTAGACGAACTACGACTTATTGTGGATACATTTAGACGAACTACGACTTATTGTGGATACATTTAGACGAACTGACTTATTGTGGATACATTTAGACGATCTACGACTTATTGTGGATACATTTAGACGAACTGACTTATTGTGGATACATTTAGACGAACTACGACTTATTGTGGATACATTTAGATGAACTACGACTTATTGTGGATACATTTAGACAAACTGACTTATTGTGGATACATTTAGACGAACTACGACTTATTGTGGATACATTTAGACAAACTACGACTTATTGTGGATACATTTAGACAAACTGACTTATTGTGGATACATTTAGACGAACTACGACTTATTGTACATACATTTAGACGAACTACGACTTATTGTGGATACATTTAGACGAACTATGACTTATTGTGGATACATTTAGACAAACTACGACTTATGGATACATTTAAACAAACTGACGTATTATGGATACATTTAGACGAACTATAACTTATTGTGGATACATTTAGACGAACAACGACTTATTGTGGATACATTTAGACGAACTACGACTTATTGTGGATACATTTAGACGAACTACGACTTATTGTGGATACATTTAGACGAACAACGACTTATTGTGGATACATTTAGACGAACTACGACTTATTGTGGATACATTTAGACGAACTACGACTTATTGTGGATACATTTAGACGAACTACGACTTATTGTGGATACATTTAAACAAACTGACATATTATGGATACATTTAGACGAACTATGACTTATTGTGGATACATTTAGACGAACTACGACTTATTGTGGATAAATTTAGACGAACTACGACTTATTGTGGATACATTTAGACAAACTGACTTATTGTGGATACATTTAGACGAACTACGACTTATTGTGGATACATTTAGACAAACTACGACTTATTGTGGATACATTTAGACAAACTGAATTATTGTGGATACATTTAGACGAACTACGACTTATTGTGGATACATTTAGACAAACTACGACTTATTGTGGATACATTTAGACAAACTGACTTATTGTGGATACATTTAGACGAACTACGACTTATTGTGGATACATTTAGACAAACTGACTTATTGTGGATACATTTAGACGAACTACGACTTATTGTGGATACATTTAGACAAACTACGACTTATGGATACATTTAAACAAACTGACGTATTATGGATACATTTAGACGAACTATGACTTATTGTGGATACATTTAGACGAACAACGACTTATTGTGGATACATTTAGACGAACTACGACTTATTGTGGATACATTTAGACGAACTACGACTTATTGTGGATACATTTAGACGAACTACGACTTATTGTGGATACATTTAAACAAACTGACATATTATGGATACATTTAGACGAACTATGACTTATTGTGGATACATTTAGACGAACTACGACTTATTGTGGATACATTTAGACAAACTGACGTATTATGGATACATTTAGACAAACTATGACTTATTGTGGATACATTTAGACGAACTACGACTTATTGTGGATACATTTAGACAAACTACGACTTATTGTGGATACATTTAGACAAACTACGACTTATGGATACATTTAGACAAACTACGACTTATGGATACATTTAGACAAACTACGACTTATGGATACATTTAAACAAACTGACATATTATGGATACATTTAGACGAACTATGACTTATTATGGATACATTTAGACGAACTACGACTTATTGTGGATACATTTAGACAAACTGACGTATTATGGATACATTTAGACAAACTATGACTTATTGTGGATACATTTAGACGAACTACGACTTATTGTGGATACATTTAGACAAACTACGACTTATTGTGGATACATTTAGACAAACTACGACTTATGGATACATTTAGACAAACTACGACTTATGGATACATTTAGACAAACTACGACTTATGGATACATTTAAACAAACTGACGTATTATGGATACATTTAGACGAACTACGACTTATTGTGGATACATTTAGACGAACTACGACTTATTGTGGATACATTTAGACGAACTACGACTTATTGTGGATACATTTAGACGAACTACGACTTATTGTGGATACATTTAGACAAACTACGACTTATTGTGGATACATTTAGACAAACTACGACTTATGGATACATTTAGACAAACTACGACTTATGGATACATTTAGACAAACTACGACTTATGGATACATTGAAACAAACTGACGTATTATGGATACATTTAGACGAACTACGACTTATTGTGGATACATTTAGACGAACTACGACTTATTGTGGATACATTTAGACGAACTACGACTTATTGTACATACATTTAGACGAACTACGACTTATTGTGGATACATTTAGACGAACTATGACTTATTGTGGATACATTTAGACGAACTACGACTTATTGTGGATACATTTAGACAAACTGACTTATTGTGGATACATTTAGACGAACTACGACTTATTGTACATACATTTAGACGAACTACGACTTATTGTGGATACATTTAGACGAACTATGACTTATTGTGGATACATTTAGACAAACTACGACTTATGGATACATTTAAACAAACTGACGTATTATGGATACATTTAGACGAACTACGACTTATTGTGGATACATTTAGACGAACTACGACTTATTGTGGATACATTTAGACGAACTACGACTTATTGTGGATACATTTAGACGAACTACGACTTATTGTGGATACATTTAGACGAACTACGACTTATTGTGGATACATTTAGACGAACTACGACTTATTGTGGATACATTTAGACGAACTACGACTTATTGTGGATACATTTAGACGAACTACGACTTATTGTGGATACATTTAGACGAACTACGACTTATTGTGGATACATTTAGACGAACTACGACTTATTGTGGATATATTTTGAAAAACGACGACTTATTGTGGATACATTTTGACGAACTACGACTTATTGTGGATACATTTAGACGAACTACGACTTATTGTGGATACATTTAGACGAACTACGACTTATTGTGGATACATTTAGACGAACTGACTTATTGTGGATACATTTAGACGAACTACGACTTATTGTGGATACATTTAGACGAACTGACTTATTGTGGATACATTTAGACGAACTACGACTTATTGTGGATACATTTAGATGAACTACGACTTATTGTGGATACATTTAGACAAACTGACTTATTGTGGATACATTTAGACGAACTACGACTTATTGTGGATACATTTAGACAAACTACGACTTATTGTGGATACATTTAGACAAACTGACTTATTGTGGATACATTTAGACGAACTACGACTTATTGTACATACATTTAGACGAACTACGACTTATTGTGGATACATTTAGACGAACTATGACTTATTGTGGATACATTTAGACAAACTACGACTTATGGATACATTTAAACAAACTGACGTATTATGGATACATTTAGACGAACTATAACTTATTGTGGATACATTTAGACGAACAACGACTTATTGTGGATACATTTAGACGAACTACGACTTATTGTGGATACATTTAGACGAACTACGACTTATTGTGGATACATTTAGACGAACAACGACTTATTGTGGATACATTTAGACGAACTACGACTTATTGTGGATACATTTAGACGAACTACGACTTATTGTGGATACATTTAGACGAACTACGACTTATTGTGGATACATTTAAACAAACTGACATATTATGGATACATTTAGACGAACTATGACTTATTGTGGATACATTTAGACGAACTACGACTTATTGTGGATAAATTTAGACGAACTACGACTTATTGTGGATACATTTAGACAAACTGACTTATTGTGGATACATTTAGACGAACTACGACTTATTGTGGATACATTTAGACAAACTACGACTTATTGTGGATACATTTAGACAAACTGAATTATTGTGGATACATTTAGACGAACTACGACTTATTGTGGATACATTTAGACAAACTACGACTTATTGTGGATACATTTAGACAAACTGACTTATTGTGGATACATTTAGACGAACTACGACTTATTGTGGATACATTTAGACAAACTGACTTATTGTGGATACATTTAGACGAACTACGACTTATTGTGGATACATTTAGACAAACTACGACTTATGGATACATTTAAACAAACTGACGTATTATGGATACATTTAGACGAACTATGACTTATTGTGGATACATTTAGACGAACAACGACTTATTGTGGATACATTTAGACGAACTACGACTTATTGTGGATACATTTAGACGAACTACGACTTATTGTGGATACATTTAGACGAACTACGACTTATTGTGGATACATTTAAACAAACTGACATATTATGGATACATTTAGACGAACTATGACTTATTGTGGATACATTTAGACGAACTACGACTTATTGTGGATACATTTAAACAAACTGACATATTATGGATACATTTAGACGAACAACGACTTATTGTGGATACATTTAGACGAACTACGACTTATTGTGGATACATTTAGACGAACTACGACTTATTGTGGATACATTTAGACGAACTACGACTTATTGTGGATACATTTAAACAAACTGACATATTATGGATACATTTAGACGAACTATGACTTATTGTGGATACATTTAGACAAACTACGACTTATTGTGGATACATTTAGACAAACTACGACTTATGGATACATTTAGACAAACTACGACTTATGGATACATTTAGACAAACTACGACTTATGGATACATTTAAACAAACTGACATATTATGGATACATTTAGACGAACTATGACTTATTATGGATACATTTAGACGAACTACGACTTATTGTGGATACATTTAGACAAACTGACGTATTATGGATACATTTAGACAAACTATGACTTATTGTGGATACATTTAGACGAACTACGACTTATTGTGGATACATTTAGACAAACTACGACTTATTGTGGATACATTTAGACAAACTACGACTTATGGATACATTTAGACAAACTACGACTTATGGATACATTTAGACAAACTACGACTTATGGATACATTTAAACAAACTGACGTATTATGGATACATTTAGACGAACTACGACTTATTGTGGATACATTTAGACGAACTACGACTTATTGTGGATACATTTAGACGAACTACGACTTATTGTGGATACATTTAGACGAACTACGACTTATTGTGGATACATTTAGACAAACTACGACTTATTGTGGATACATTTAGACAAACTACGACTTATGGATACATTTAGACAAACTACGACTTATGGATACATTTAGACAAACTACGACTTATGGATACATTGAAACAAACTGACGTATTATGGATACATTTAGACGAACTACGACTTATTGTGGATACATTTAGACGAACTACGACTTATTGTGGATACATTTAGACGAACTACGACTTATTGTGGATACATTTAGACGAACTATGACTTATTGTGGATACATTTAGACAAACTACGACTTATGGATACATTTAAACAAACTGACGTATTATGGATACATTTAGACGAACTACGACTTATTGTGGATACATTTAGACGAACTACGACTTATTGTACATACATTTAGACGAACTACGACTTATTGTGGATACATTTAGACGAACTATGACTTATTGTGGATACATTTAGACAAACTACGACTTATGGATACATTTAAACAAACTGACGTATTATGGATACATTTAGACGAACTACGACTTATTGTGGATACATTTAGACGAACTACGACTTATTGTGGATACATTTAGACGAACTACGACTTATTGTGGATACATTTAGACGAACTACGACTTATTGTGGATACATTTAGACGAACTACGACTTATTGTGGATACATTTAGACGAACTACGACTTATTGTGGATACATTTAGACGAACTACGACTTATTGTGGATACATTTAGACGAACTACGACTTATTGTGGATACATTTAGACGAACTACGACTTATTGTGGATACATTTAGACGAACTACGACTTATTGTGGATACATTTAGACGAACTACGACTTATTGTGGATACATTTAGACGAACTACGACTTATTGTGGATACATTTAAACAAACTGACGTATTATGGATACATTTAAACAAACTGACGTATTATGGATACATTTAGACGAACTACGACTTATTGTGGATACATTTAGACAAACTACGACTTATTGTGGATACATTTAGACGAACTACGACTTATTGTGGATACATTTAGACGAACTACGACTTATTGTGGATACATTTAGACGAACTACGACTTATTGTGGATACATTTAGACAAACTACGACTTATTGTGGATACATTTAGACAAACTACGACTTATTGTGGATACATTTAGACAAACTGACTTATTGTGGAAACATTTAGACGAACTACGACTTATTGTGGATACATTTAGACGAACTACGACTTATTGTGGATACATTTAGACGAACTATGACTTATTGTGGATAAATTTAGACGAACTACGACTTATTGTGGATAAATTTAGACGAACTACGACTTATTGTGGATAAATTTAGACGAACTACGACTTATTGTGGATACATTTAGACAAACTGACTTATTGTGGATACATTTAGACGAACTACGACTTATTGTGGATAAATTTAGACGAACTACGACTTATTGTGGATACATTTAGACGAACTACGACTTATTGTAGATAAATTTAGACGAACTACGACTTATTGTGAATACATTTAGACAAACTGACTTATTGTGGATACATTTAGACGAACTACGACTTATTGTGGATACATTTAGACGAACTACGACTTATTGTGGATACATTTAGACAAACTGACTTATTGTGGATAAATTTAGACGAACTACGACTTATTGTACATACATTTAGACGAACTATGACTTATTGTGGATACATTTAGACGAACTACGACTTATTGTGGATACATTTAGACGAACTACGACTTATTGTGGATAAATTTAGACGAACTACGACTTATTGTGGATACATTTAGACAAACTGACTTATTGTGGATACATTTAGACGAACTACGACTTATTGTGGATACATTTAGACGAACTACGACTTATTGTGGATAAATTTAGACGAACTACGACTTATTGTGAATACATTTAGACAAACTGACTTATTGTGGATACATTTAGACGAACTACGACTTATTGTGGATACATTTAGACAAACTGACTTATTGTGGATACATTTAGACGAACTAAGACTTATTGTGGATACATTTAGACAAACTGACTTATTGTGGATACATTTAGACGAACTACGACTTATTGTGGATACATTTAGACGAACTACGACTTATTGTGGATACATTTAGACGAACTACGACTTATTGTGGATACATTTAGACGAACTACGACTTATTGTGGATACATTTAGACGAACTACGACTTATTGTGGATACATTTAGACGAACTACGACTTATTGTGGATATATTTTGAAAAACGACGACTTATTGTGGATACATTTAGACGAACTAGGACTTATTGTGGATACATTTAGACGAACTACGACTTATTGTGGATACATTTAGACGAACTACGACTTATTGTGGATACATTTAGACGAACTACGACTTATTGTGGATACATTTAGACGAACTGACTTATTGTGGATACATTTAGACGAACTACGACTTATTGTGGATACATTTAGACGAACTATGACTTATTGTGGATACATTTAGACGAACTACGACTTATTGTGGATAAATTTAGATGAACTACGACTTATTGTGGATACATTTAGACGAACTGACTTATTGTGGATACATTTAGACGAACTACGACTTATTGTACATACATTTAGACGAACTACGACTTATTGTGGATACATTTAGACGAACTACGACTTATGGATACATTTAAACAAACTGACGTATTATGGATACATTTAGACGAACTATGACTTATTGTGGATACATTTAGACGAACAACGACTTATTGTGGATACATTTAGACGAACTACGACTTATTGTGGATACATTTAGACGAACTACGACTTATTGTGGATACATTTAGACGAACAACGACTTATTGTGGATACATTTAGACGAACTACGACTTATTGTGGATACATTTAGACGAACTACGACTTATTGTGGATACATTTAGACGAACTACGACTTATTGTGGATACATTTAAACAAACTGACATATTATGGATACATTTAGACGAACTATGACTTATTGTGGATACATTTAGACGAACTACGACTTATTGTGGATAAATTTAGACGAACTACGACTTATTGTGGATACATTTAGACAAACTGACTTATTGTGGATACATTTAGACGAACTACGACTTATTGTGGATACATTTAGACAAACTACGACTTATTGTGGATACATTTAGACAAACTGACTTATTGTGGATACATTTAGACGAACTACGACTTATTGTGGATACATTTAGACAAACTACGACTTATTGTGGATACATTTAGACAAACTGACTTATTGTGGATACATTTAGACGAACTACGACTTATTGTGGATACATTTAGACAAACTGACTTATTGTGGATACATTTAGACGAACTACGACTTATTGTGGATACATTTAGACAAACTACGACTTATGGATACATTTAAACAAACTGACGTATTATGGATACATTTAGACGAACTATGACTTATTGTGGATACATTTAGACGAACAACGACTTATTGTGGATACATTTAGACGAACTACGACTTATTGTGGATACATTTAGACGAACTACGACTTATTGTGGATACATTTAGACGAACTACGACTTATTGTGGATACATTTAAACAAACTGACATATTATGGATACATTTAGACGAACTACGACTTATTGTGGATACATTTAGACGAACTACGACTTATTGTGGATACATTTAGACAAACTGACGTATTATGGATACATTTAGACGAACTACGACTTATTGTGGATACATTTAGACAAACTGACGTATTATGGATACATTTAGACAAACTACGACTTATTGTGGATACATTTAGACAAACTATGACTTATTGTGGATACATTTAGACAAACTATGACTTATTGTGGATACATTTAGACAAACTATGACTTATTGTGGATACATTTAGACGAACTACGACTTATTGTGGATACATTTAGACAAACTACGACTTATTGTGGATACATTTAGACAAACTACGACTTATGGATACATTTAGACAAACTACGACTTATGGATACATTTAGACAAACTACGACTTATGGATACATTTAAACAAACTGACGTATTATGGATACATTTAGACGAACTACGACTTATTGTGGATACATTTAGACAAACTGACTTATTGTGGATACATTTAGACGAACTACGACTTATTGTGGATACATTTAGACAAACTACGACTTATTGTGGATACATTTAGACAAACTGACTTATTGTGGATACATTTAGACGAACTACGACTTATTGTACATACATTTAGACGAACTACGACTTATTGTGGATACATTTAGACGAACTATGACTTATTGTGGATACATTTAGACAAACTACGACTTATGGATACATTTAAACAAACTGACGTATTATGGATACATTTAGACGAACTACGACTTATTGTGGATACATTTAGACGAACTACGACTTATTGTGGATACATTTAGACGAACAACGACTTATTGTGGATACATTTAGACGAACTACGACTTATTGTGGATACATTTAGACGAACTACGACTTATTGTGGATACATTTAGACGAACTACGACTTATTGTGGATACATTTAAACAAACTGACATATTATGGATACATTTAGACGAACTATGACTTATTGTGGATACATTTAGACGAACTACGACTTATTGTGGATAAATTTAGACGAACTACGACTTATTGTGGATACATTTAGACAAACTGACTTATTGTGGATACATTTAGACGAACTACGACTTATTGTGGATACATTTAGACGAACTACGACTTATTGTGGATACATTTAGACGAACTACGACTTATTGTGGATACATTTAGACAAACTACGACTTATTGTGGATACATTTAGACAAACTGACTTATTGTGGATACATTTAGACGAACTACGACTTATTGTGGATACATTTAGACAAACTGACTTATTGTGGATACATTTAGACGAACTACGACTTATTGTGGATACATTTAGACAAACTACGACTTATGGATACATTTAAACAAACTGACGTATTATGGATACATTTAGACGAACTATGACTTATTGTGGATACATTTAGACGAACAACGACTTATTGTGGATACATTTAGACGAACTACGACTTATTGTGGATACATTTAGACGAACTACGACTTATTGTGGATACATTTAGACGAACTACGACTTATTGTGGATACATTTAAACAAACTGACATATTATGGATACATTTAGACGAACTATGACTTATTGTGGATACATTTAGACGAACTACGACTTATTGTGGATACATTTAGACAAACTGACGTATTATGGATACATTTAGACGAACTACGACTTATTGTGGATACATTTAGACAAACTGACGTATTATGGATACATTTAGACAAACTATGACTTATTGTGGATACATTTAGACGAACTACGACTTATTGTGGATACATTTAGACAAACTACGACTTATTGTGGATACATTTAGACAAACTACGACTTATTGTGGATACATTTAAACAAACTGACATATTATGGATACATTTAGACAAACTATGACTTATTGTGGATACATTTAGACGAACTACGACTTATTGTGGATACATTTAGACAAACTACGACTTATTGTGGATACATTTAGACAAACTACGACTTATGGATACATTTAGACAAACTACGACTTATGGATACATTTAGACAAACTACGACTTATGGATACATTTAAACAAACTGACGTATTATGGATACATTTAGACGAACTATGACTTATTGTGGATACATTTAGACGAACTACGACTTATTGTGGATAAATTTAGACGAACTACGACTTATTGTGGATACATTTAGACAAACTGACTTATTGTGGATACATTTAGACGAACTACGACTTATTGTGGATACATTTAGACAAACTACGACTTATTGTGGATACATTTAGACAAACTGACTTATTGTGGATACATTTAGACGAACTACGACTTATTGTGGATACATTTAGACAAACTACGACTTATTGTGGATACATTTAGACAAACTGACTTATTGTGGATACATTTAGACGAACTACGACTTATTGTGGATACATTTAGACAAACTGCGACTTATTGTGGATACATTTAGACGAACTACGACTTATTGTGGATACATTTAGACAAACTACGACTTATTGTGGATACATTTAGACAAACTGACTTATTGTGGATACATTTAGACGAACTACGACTTATTGTGGATACATTTAGACAAACTGACTTATTGTGGATACATTTAGACGAACTACGACTTATTGTGGATACATTTAGACAAACTACGACTTATGGATACATTTAAACAAACTGACGTATTATGGATACATTTAGACGAACTATGACTTATTGTGGATACATTTAGACGAACAACGACTTATTGTGGATACATTTAGACGAACTACGACTTATTGTGGATACATTTAGACGAACTACGACTTATTGTGGATACATTTAGACGAACTACGACTTATTGTGGATACATTTAAACAAACTGACATATTATGGATACATTTAGACGAACTATGACTTATTGTGGATACATTTAGACGAACTACGACTTATTGTGGATACATTTAGACAAACTGACGTATTATGGATACATTTAGACGAACTACGACTTATTGTGGATACATTTAGACAAACTGACGTATTATGGATACATTTAGACAAACTATGACTTATTGTGGATACATTTAGACGAACTACGACTTATTGTGGATACATTTAGACAAACTACGACTTATTGTGGATACATTTAGACAAACTACGACTTATGGATACATTTAGACAAACTACGACTTATGGATACATTTAAACAAACTGACGTATTATGGATACATTTAGACGAACTACGACTTATTGTGGATACATTTAGACGAACTACGACTTATTGTGGATACATTTAGACGAACTACGACTTATTGTGGATACATTTAGACGAACTACGACTTATTGTGGATACATTTAGACAAACTACGACTTATTGTGGATACATTTAGACAAACTACGACTTATGGATACATTTAGACAAACTACGACTTATGGATACATTTAAACAAACTGACGTATTATGGATACATTTAGACGAACTACGACTTATTGTGGATACATTTAGACGAACTACGACTTATTGTGGATACATTTAGACGAACTACGACTTATTGTGGATACATTTAAACAAACTGACGTATTATGGATACATTTAGACGAACTACGACTTATTGTGGATACATTTAGACGAACTACGACTTATTGTGGATACATTTAGACAAACTACGACTTATTGTGGATACATTTAGACGAACTACGACTTATTGTACATACATTTAGACGAACTACGACTTATTGTGGATACATTTAGACGAACTATGACTTATTGTGGATACATTTAGACAAACTACGACTTATGGATACATTTAAACAAACTGACGTATTATGGATACATTTAGACGAACTACGACTTATTGTGGATACATTTAGACGAACTACGACTTATTGTGGATACATTTAGACGAACTACGACTTATTGTGGATACATTTAGACGAACTACGACTTATTGTGGATACATTTAGACGAACTACGACTTATTGTGGATACATTTAGACGAACTACGACTTATTGTGGATACATTTAGACGAACTACGACTTATAGCTTGGTTTCACTTGACGTCACACCGCTGCGTTCCTTTGGCGCGAAATTCCATTGGAGGTCAGGAAGTAATTTTCTACAGAGGATCTAGCTGCTGTTACCATTGTGAAAATGCCGGTGTGTTGTGTAGTTTACGGTTGTTCCAATCGATCCGGCCGAGAGAAAAACAAGAGGTTTTACCGAGTGCCGAAGGTTGTCGTCCATAAACTGAGCAATTTAAGAAGCTAACCGAAGAACGCCCGAAAAAATGGCTTTCAAACCTACATCTGCGGTCGGGAGGAGCAGAGTCGTCTAATTCACGTGTCTGCAGCGACCACTTCATCAGAGGTATTAGCTAACTTGGTTTTTGTGGCTTTGTTTATGTATTATTGGGTTGTGGTTAAATGCTTATTTACTTAGTAATACTGATCATGTTTAAGTTACCTGTAGTCTAATATGGACTTTGTTGGGACTTTTTAGGGTGCCCTAGCGCTTTGGGTGACGTTGAGTCGGTAGACTGGGCTCCCACTGTTAGCCTCGGTTACCACCGATTATATATACAGTCTATGCGAAACAACGTCGCCGACGCGGTAACCATAGTACCTACATGTAATCATAACACACATACTACACATATATATATATATACACAGAACACTCACAGGCCAGTTAATGCTGAAGGCAAGGCGACAGCCGTAACACTGCCTTACATGAGTCCATGTAGCTAAAGTTAGCTAGCTAGATGTCTCCTAATAATGCTACTTAGAGGTAAGAAGGTATAGGTAGTTAACACTCACCCGGGCAAAAACAAGGCGACATTTGTTTAATGCCTTTTTGGTGCCGAGGTCATTCACCCATCCACACACGAAGTAGTTGAAAGCTTCCAGGCTTTTATACGCTTTCATTTGGCTAGCCGTGTAGTAGGAGGTATGAAGGACGAGGTAGCTGGTGATATCCATCGCCTCGACAGCGGGCAAATCTGACAAATCACGAGAAAAGTCGCTCTTTTTCAGCTGATACGGATCGTATCCGATGTGTGCTGTGATTTTTTCACGATATCTGCGGCGTGCAGGTTCATTTAATTGTTTGACATAGTCGGTGTCCTCCATGATTCCTGCGTTGATGAATGATTGCGTTTTCACTTCCTGACCTCCACTTGAATTTCGCGCGTCGTAGAAGTCACGTGACTGAAACCAAGCTATTGTGGATACATTTTGAAAAACTACGACTTATTGTGGATACATTTAGACGAACTACGACTTATTGTGGATACATTTAGACGAACTACGACTTATTGTGGATACATTTAGACGAACTACGACTTATTGTGGATACATTTAGACGAACTACGACTTATTGTGGATACATTTAGACGAACTACGACTTATTGTGGATACATTTAAACAAACTGACGTATTATGGATACATTTAAACAAACTGACGTATTATGGATACATTTAGACGAACTACGACTTATTGTGGATACATTTAGACAAACTACGACTTATTGTGGATACATTTAGACGAACTACGACTTATTGTGGATACATTTAGACGAACTACGACTTATTGTGGATAAATTTAGACGAACTACGACTTATTGTGGATACATTTAGACGAACTACGACTTATTGTGGATACATTTAGACGAACTACGACTTATGGATACATTTAAACAAACTGACGTATTATGGATACATTTAGACGAACTACGACTTATTGTGGATACATTTAGACGAACTACGACTTATTGTGGATACATTTAGACGAACTACGACTTATTGTGGATACATTTAAACAAACTGACGTATTATGGATACATTTAGACGAACTACGACTTATTGTGGATACATTTAGACGAACTACGACTTATTGTGGATACATTTAGACAAACTACGACTTATTGTGGATACATTTAGACGAACTACGACTTATTGTACATACATTTAGACGAACTACGACTTATTGTGGATACATTTAGACGAACTATGACTTATTGTGGATACATTTAGACAAACTACGACTTATGGATACATTTAAACAAACTGACGTATTATGGATACATTTAGACGAACTACGACTTATTGTGGATACATTTAGACGAACTACGACTTATTGTGGATACATTTAGACGAACTACGACTTATTGTGGATACATTTAGACGAACTACGACTTATTGTGGATACATTTAGACGAACTACGACTTATTGTGGATACATTTAGACGAACTACGACTTATTGTGGATACATTTAGACGAACTACGACTTATTGTGGATACATTTAGACGAACTACGACTTATTGTGGATACATTTAGACGAACTACGACTTATAGCTTGGTTTCACTTGACGTCACACCGCTGCGTTCCTTTGGCGCGAAATTCCATTGGAGGTCAGGAAGTAATTTTCTACAGAGGATCTAGCTGCTGTTACCATTGTGAAAATGCCGGTGTGTTGTGTAGTTTACGGTTGTTCCAATCGATCCGGCCGAGAGAAAAACAAGAGGTTTTACCGAGTGCCGAAGGTTGTCGTCCATAAACTGAGCAATTTAAGAAGCTAACCGAAGAACGCCCGAAAAAATGGCTTTCAAACCTACATCTGCGGTCGGGAGGAGCAGAGTCGTCTAATTCACGTGTCTGCAGCGACCACTTCATCAGAGGTATTAGCTAACTTGGTTTTTGTGGCTTTGTTTATGTATTATTGGGTTGTGGTTAAATGCTTATTTACTTAGTAATACTGATCATGTTTAAGTTACCTGTAGTCTAATATGGACTTTGTTGGGACTTTTTAGGGTGCCCTAGCGCTTTGGGTGACGTTGAGTCGGTAGACTGGGCTCCCACTGTTAGCCTCGGTTACCACCGATTATATATACAGTCTATGCGAAACAACGTCGCCGACGCGGTAACCATAGTACCTACATGTAATCATAACACACATACTACACATATATATATATATACACAGAACACTCACAGGCCAGTTAATGCTGAAGGCAAGGCGACAGCCGTAACACTGCCTTACATGAGTCCATGTAGCTAAAGTTAGCTAGCTAGATGTCTCCTAATAATGCTACTTAGAGGTAAGAAGGTATAGGTAGTTAACACTCACCCGGGCAAAAACAAGGCGACATTTGTTTAATGCCTTTTTGGTGCCGAGGTCATTCACCCATCCACACACGAAGTAGTTGAAAGCTTCCAGGCTTTTATACGCTTTCATTTGGCTAGCCGTGTAGTAGGAGGTATGAAGGACGAGGTAGCTGGTGATATCCATCGCCTCGACAGCGGGCAAATCTGACAAATCACGAGAAAAGTCGCTCTTTTTCAGCTGATACGGATCGTATCCGATGTGTGCTGTGATTTTTTCACGATATCTGCGGCGTGCAGGTTCATTTAATTGTTTGACATAGTCGGTGTCCTCCATGATTCCTGCGTTGATGAATGATTGCGTTTTCACTTCCTGACCTCCACTTGAATTTCGCGCGTCGTAGAAGTCACGTGACTGAAACCAAGCTATTGTGGATACATTTTGAAAAACTACGACTTATTGTGGATACATTTAGACGAACTACGACTTATTGTGGATACATTTAGACGAACTACGACTTATTGTGGATACATTTAGACGAACTACGACTTATTGTGGATACATTTAGACGAACTACGACTTATTGTGGATACATTTAGACGAACTACGACTTATTGTGGATACATTTAGACGAACTACGACTTATTGTGGATACATTTAAACAAACTGACGTATTATGGATACATTTAAACAAACTGACGTATTATGGATACATTTAGACGAACTACGACTTATTGTGGATACATTTAGACAAACTACGACTTATTGTGGATACATTTAGACGAACTACGACTTATTGTGGATACATTTAGACGAACTACGACTTATTGTGGATAAATTTAGACGAACTACGACTTATTGTGGATACATTTAGACGAACTACGACTTATTGTGGATACATTTAGACGAACTACGACTTATTGTGGATACATTTAGACGAACTACGACTTATTGTGGATACATTTAGACGAACTATGACTTATTGTGGATACATTTAGACGAACTACGACTTATTGTGAATACATTTTGAAAAACTACGACTTATTGTGGATACATTTAGACGAACTACGACTTATTGTGGATACATTTAGACGAACTATGACTTATTGTGGATACATTTAGACGAACTACGACTTATTGTGGATAAATTTAGACGAACTACGACTTATTGTGGATAAATTTAGACGAACTACGACTTATTGTGGATACATTTAGACAAACTGACTTATTGTGGATACATTTAGACGAACTACGACTTATTGTGGATAAATTTAGACGAACTACGACTTATTGTGGATAAATTTAGACGAACTACGACTTATTGTGGATACATTTAGACAAACTGACTTATTGTGGATACATTTAGACGAACTACGACTTATTGTGGATACATTTAGACAAACTACGACTTATTGTGGATACATTTAGACGAACTACGACTTATTGTGGATACATTTAGACAAACTGACTTATTGTGGATACATTTAGACGAACTACGACTTATTGTACATACATTTAGACGAACTATGACTTATTGTGGATACATTTAGACGAACTACGACTTATTGTGGATAAATTTAGACGAACTACGACTTATTGTGGATAAATTTAGACGAACTACGACTTATTGTGGATACATTTAGACAAACTGACTTATTGTGGATACATTTAGACGAACTACGACTTATTGTGGATAAATTTAGACGAACTACGACTTATTGTGAATACATTTAGACAAACTGACTTATTGTGGATACATTTAGACGAACTACGACTTATTGTGGATACATTTAGACGAACTACGACTTATTGTGGATACATTTAGACGAACTACGACTTATTGTACATACATTTAGACGAACTACGACTTATTGTGGATACATTTAGACGAACTATGACTTATTGTGGATACATTTAGACGAACTACGACTTATTGTACATACATTTAGACGAACTATGACTTATTGTGGATACATTTAGACGAACTACGACTTATTGTGGATACATTTAGACGAACTACGACTTATTGTGGATACATTTAGACGAACTACGACTTATTGTGGATACATTTAGACGAACTACGACTTATTGTACATACATTTAGACGAACTACGACTTATTGTGGATACATTTAGACGAACTATGACTTATTGTGGATACATTTAGACGAACTACGACTTATTGTACATACATTTAGACGAACTACGACTTATTGTGGATACATTTAGACGAACTACGACTTATTGTACATACATTTAGACGAACTATGACTTATTGTGGATACATTTAGACGAACTACGACTTATTGTGGATACATTTAGACGAACTACGACTTATTGTGGATACATTTAGACGAACTATGACTTATTGTGGATACATTTAGACGAACTACGACTTATTGTGAATACATTTAGACAAACTGACTTATTGTGGATACATTTAGACGAACTACGACTTATTGTGGATACATTTAGACGAACTACGACTTATTGTGGATACATTTAGACGAACTACGACTTATTGTACATACATTTAGACGAACTACGACTTATTGTGGATACATTTAGACGAACTATGACTTATTGTGGATACATTTAGACGAACTACGACTTATTGTACATACATTTAGACGAACTATGACTTATTGTGGATACATTTAGACGAACTACGACTTATTGTGGATACATTTAGACGAACTACGACTTATTGTGGATACATTTAGACGAACTACGACTTATTGTGGATACATTTAGACGAACTACGACTTATTGTACATACATTTAGACGAACTACGACTTATTGTGGATACATTTAGACGAACTATGACTTATTGTGGATACATTTAGACGAACTACGACTTATTGTACATACATTTAGACGAACTACGACTTATTGTGGATACATTTAGACGAACTACGACTTATTGTACATACATTTAGACGAACTATGACTTATTGTGGATACATTTAGACGAACTACGACTTATTGTGGATACATTTAGACGAACTACGACTTATTGTGGATACATTTAGACGAACTATGACTTATTGTGGATACATTTAGACGAACTATGACTTATTGTGTATATATTAGCATGTCGTCGTGTCAGGGACACGACGACATGCTGACTGCAGTGGGGTTTGAACCTGGGCTTCCCTGACCCCAACACCAACGCACTAGTCCACTGCGCCACACGCCACCCAGTAAAATAAAATGTGGTAAAAATAGTAATATAATAATCTGAAGTTTAAGAAAAATGTCGAATAGAAGATACAATAAAAATAAAAATATGTATACATAGATAAGAAGTAAAAAAAAAAAAAAAAAAAAATCCAATAATAAGTAGAATACAAAACGTTACACATTATACTACAATTTATACCATGTATATTACAAGATATACACAGGTGGATTAGTTGTATTAACAGTTTAACGCAGCAGCACTGCCCCCTTGTGGCTCAAAGCAAACACTACACTCTCTGCAGAAGAAGAAAGTGGTTTCACAAAAAAACTGATGTTTTGGGATCCATTCAATCGCTATCCCAGCATGCATTGCTGTATACGGTACAGAAAAAGGTAAATAAAAGAACAAATATGTTTTAAAAAATTGATAAGTACTTATTTAAAGTGAAGATGTGCAGCTTTACTTGGTTGTAAATAGGCATTATTACTGATAGGAAAAAGTTGTATAATGCTGTGAGCAGTGGCTTTGCATTGTGGGTAATGTAGTCACCAGGTCACACTATTAAAGGGTTCCTATTGTGCTTTGTGTAGGTTTTAGTGCATGTAAATGGTCTACAAAGGCTAACATGTTCGTTCCTTCTGTAACACGCATGTGGTTTCCATCTCTGGGTTAAAGTTCAAATGTATTTCATATCTCTGTTTTTAAAAACCCACACAGAAGAATGCATGATTTACTGATCCTGGTGAAGGTTTCCTTTCTACAAAGGTCAGAGGTCAGTGAAAATCAGACGAGCCACTGAGGCGTCGTGGCGTTCTCAGATCCTACGTCTCTCTCCGCTCCTGTGAGAATAAAACCAATGTTTCAAAATCCCTACGACTATTAAATATCGCCCTTGAAAGCAGACCAAGTTGAACCGAAGCCCTGGAGTCCGTTCAACTCTTGGATCCTAACTTCTCGACTGTAAATCATAAAAAAAAGCACAAGGAACTTGGTGTCTTTTTTGCAAGATTGATTCATAAGATGTGAAAAAAGCAACACATAAAAACCAGGATCCAGCACCGTGTTAAAATCTGTACACTTTTTATTTGTCAGCATACACCTTTTAGATAAAAATAAATAAAATTGATTTCAACTGAAAAAAGAAACGTAGAAAAGTCCAGTCAACAGAACTCCTGATAAATAAACTAAACCAACAATCATACATGACATTTTATCTTTAGACATCACGATAAAAGGTTGATCTTTTGTGCAATGGCATTCAGAAATCTGTACGTGTACATCTAGTCATTTTATACTCTAACATTACATACAGCAGTTTGTCCAACATTTGTAAAGATTTTATAAACATTACATCATTATTTCAGCTTCACAGGTAAGGTCTGGTCACACCCGGAAGTTGTGCAGGGAATTTAATTTGTGCTTTTCTGCAAAGTATTTTGTGCTAGAAGCTCGGATACAAGTCTCACATGGCTAGCCAGACATCTGCTGTAGCTAGCTGCTCACTCTGGCTAGCAAACCGCTAACTCTGGCTAGCAAACCGCTAACTCTGGCTAGCAAACCTCTAAATCTGGCTAGAAAACCTCTAAATCTGGCTAGCAAACCGCTAACTCTCGCTTGCAAACTGCTAACTCTGGCTAGCAAACCGCTAACTCTGGCTAGCAAACCGCTAACTCTGGCTAGCAAACCTCTAAATCTGGCTAGAAAACCTCTAAATCTGGCTAGCAAACCGCTAACTCTCGCTAGCAAACTGCTAACTCTGGCTAGCAAACCGCTAACTCTGGCTAGCAAACCGCTAACTCTGGCTAGCAAACCTCTAAATCTGGCTAGAAAACCTCTAAATCTGGCTAGCAAACCGCTAACTCTCGCTAGCAAACTGCTAACTCTGGCTAGCAAACCGCTAACTCTGGCTAGCAAACCGCTAACTCTGGCTAGCAAACCTCTAAATCTGGCTAGAAAACCTCTAAATCTGGCTAGCAAACCGCTAACTCTCGCTAGCAAACTGCTAACTCTGGCTAGCAAACCTCCAACTCTGGCTAGCTGCTAACGCTGGCTAGCAAACTGCTAACTCTGGCTAGCAAACCTCCAACTCTGGCTACCAAACCACTAACTCTGGCTAGCAAACTGCTAACTCTGGCCAGCTGCTAACTCTGGCTAGCAAACCTCTAACTCTGGCTAGCAAACCTCCAACTCTGGCTAGCAAACCTCCAACTCTGGCTAGCAAACAACTAACTCTGGCTCGCAAACCTCTAAATCTGGCTAGCAAACCGCTAACTCTGGCCAGCTGCTAACTCTGGCTAGCAAACCTCTAACTCTGGCTAGCAAACCTCCAACTCTGGCTAGCAAACCTCCAACTCTGGCTAGCAAACCTCCAACTCTGGCTAGCAAACCTCTAACTCTAGCTAGCAAACCTCTAAATCTGGCTAGCAAACCGCTAACTCTCGCTAGCAAACTGCTAACTCTGGCTAGCAAACCTCCAACTCTGGCTAGCTGCTAACGCTGGCTAGCAAACTGCTAACTCTGGCTAGCAAACCTCCAACTCTGGCTACCAAACCTCTAACTCTGGCTAGCAAACTGCTAACTCTGGCCAGCTGCTAACTCTGGCTAGCAAACCTCTAACTCTGGCTAGCAAACCTCCAACTCTGGCTACCAAACCTCTAACTCTGGCTAGCAAACTGCTAACTCTGGCCAGCTGCTAACTCTGGCTAGCAAACCTCTAACTCTGGCTAGCAAACCTCCAACTCTGGCTAGCAAACCTCCAACTCTGGCTAGCAAACCTCCAACTCTGGCTAGCAAACAACTAACTCTGGCTCGCAAACCTCTAACTCTGGCTAGCAAACCGCTAACTCTGGTGATAACCCAGATTTTACCTTTAAAGTTCTGTTTACTCCCACTTGTGCTTTAATCCTCAGTGTAGACCATTTTAAATAAATAAATTGTTATTAAAGAGGGGGAATGAAGCGCTCAGAAATAGCACGCTTGCTAACGGGCTGTTGTTAGCTTAGCTTAGTAGCTAACGGGAGAATTCATTGTTAATTCAAAGGACATACTTGTAGGATTGACTGTTGTCCATTAAAAACATTATTTAAACTGGACACCAGATGTAAAGAAGGTGTCCAATGGGAATTGTTCGCTTAGTGCATTCGTTCTTAGACATTTTATTTTCTTATTTAATTTTGTTGGGTGACTTAACATTGTGGATTCAAGTGAAGATTAAAATGTGCTTTTCAACAACTTCTGTGTTTGGCTCAACTCATTAAATGTCTGAATAAAGACAGCAGCTTAGAAACTTTGAGGTACAAAACAGCAGCTAATTATCTACGTAGCTACGGAAGCTACGTAGCTACGACAGCTTATTAGCCACCCTTCCAACTCCCGATTCCTTTAAAGTGTTGTCAAGATGGCTTTCTTTTGGTTAAAAAAAGCTAATGTAAGAGTCAAATTCACCAAAGTTGGACTCAATGTGAAACATCTGAGCTGATTCACCTTTCCCCCCCATTGAGCAAATACCCATTAGCAGCGTTTTCATTGGAATAATAACATTTTGAACCCTGGTGTGACCATCCCTGTTCACTTCAACACATTCAAAACCATTACAGGCACTGTCAACTAACAAGAGCACTTTTAATACTTCGGTCAAAGGCAAATCTCACAATAAAATATGGATATATAAGACAGTAGTCACCAAACACTATGCATAGCACAGTTTACAGAAAGAAGCATTGATAAATATAACACACTGAATACAGAGCGGGCACATGTTTTGGCTTTCTTACATTTAAAAGATGCACATTTTTTTGGACGATTGACTGGAATGTGTTTATGCTGACGTTCTTAAGGGTTGTCAGTTTTAACTATAAGGTCAAACATTATAAAGTAAACATGCAGGAAGATAAATAACCAGACACCCTTGAAAGAAATCAGGAATAAAGCAAACAAACCTCTTGATGAAATGCTTTCATAAGATAATAAAGTACAGTATTGGTTTGGATGAGTTCCTTCATTAGACATTAATTACCCTGACGTTTTGGCTTGGAGTGTCCCACAAATAGATACACTAAATGTTGCTTTTTAATCCAAAATAAAGGGTTATTACTCATTAAATTGAGCTAGTTGTCAAACAGATTGCAGACTTTAACCCTTAAAGGTAAAAGGAAGTCAGGAATAAAGATATCTTGGTCATAAAGGATTCTCACGCACATTACATGGGAACGGGTCGATTGTAGAGACGGAGTTTTTAGGGTGCAGGTCTTTTGGGGGGTCCTCATTTGGGGGGTCCTCATTGGAGGGGGCACTGATGCGGACCTTGAAGAACTGTTTGATAGCTACAGAAACACAAAGATGAACACAAGACTGAGCTTTAAATAAGACAGAAAATGTGTAATCAATAACAAAAACGATTACTTTTTTCACACAGTTCTCAGATCACTGTACAGTTCACAATCTGCCGTCCTGTAATGTAATGGAGAGGACTCTTTAAAGTAGAGACACTACATACTGATATACACCTGAACATCAGCAGGAGAGGACTCTTTAAAGTAGAGACACTACATACTGATATACACCTGAACATCAGCAGGAGAGGACTCTTTAAAGTAGAGACACTACATACTGATATACACCTGAACATCAGCAGGAGAGGACTCTTTAAAGTAGAGACACTACATACTGATATACACCTGAACATCAGCAGGAGAAGACTCTTTAAAGTAGAGACACTACATACTGATATACACCTGAACAGCAGCAGGAGAGGACTCTTTAAAGTAGAGACACTACATACTGATATACACCTGAACATCAGCAGGAGAGGACTCTTTAAAGTAGAGACACTACATACTGATATACACCTGAACATCAGCAGGAGAGGACTCTTTAAAGTAGAGACACTACATACTGATATACACCTGAACATCAGCAGGAGAGGACTCTTTAAAGTAGAGACACTACATACTGATATACACCTGAACATCAGCAGGAGAGGACTCTTTAAAGTAGAGACACTACATACTGATATACACCTGAACATCAGCAGGAGAGGACTCTTTAAAGTAGAGACACTACATACTGATATACACCTGAACATCAGCAGGAGAGGACTCTTTAAAGTAGAGACACTACATACTGATATGAACCTGAACATCACTCATTAGGTCCCAATCACAAGCGATGCCAGAAACCCTGGTGAACGTTGTCCTTTCTTGTGATTATCATTGGATTTTCATAGTGTTTTCTGTCCCAACATTCCCAACTAGACCAAAAGCTTTAACCTCCAACTGCCACATGAACAGCTTTTCAACATATACCTTAATTTATCTCAATTCAACACTTTAGCAGAACCTTGAACCCCATTCAGTGCGTCAACCTACATTTAAAAGTATCTTATATCAGGGTTTAGTCTTCACCGGGTAACAGGAGCGCTGCGCACTCAAACCAAAATGCAGAATATCTTTGAAAAATGTTAAAGGGATGCCAGAAAAGTTCCTCCAGAAATCTGAGTATCAAGCAGAGGGTTAGACGGCAGAGACGTTTTTGTTTTTACGGAGCTCCGACGTCACGTTGTTGTTTACGTCAGGAGACATCTTGTATACGGGCGTCATGTTCTCCAGATAATTGATATATCTTATAAACAAGATCAGAGACACAGTACTCATACTAGGCTATATCTTTCTAGAAAACCCCCTGCAATATTTCTACCTTAATTTATATTGCCAATACTGAATGAATTACTCGCTAACTCCTTTGAACGCTAACACCTTGACTGACAAATCTAACTCTGGTGTTCCTAAAACTGAATTCGTCAGGGTTTCAGTTATAGAAGCAGAAAAACCAGAGTGGATTAGATTCTGTATTCAAATAATAGTGAAAATGTTAGCTGAGGCTTTTGGACTTTTTTATTTGGTGCGTTTCTTTACGCTGAACACAAACTGCTCCGCCCTTGACTGACACTGATAGATATTCAGGATTTGGTCTAAATCAGATAATCTGTCTGCTGGCTCTCCACATGCAGACCACTCTTACACAACAGTTCAAACTAAGCCATCTCTATCTCACACACATTGCAAAACACTGCGTCTACAGCTCGGTTTGTTGGAAGAAGCATTGAGCGTTTGTTTATGGTGTTGAAACCAAAAGCAGGTATTGTTCAGTCGGGTATTTATGAAGAAGGTGCGAACATACAGTGGGACAAAAAAGTATTTAGTCAGCCACCAATTGTGCAAGTTCTCCCACTTAAAAATATGAGAGAGGCCTGTAATCTTCATCCTAGGTACACTTCAACTATGAGAGACAGAATGGGGGGAAAGAATCCAGGAAATCACATTGTAGGATTTTTAATGAATTCATTGGTAAATTCCTCGATAAAATAAGTACTTGGTCACCTACAAACAAACAAGATTTCTGGCTCTCACAGACCTGTAACTTCTTCTTTAAGAGCCTCCTCTGTCCTCCACTTGTTAACTGTATTAATGGCACCTGTTTGAACTCGTTATCAGTATAAAAGACACCTGTCCACAACCTCAAACAGTCACACTCCAAACTCCACTATGGCCAAGACCAAAGAGCTGTCAAAGGACACCAGAAACTAAATGGTAGACCTGCACGAGGCTGGGAAGACTGAATCTGCAATAGGTAAGCAGCTTGGTGTGAAGAAATCAACTGTGGGAGCAATTATTAGAAAATGGAAGGCAAGGCAAGTTTATTTATATAGCACCTTTCAACACAAGGCAATTCAAGGTGCTTTACAAAAAGGAAAGAGATTCAGAAAAAGGCATTTAAAAACAGTAAAAGATAATAAAAGAAACATTAAAAGAAGAAATACATGAATAAAAAGTTACAGTGCATACAAGACCACTGATAATCTCCCTCGATCTGGGGCTCCACGCAAGATCTCACCCCGTGGGGTCAAAATGATCACAAGAACGGTGAGCAAAGATCCCAGAACCACACGGGGGGACCTAGTCAATGACCTGCAGAGAGCTGGGACCAAAGTAACCATAATTTGCAAATAAATTCGTTAAAAATCAGACAATGTGATTCTCATTCTGTCTCTCATAGTTGAGGTATACCTAGGATTAAAATGACAGGCCTCTCTCATCTTTTTAAGTGGGATAACTTGCACAATTGGTGGCTGACTAAATACTTTTTTGCCCCACTGTATGTTGACCAACAGAGAAGTTGGAAGAAGTACTTAGATCCTAAACCTAAGAAAAAGTAGAAAAACTATGGTCTTAAAAGAATAAAAGTCCTACATTTGAGAAACCAATTAAGAAGTACAGAAGTATTATCAGCTAAATCTACTTCAAGTGTCCCATCCATCCATCTTCTCCCGCTTATCCGTGGTCGGGTCGTGGAGGTATCAGTTCCAGCAGAGAGCCCCAAACTTTCTTTTCCCTGGCCTCATCAACCAGCTCTGACTGGGGGATCCCAAGGCGCTCCCAGGCCAGTGAAGAGATATAATCCCTCCACCTGGTCCTAGGTCTACCCCTTGGTCTCTTCCCAGCTGGACGTGCCTGGAACACCTCCCTAGGGAGGCGCCCAGGTGGCATCCTAACTAGGTGCCCGAACCAGCTCAACTGGCTCCTTTCGACGCGAAGGAGGAGCGGTTCAACTCCGAGTCCCTCCCGGATGACCGAACTTCTCACCTTATCCCTAAGGGAGACACCAGCCACCCTGCGGAGAAAACCCATCTCGGCCGCTTGTATCGCTTCAAGTGTCCCAATATAAACTATTTAGCTCTTTTCACAGTAACATTATATTATATAGTATTATATTATGCTGGTTTTGTCAGTCACAAGTAGATGTAGGTGCTTTTTTATGTTGTATTTCTCAATGTGCAGCCAATTCTAGATGTATAGTCAAAAAGCTGGTTGATTAGTAGTTAAGTAGTGCATCATATCATCATGTGTTAATATGTTCGAATCAGAGGGGTCAACACTCACTTTGTAAAAGCTCAATTTCTAAGTGACCTAAGATGCCGTTTGTGTGTGAACGAAAAAGGCCAACACTCTTGCATTGTAAGACGATATTGGACATGAATGGCCACGTGTTAATGAAGGTTCGATTTTGAGTCTGCAGGAGACTGTGGAGAATGAAGAGGCTCGAACTCTGGAGGAATGGATGTTTTAGTTTGTGTGCAGCGCCTGCTTTCTGTGGTTCATCCCGTCTTCCAGCATGGCAGCGCTCCAACGCACTTTTCTCTCAACAGCTCCTTATAAACGTCTTGGGTTTACATTCCTCAACGGGACATGTTTGTGTATGGAGGCTCTCAGCAGGCATTTCAAACGGGAAGATTAATCCCTGTCTGCTTCTGTACGATAATGGCAGCCGTGGTTTATCCATCAATCCCAAATGTTGCCAAACACAACAGTCCCTATACAGTAGGTAAAATATTTACAGGCTGTCTTCCCCGCTACAGTGCAGTCTGCAGAGTCTGTACTAAAGTAGTTTCCAGCATGATCGGGGGCCCGGGAAGACACCGAGAAAATGCATTTTTCAGTTCACACAAGGAAAGGAAGGGATTTACTGTGACAGAGATTGATATCATTTATGGGATGAGATCTCGAGGCAATAACCTGAGGGATATAAAAGCCATCTGTGGTCATACTGGGATGGTACATTACTGCTGAGGAATGATAACTGTTGACCAAGAAACTAAATGTACAACAGGGGGAATCAGGAAGAGAGTATTTTCATAGCTGGAAAAACCTTTGCGTGAAAATATCAACAATTTGGGAGGTTTTCTCTTCAACGAAGTCTTAAAAAACGTTATTTCCAGTGTAGTAAAAGTCTCTTTTTCTCAGTATAATGGAATGGAGAACACAAAGTACTTCATTGGCAGCCTTTTCTTCACAATAACAACTCAACAATTACTATTCTTGGACGTATTATCCTACTGTTTTAATGTATTCAACGCCCTGCATGTGTAGCTTAGCTCCTAACTAGTCAAACTGTTTCCTCTATTGTCCAAAATATTTCCTTTTCAGACGGTGATTTAACCGTTTGACCTTCTGCACTCCTGTGACGTAAACGAGGAATACTTTACATGTTGTGCCTGTCCGTGATGTTATCTAACATTCTTGGAGGAAACTGATCTATTGGCTGAATTCTTGCATAATATACAGAGAGATAGACAAGAAGCAGAACTGGGAGAACATGCAGGCAGCTCAGAACACATGAGTTTAAAGTTTAGCTTTATCTTTCGTGTTGCTATTGGAAAGACTATGTAAGTAGAATAATTATTCTGGACAGTCCACTATCAGCGTTTGAGCTATTTCTCCAAAGCTAAACCCCGAGAGTCAACACGTTATGTTCGCGAATAAAAGTGTGAATAAGCCTCTGATTAAGCAGGAAAGCTAGCTGTGCTAACGCTTGACGAACTGGAACGATGACGAGAACAAGTTTCTGTTCATTATTATCATTATTTATTATTATTATTAAACGGAGCAGAGACAACATACAGTTTCTACCTTTACCCAAAGCTCAGAAAACATGTACAGTGGGGCAAAAAAGTATTTAGTCAGCCACCAATTGTGCAAGTTCTCCCACTTAAAAAGATGAGAGAGGCCTGTAATGTTCATCCTAGGTATACCTCAACTATGAGAGACAGAATGGGAAAAAGAAATCCAGAAAATCACATTGTCTGATTTTTAAAGAATGTATTTGCAAATTATGGTGGAAAATAAGTATTTGGTCAATAACAAAAGTTCATCTCAATACTTTGTTATATACCCTTTGTTGGCAATGACAGAGGTCAAACGTTTTCTGTAAGTCTTCACAAGGTTTTCACACACTGTTGCTGGTATTTTGGCCCATTCCTCCATGCAGATCTCCTCTAGAGCAGTAATGTTTTGGGGCTGTCGCTGGGCAACACGGACTTTCAACTCCCTCCAAAGATTTTCTATGGGGTTGAGATCTGGAGACTGGCTAGGCCACTCCAGGACCTTGAAATGCTTCTTACGAAGCCACTCCTTTGTTGCCCGGGCGGTGTGTTTGGGATCATTGTCATGCTGAAAGACCCAGCCACGTTTCATCTTCAATGCCCTTGCTGATGGAAGGAGGTTGTCACTCAAAATCTCACGATACATGGCCCCATTCATTATTTCCTTTACACGGATCAGTCGTCCTGGTCCCTTTGCAGAAAAACAGCCCCAAAGCATGATGTTTCCACCCCCAGGTTTCACAGTAGGTATGGTGTTCTTTGGATGCAACTCAGCATTCTTTCTCCTCCAAACACGTCTAGTTGAGTTTTTACCAAAAAGTTCTATTTTGGTTTCATCTGACCATATGACATTCTCCCAATCCTCTTCTGGATCATCGAAATGCTCTCTAGCAAACTTCAGACGGGCCTGGACATGTACTGGCTTAAGCAGGGGGACACGTCTGGCACTGCAGGATTTGAGTCCCTGGCGGCGTAGTGTGTTACTGATGGTAGCCTTTGTTACTTTGGTCCCAGCTCTCTGCAGGTCATTGACTAGGTCCCCCCGTGTGGTTCTGGGATTTTTGCTCACCGTTCTTGTGATCATTTTGACCCCACGGGGTGAGATCTTGCGTGGAGCCCCAGATCGAGGGAGATTATCAGTGGTCTTGTATGTCTTCCATTTTCTAATAATTGCTCCCACAGTTGATTTCTTCACACCAAGCTGCTTACCTATTGCAGATTCAGTCTTCCCAGCCTGGTGCAGGTCTACCATTTAGTTTCTGGTGTCCTTTGACAGCTCTTTGGTCTTGGCCATAGTGGAGTTTGGAGTGTGACTGTTTGAGGTTGTGGACAGGTGTCTTTTATACTGATAACGAGTTCAAACAGGTGCCATTAATACAGTTAACGAGTGGAGGACAGAGGAGGCTCTTAAAGAAGAAGTTACAGGTCTGTGAGAGCCAGAAATCTTGTTTGTTTGTAGGTGACCAAATACTTATTTTACCGAGGAATTTACCAATTAATTCATTAAAAATCCTACAATGTGATTCCTGGATTCTTTCCGCCCATTCTGTCTCTCATAGTTGAAGTATACCTAGGATGAAAATTACAGGCCTCTCTCATCTTTTTAAGTGGGAGAACTTGCACAATTGGTGGCTGACTAAATACTTTTTTGCCCCACTGTATATTAAGTTTAACAGTTTTACATTAGCTTTGAGTCTATCTTTCGTGTCGCTGTTGGAAAGACTAAGTAAGTAGCATAATTCATGTTGACGGTCCACTATCAGCGTTACAGATTCTCCTCTAAAGCTGAACCCAGACATTATTTTAGCGAACAAGTGAGTGAATAAGCCTCTGATTAACGCTCTTCAGTAAAGAGGAAAGCTAACTCGGCTAACAGTTGACGAACTGGAAAGATGACGAGAACAAGTTTCTGTTCAAACAGAGCAGAGACAACGTACAGTTTATATCTCGTGGCAACAAACAGTGACGTCCACAGATGTAACCTCAGAATGCCTATAAGATTTTCCTCAAAAGACTACAATTAACCCCGAAGTTAAACCCCCTCAAAATGGCCAGTTCTGCACAACCCTCCGAATATCTTTGTACGTTTGTATGCAAGATACCTCTCTTAGGCCCAATCCCTAACCACGCCCAACACACCACACCCTACGCCCTACACCCTAAGCCCTACACACTACGCCCTACACACTACACCCTACACCCTAAGCCCTACACACTACGCCCTACACACTACACCCTACACACTACCCCTCCGTTTGCGCGTTCGCGTGGAGGGTCCGCCATATTAGGTGCTGTTTCAAACCAACGAGTGTGGAGCGGTGTGGAGGGCGAGTGGGCTATCAAGCCCTAAAACAGCGAGTCTGCAGCGGTGCTGACTGGAGACCGGTCTCTACCCGACCGGAGTCACGCTGTGTGTGTCCGTCAGGAAACAAGCTGTTAAAAAGTAGTTCCAGCAAACATCCACTGATAAACTGCGATGTTAACAACCTCATGATGACCTCATATGTTTTTAACTTAGGATCATACCTGTGTTTAGTCTAGAAAAAGGTAAATGTGTGCATTTTATTATAAAGTTGTGTATATTTACAGACTGTTGCAAAAACTAAGAAGCTTATAAACATCAGGTTTAAAACTAAAAGATCTTTACAAAAAAGTAACACAATTAAAGATGTTTGGAGTTTTATTTTTTGTTATTTATTTACATTTTTTGTCGAAAAGATGCTGATTTGAAACCGTTGTTACATAGTTACATTTCCTGTTTCTGCCGGAGAGAGGGGAGGCCGTCCCAAAGCTTGCTGCTGTGTTTATACCCTCCATCTGACAGGAGGAGCCTCGTTGAGCTGCGAGTGGCACTCCATGGAGTTCACTCCGTCACGGAGGGAGAGTGTGTAGGGGTAGGGTGTAGGGCGTGGTTTGGGATTGGGCCTATATCATCTTAATCTTAATCTTCATGAGCAAAATGAAATAATTGTGGTAAAGCTTGGCGAAGTAAACAAGGAAATGGGCCATTTGAAAGAAACGTGATGATTGACCAACTAGGTCCAAAGACCAGAACAAAAATGAACATTGAATTAAACTCCTGAGGTCTATCAGGGCGTAATGGATGAAAACCTCCACCCAAATGTAAGTTCAAATCTCAGTCGTAGGCAAACTGATCTCATGGGATCTGGAGTTGTATTGTTGAGGGCTCTTCAGCTTCATCTATTGCCTGACAATTGTGGAAGAAGGCATTTTAAATACCAGTTCTCTGCTGCTTTCATATCTCGCAGTAGCATTATAAAACATGACGATGAAAGAGAGGAATATCTGCTGCTGTTTGTGTTATCTTGAAACTACTAGCATCTCACTGTAGGATAAGATAAGAAGTACTTTGTTAATCCCAATTTGGGTTTTTTGTTGCTGCAGCATAAAACAAAACAAGGCATTGCACATAACAACAAATTAAAAGAGTAGAATTAATCAATTCTAAAACAGAAACATCTCAAAATAGAAATAAACCAGCATTAGAGAGTAAGAACAAATATACAGATGACGGTGAAGATAAAAGAATCTGACAAATGAAAAAAATTGAAAAATATATAGAAATTAAAAAGCGCAATTTGAAATAATTGAGGTAAAGCTTGGCGAAGCAAACAAGGAAATGGGCCATTTTAAAGAAACATGTGGTAATTGTTTGATGACTTAAAGACATGTTGCTGACAGGAGTCTTCCTCACTTTCTCATGAGGTCTTCATGAGCAGACTGTGACCAAACACTGCGGTGTTCAACGTCATAAAGCAAGCAGAGTAATCCTTTAAATGCTCCATGAAACAGTCACTAGCATGACTCACAGAGGAAGAGGCTTCATACTTTGATGTGGGGGTTTTCTTTGAATGCGGAGGAGGCGTTAAATGTTCTGTACACACACACATTAAGTATGCAGTGAGCCCTCTCATTAAAGCTCTTCCTAAAAGACCCTTTTCTCTGCACTCCTTCTCAAAACCCAAGGGAAATATACAGGTTTCATAATTGGAAAATGTGGGGGAAACTTCTGAAGCAATGGAGAGTCAGGACTCAAAGAGACACGATGGAGAGCTGGAGCTTTGATGGAGTCAGGACTCAGAGAGACACGAGGAGAGCTGGAGCTCTGATGGAGTCAGGACTCAGAGAGACACGAGGAGAGCTGGAGCTCTGATGGAGTCAGGACTCAAAGAGACGCGATGGAGAGCTGGAGCTTTGATGGAGTCAGGACTCAGAGAGACACGAGGAGAGCTGGAGCTCTGATGGAGTCAGGACTCAGAGAGACACGAGGAGAGCTGGAGCTCTGATGGAGTCAGGACTCAGAGAGACACGAGGAGAGCTGGAGCTCTGATGGAGTCAGGACTCAGAGAGACGAGGAGAGCTGGAGCTTTGATGGAGTCAGGACTCAGAGACACGAGGAAAGCTGGAGCTTTGATGGAGTCAGGACTCAGAGACACGAGGAGAGCTGGAGCTCTGATGGAGTCAGGACTCAGAGACACGAGGAGAGCTGGAGCTTTGATGGAGTCAGGACTCAGAGAGGCACAAGGAGAGCTGGAGCTCTGATGGAGTCAGGACTCAGAGACACGAGGAGAGCTGGAGCTCTGATGGAGTCAGGACTCAGAGAGACGAGGAGAGCTGGAGCTTTGATGGAGTCAGGACTCAGAGACACGAGGAGAGCTGGAGCTCTGATGGAGTCAGGACTCAGAGAGGCACAAGGAGAGCTGGAGCTCTGATGGAGTCAGGACTCAGAGACACGAGGAGAGCTGGAGCTCTGATGGAGTCAGGACTCAGAGACACAAGGAGAGCTGGAGCTCTGATGGAGTCAGGACTCAGAGACACGAGGAGAGCTGGAGCTTTGATGGAGTCAGGACTCAGAGACACGAGGAGAGCTGGAGCTTTGATGGAGTCAGGACTCAGAGAGACACGAGGAGAGCTGGAGCTCTGATGGAGTCAGGACTCAGAGAGACACGATGGAGAGCTGGAGCTCTGATGGAGTCAGGACTCAGAAACACGAGGAGAGCTGGAGCTTTGATGGAGTCAGGACTCAGAGAGACACGATGGAGAGCTGGAGCTTTGATGGAGTCAGGACTCAGAGAGACACGAGGAGAGCTGGAGCTCTGATGGAGTCAGGACTCAGAGACACGAGGAGAGCTGGAGCTTTGATGGAGTCAGGACTCAGAGAGACACGATGGAGAGCTGGAGCTCTGATGGAGTCAGGACTCAAAGAGACACGAGGAGAGCTGGAGCTTTGATGGAGTCAGGACTCAAAGAGACACGAGGAGAGCTGGAGCTCTGATGGAGTCAGGACTCAAAGAGACACGAGGAGAGCTGGAGCTCTGATGGAGTCAGGACTCAAAGAGACACGATGGAGAGCTGGAGCTCTGATGGAGTCAGGACTCAAAGAGACACGATGGAGAGCTGGAGCTTTGATGGAGTCAGGACTCAAAGAGACACGAGGAGAGCTGGAGCTTTGATGGCAAACACTGACGGTTTATTTGGAACGTCGGCCGGAGAATTCACAAGACATGTCACGGGCCACGAGTTGACCACACGGTAGAGATGCCAAATCAATTCTGAAGAACCCTTCTGTAGTTCGACGTTTTAACTACTTCAGAGTGTAATAATCAACATTCCATGAAATAATAATAAATCAATAATACATTACATTTATAAAGCGCTTTTCCTGGTGCTCAAAGCGCTTACAAGCAAGTAAAACAAAATAACAACAAGAGTAGAAAGTGCTAAGCTAGGTGGAATAAGGGCGAGGGGTTAGTGGATTAAGAGTTGAAGGCAAGAGTGAAAAGGTGAGTTTTGAGGGATTGTTTGAATGATGTGAGAGTGTTCGTGGATCTGACGTGGCTGAGGAGGGGGTTCCAGAGTGAGGGGGGGGGGGGGCTGCGAAGGCCCTGTCACCCCAGGTCCGGAGCTTTGTCCTGATGGGCTGCAGTAGGTTAGCTTCAGCAGACCTGAGGCGACGGGTGGGGGTGTATCGTTGGATGAGGTCACAGAGGTAGGGTGGGGGCAAGGTTGTTGAGGGCTTTGAAAGTGAAAAGTAATATTTTAAAGTCAAAGCGGTGTTTGATGGGGAGCCAGTGGAGGTCATGGAGGATAGGGGGGGGATGTGGTCGGAGCGTCGGGTGGAGGTCATGGAGGATAGGGGGGATGTGGTCGGAGCGTCGGGTGGAGGTCATGGAGGATAGGGGGGATGTGGTCGGAGCGTCGGGTGGAGGTGAGCAAGCGGGAAGCTGAGTATGCTGTTGCTGTTGCAGTAATCCAGTCGGGATGTTATGAAGGCATGGATCAGAGTTTCAGCAGCGGTCGATGAGAAGGAGGGTCTAATGCGGGCGATGTTCTTTAAATGGAAGAATGCGTTTTTTGTGACCTGGTTGACGTGAATGTTCCAGATGTCCCACAACCGAGAGTTGCCCGGTCACAAACTGGTAACAACAACAACAACAACTTGCTAGGGCAGCCCCTCCTTAAGGGAGATAACGGCTGCTCAAGGCTGGAGCATCTGTGTCAGAGGGCGAAGGAGGACACTAGGACAAATGATTCCCTAACAGAAAAATGTATTTGTTCTCTTTTGTTTGTCTTGTACTTACTTCATGGCCTTGTGTCAAATATGTCCCATTAGGAAAGAAGAACGTCATGGTATTTATAGATAAATATGAGCTTTAAGACTCACCGTGGAAGCTTTTATCTGGTCAGGCTTCTGTCTTCAAAGATGGTCACCTCAATCTTTACAGGATGCAGTCAAAGAAAAGCTTTTTGAAGAAAGTTCGGCTTCATTTTCCAACCATTTAAAGCAATAAGGTCCATTTATCAACAGAAGAAAAAAGAGCTTTTAGACACAGTTGAAAGAAGCGGACTGACATTTGGATTTAAGAGACTTGACACTTTCCTTGGTGCTACTTTCTTGAAAAAAAGACAAATTCTTGACATGTATTTGTTTTTGCTCATGTTAATAAGTTGCACTGTCCCTATGAAAAAAACCATATACAACTTAGAGGGTATTAATAGTTGTCTGAGGCGAAAACTCAGCTGTGAACAATTTCACTCATATTTTCTTATCCCAAATCTCCAAATGACTGACACACACACACACACACACACACACACACACACACACACACACACACACACACACACACACACACACACACACACACACACACACACACACACACACACACACACACACACACACACACACACACACACACACACACACACACACACACACACACACACACACACACACACACACACACACACACACACACACACACACACACACACGGCTTTCCTGTAAACTATAAATCACTATGTATTAGGTCATTGGTAAAGCTACTTAAAGACTGTGTTTAACAAGTTAAAGTCACCCAAAACGCTCAATGCATCATCCCTCTTTCCCGCACACGCTCATTCTTGCATAATGAGAAGGTTTTGTTATGTTAGGGCTGTTTAAATGCAGACCATTTAAAAGCATCGTGGCTGTGTTTTTTAATCCATCTGAGAGTCAGATACTGTAAGTAGCTGGAAATCATTTATTTAGGGCATTGTTTCTTAAGCTTTTTTTAAGACAAAAGACCAATCAACCCGATAAAACAAAGTCATGGACCACCTCCAAATATCCCTAACAAGAAAAAAGCAAAAGTTAAAGGCTTCATTCATAACATTTAACGACTTAATGTTAATAACATGTGTCCTATGGAGTCGGCCTAGAAGTCAATGCTTTTGAACGTGTGTTTAAAAGGAGACATTTCTTATTAACAGTAACACAAGGCTCTCAAGCTGCAGCAAAGTGCATTTGATGGAAGACGACCAACAGAGTTTCCTGGTTAAAGTTTAGGATACGACTCTTAGGCCTCTCTCGATGGGGTCGGTGAGCAGAAGGCCTCGCGGGGCGTAGATCTTGTCGTTCTGCTCCTGAATGTACTTTGCAATCTTCTTCAAAACCTTAAAAAAAAGGAAAGAAAAATCACAGTTTCAGGAACATTTCTCATAAATCGAAAAAACCACCGGTGTCAATGTATTAAGAATCTCAATCTCACGGCCACATTTCATAGAATTAACAAACTACTGTTGAGCTGATAACCAAAAGAAAAAGGTTGCTTGGTCTAATTACCAAAATATTGTAATTTCTTGTTTGTTTGACTGTTATTACACCTGCAGGATTGTCCCTCACTATGTCAGTATGCCTCTGAAATAGTGTTAGTTTTGTCAGCTATTTTTCAATTTAGTCTAACGGTATGTCCACACGGCAGCGTCGCGTTGAAGCTCGCCGGTGGGCGTGTCTGGCGCGCGACCAACAATCAATCACATTAATCTCCCGCCCCAAACACACAAGCACGCGGTTTGATTGGCTAGAGCTTGTACTGGCATATGACTTGATTGGCTAGCGCTTCCGTCGACGCTTGAGAAGTTGAACTTTTCTCAACGTTCGAAGCGAGCAACGGAGGCAAAGCGAGGCGACGGAACCACAATGCAGTTCGGCAAAGCGTGACGTCACCCCATTCAAAGTGAATGGGAAGCGTCTCCGTTGAAGCACGCGACGGAGCCGTGTGGACGTACCGTTAGTCTTAGTCCTGTGTCAAATGTCCTTGTTAGTTTTAGTCATATGTAGTCACCTTCATTGACTACATATGTTTTAGTCAACTAAAAGTCTGAGCATTTTAGCCTCATTTTAGTCAAAGAAAACTAACTACTTTGAAAACTGTTGACATTTGAGTCTTTTTTAGTCATCAGATTATATTGAACATTTCAGTCAAACTAACCTTATTTGATGAAGAACACAGGTTGAAAAAGCAGCTGGTTTGTGGTGTTCTTACCAGCTGTTTTATGGCCACATTGCTTCCCTTCTGATAAAGTAATGCAGGATGTAACGTTATCTTTGATAATATTTCGTCTCCTCACTTTTCGTCCACGAAAGTAAAGAGAGATTTTGGCAACGTTTTTATTTAGTAAACTACATTTTCATCTCGTCCTTCTTCGTCAACGATATTGCATGTTGATATCGTTACAGTTATTGTTTACTGGCGTCGGCGCCGTCTCGTCATCGTCTCTGAAACATCCCTTCTGTTATTGTATAAAGTTCATGAACATTGTATGAGATGCACATCAGAAGAAAAAGAGGACAATGAGAAGGGGAGGGTTTCAATGTGTACTGTTCCCTTATTGCAAATGTTTACTACTCCCTGTAACTGCAAGTATATTTCATTGCAACTGTTGAAATGTTCTCAGCTGTCTTCTAAATAACAAAGAATCTCAATCTCTAACTGTTCGCACAAGACGCAAGACCTATCAATGATTTACTTTAAATGTTCTGCTCTAGATTGGCCATATATCACAGAGAGTTTAGGGTGAATAAGACACACGGTGCATCCAAGTTATTGATACGTTTATGGATGCAATGTACCATTTCATAAGGTAAATTAAAGACCCTAGGGGTTTTTAAACCTTCACTGAAGACACACTTCTTCTCTCTGGCCTTCTCTCTGACACCTGACATTTCTCTGGGTTTTTTTCGGTTGTAAATTATTGTTATTGTAGTGTGTTACATAAAAAATCGTTTTTAAATGTGCTTTATAAATAAAACTTGATTTGCTTTGAGTTGATAAATCCTAGCAGCACAGAAGCAGTAAAAGATAATGCTGATAGTGTTTGAGAATTGTTTTGGTTAACTTACTTTATTTCCTTGTAACCATCAAATATCCATCTCTCTAGATTTTAAATCATCCATCTTAGTCACTTTGATATCGACTAGAAATCTCAAGATGGATTAACACTACATTTTATTCACAAACATTCATATATAGCAACCTCTGGGTCTGAGAGTGAAATCAAGGTTTAAGTTTCTCTCATGTTCAGCAGTCTGATTGTATAGAAGAAATGATGAGAAAATGACACTAATTCTCACTTGATTTACTCTAGCCTTCTTCAATACAGCATGATGTTCATTTAATAAATGATGGTCCTATTTAGTCAAAAAAAAAATGAAAAAGCTACAAAGGTGTGTTACAACTTGAACACAGTTTCACAGTTAGCCTTTTTGAATTGATTGTATAAATATGGCCTCTTAAAAATGTATTTTTGAAGCCCCCGGTTGTATTAAGCTACACCCTCACATATCTCTTCCAAAAAGATTAAACTGGCGACGACTAAAATGCCGAAATCGAGGCTTCAAAACCGCGTTTTTACAACCCAATGGAGAAACCACGGCGACTACATCGACTGCTTATAAACGCCTCCAGTCATTGGTTGTGCACTATGACATTGACAAATTGGATTGCCATAAAATGTACTACACACATCCATTTTCCCCTCTGGATTAATTGTATTATCTTCAGAGATATCTTCACATTTGATCTAGCACCAGTTCAGATGTTAGTGTGTCAAATATCTGGATTTGAAGACCAAATACTGAGGACTTTCACATCATAACTATCTTAGTCATAAACAGATCATTTAAACTCCACAAAGACCATTTACAGTATTTAGTAATGACCTTTTTATTCTGTCGAAGGTTATGTTGAGACCTAGAATAAAACCAGCAAACTCCCAAACTGTCTGGCTCAATGAGCAACCAGAGGATCCAACCCACCACATTCTTGAGCTGAGCAACAGACCTCCTTTTTTCTTTGGTAACGACCAGTCAATTTAAAATCCACGACTTTATGAGTGCTCATAAAACCCAGCCAAATGCTTTTTATCCCAGTTCATTTAAAAAAGAAAATATTCAAATGTAAGAGGAAAAGACCATTGGCATAGTAAATCCAACATTGTACTCAAACTGGGCCAAAAGAGATTTGAGATGTACATAAATCATATTTATTTGCTGGCTTTCAGAGGTCGTAAATATTGATTTACAGCCAGGCTAAAGCGTTTCACAGCAGGAGCACAACTTCCTAAAGTGTTAACCTGCTTTAAACATCTACATGTCACTTATACGTCTACTTGCGCTCAAAGCAGGATTCAGGGTTTGTAAAAAAGGTACATTTCTACACATTATTAGGACTAAATATAATTGTAAAATGGTAGTAATGCCCATATGATATATACAAGTTTGGTACCATTTACAATTATCTACAAAACCTTTTTTAACGAAAGCCAGGAAGCCAAGAAGTTCTTTAAACTTCTCAATTGTTAAGTATTGTCTCAACATCAACAAACACTATGAATAAATAGAAGACATCCAATGCAAACTTTTAGCATAAATTAAACAAATAGTTTATGCTAAAACTGTAAAAGTGAGACAGAGATGGAGCACTCGAGTCCTGGACTCGGACTCGAGTGACTCGGACTCGCACTGATTGACGCGACTGACTAGGACTCATGAATTCTCGCGCACTATGACTTGGACTCGGACTCGTGCATTTTTCCCCCCACGATGACTCGGACACGACTTGTACATTGACGCTCCGACTTGGACTCCTCTATCCTGGCGTGTGCACCTGCGAGACAAGTTCACGTACTGGGCCCCGCTATTCCAGTCTAAAGATGTCTAGAGACACACCCCGCATCGTGCTGTATGCTTTCACACATTCTGCTTCCACATTGGAAAAGAGCAGCGCAAAATGCTCGTTATGTGGAAACAATATTGAAGAGAAGGCTCCCTAACACATTACTCTAAGGATCGAGTTCAGACATATAGGCTGTCTTGAACACTATCATCAGAGTAACGTGATCTAATCAATAAATAAAGATTCAGCCAATAACACGAAAGCACATGGCTACTTAACATGCAGAATGACGTCATGTTGCATGCCAAGTAGCCATGTGCTTTCTGGGGCTTTATCTTTATCAGTAAACTGATTTAACCGGTAAAAGTTCCTTCAAAATAAGAGTCCCGATCTTATTACTATCAAAATAAAAGTGCAAAACGAAAACTTTACCATAGGAACTACCACTAAAAAAGTAACTCATTTTAAATATAGTTAGACATATTAAAGGTCATTTACAATAATAATAATAATAATATTACTAATAAGCTTTATATTTGTATGGCACCTATTACAAGAATTGTAGCCAAACTCGCTTCACAGCAGTTCAATCGACAGATTAGTATAACATGACAGGATAAAAGCAATGTAGAGGAGCAGCTATACATTTCAACACATACAGTGGGGCGAAAAAGTATTTAGTCAGCCACCAATTGTGCAAGTTCTCCCACTTAAAAAGATGAGAGAGGCCTGTAATTTTCATCCTAGGTACACCTCAACTGTGAGAGACAGAATGAGAAAAATAAATCCAGAAAATCACATTGTCTGATTTTTAAAGAATGTATTTGCAAATTATGTTGGAAAATAAGTATTTGGTCAATAACAAAAGTTCATCTCAATACTTTGTTATATACCCTTTGTTGGCAATGACAGAGGTCAAACGTTTTCTGTAAGTCTTCACAAGGTTTTCACTGTTGCTGGTATTTTGGCCCATTCCTCCATGCAGATCTCCTCTAGAGTAGTGATGTTTTGGGGCTGTCGCTGGGCAACACGGACTTTCAACTCCCTACAAAGATTTTCTATGGGGTTGAGATCTGGAGACTGGCTAGGCCACTCCAGGACCTTGAAATGCTTCTTACGAAGCCACTCCTTCGTTGCCCGGGCGGTGTGTTTGGGATCATTGTCATGCTGAAAGACCCAGCCACGTTTCATCTTCAATGCCCTTGCTGATGGAAGGAGGTTGTCACTCAAAATCTCACGATACATGGCCCCATTCATTATTTCCTCTACACGGATCAGTCGTCCTGGTCCCTTTGCAGAAAAACAGCCCCAAAGCATGATGTTTCCACCCCCATGTTTCACAGTAGGTATGGTGTTCTTTGGAACTCAGCATTCTTTCTCCTCCAAACACGTCTAGTTGAGTTTTTACCAAAAAGTTCTATTTTGGTTTCATCTGACCATATGACATTCTCCCAATCCTCTTCTGGATCATCTAAATGCTCTCTAGCAAACTTCAGACGGGCCTGGACATGTACTGGCCTAAGCATGGGGACACGTCTGGCACTGCAGGATTTGAGTCCCTGGCGGCGTAGTGTGTTACTGATGGTAGCCTTTGTTACTTTGGTCCCAGCTCTCTGCAGGTCATTGACTAGGTCCCCCCGTGTGGTTCTGGGATCTTTGCTCACCGTTCTTGTGATCATTTTGACCCCATGGGGTGAGATCTTGCGTGGAGCCCCAGATCGAGGGAGATTATCAGTGGTCTTGTATGTCTTCCATTTTCTAATAATTGCTCCCACAGTTGATTTCTTCACACCAAGCTGCTTACCTATTGCAGATTCAGTCTTCCCAGCCTGGTGCAGGTCTACAATTTTATTTCTGGTGTCCTTTGACAGCTCTTTGGTCTTGGCCATAGTGGACTTTGGAGTGCGACTGTTTGAGGTTGTGGACAGGTGTCTTTTATACTGATAACGAGTTCAAACAGGTGCCATTAATACAGTTAACAAGTGGAGGACAGAGGAGGCTCTTAAAGAAGAAGTTACAGGTCTGTGAGAGCCAGAAATCTTGTTTGTTTGTAGGTGACCAAATACTTATTTTACCGAGGAATTTACCAATTAATTCATTAAAATTCCTACAATGTGATTTCCTGGATTCTTTCCCCCCATTCTGTCTCTCATAGTTGAAGTGTACCTAGGATGAAAATTACAAGCCTCTCTCATCTTTTTAAGTGAGAGAACTTGCACAATTGGTGGCTGACTAAATACTTTTTTGCCCCACTGTATGTCCACGAAGGTTAATACATGAAGACTTGTGACTCTGACTTGACTTGGACTCTTCTTAGGTGACTTGGACTCGGACTCGAACACAGGTAATGATGACTCGGACACTCCTTGGGTGACTGACTTGGACTCGACTACGACTCCCTTGGTGACTCGGACTTGGACTCGGAGAGTGGTGACTCGAGAGTGACTTGGACTCGTGAATTGGTGACTTGACTACAACACTGAAATTAGATAACTAAACCTCCTCACGCCCAACATTAGCCGCCTTTAGCTTAGCGGTGGTGACGTGAAGTCATGTGACCGTGCTGTAGTTCCTTTATAGCCCAACATTAGCCGCCTTTAGCTTAGCGGTGGAGACGTGAAGTCATGTGACCGTGCTATAGTTCCTTTATAGCCCAACATTAGCCACCTTTAGCTTAGCGGTGGAGACGTGAAGTCATGTGACCGTGCTGTAGTTCCTCTATAGCCCAACATTAGCCACCTTTAGCTTAGCGGTGGAGACGTGAAGTCATGTGACCGTGGAGTAGTTCCTCTATAGCCCAACATTAGCCTCCTTTAGCTTAGCGGTGGTGACGTGAAGTCATGTGACCGTGCTGTAGTTCCTTTATAGCCCAACATTAGCCTCCTTTAGCTTAGCGGTGGTGACGTGAAGTCATGTTACCGTGCTGTAGTTCCTTTATATCCCAACATTAGCCGCCTTTAGCTTAGCGGTGGTGACGTGAAGTCATGTGACCGTGCTGTAGTTCCTTTATATCCCAACATTAGCCTCCTTTAGCTTAGCGGTGGTGACGTGAAGTCACGTGACCGTGCTGTAGTTCCTTTATAGCCCAACATTAGCTTCTTACTTCAAAAATCATAAAGTGGTGTTAATATGTGGAGATTATCTTGCTGAACTAAAAGTGTAAGAATCATAAACGTTTGTTTGACTCTGAGATTATTATCAAAAGTCCCCTTTTTTTGGCTCTATTAACCCTTAATGCATATTTGTAGTTGAAATATGTCTCACCTTCTCGTAGTGCGTCTCCATACACAGGAAGACGGTGTACGCAGTGAGGCAGGCCAGACAGCCTTCGATATACGACTGGCTTCCCAACTTCTCCGCTTCGGCGTACAAGTTATTCAGCGTCTGCATCGTCTCCTCGAACTGCTGTTTGTCAATCTGAAATACATCAAAAAACATCAAAAGGGTTAAAAATGATAATACAAAAGGTATTGCCAAGTGCGTATTTGGCCATAAGTGTAAGAGCTTTGTTGGGATATTCGACTGGTAATTCATCCTGCTAGCACCAGATAGTTTTCCCTTTCCATCTCCAGATACATAAGCGGCTCTATTTTCTTGGAGTCTACATTCATAAAGGGATTTCTGGGCCACCTTCCCACATTGGAAATTATTAGGATGGCCTTGCCAACTAAATGTTTTCACTTAATAACTGACGTACGGTGAAAATCCAGGAAGGAATCTAGATGGATTCTCCTTCTCCAATGGCGCACCTTGAATAAAATAAAGATGTATCTCTGAACTGAAGACAGCTTCTGGGACACAAACTGTAACCAAGACTGGCTGGAAATCAAAACCGTGTTTTTCTCAAGAATTTCCTCAAAGGAAGGGGGTTTGAAGAATGATGGAGGGTGGAGAACTGCTGGACTCTGAGGCTGTTGGACTGGGGCTGTCGACAGTAGTCTGATAGAAACAGACGCAAGGTAACATTTCGGTATTGGCAAAAAACGGAGAATCCTTGGGAGGTTATGGCTAGGTCCATGAAGGCCATACCATTACAGTTCTTAATGTCCTGATCCTGCTTCTGAGTTCATCCGGTTTATTATCCACTGACTGGACGTTTTCCAGAAGAAAACCCTGAATAAGGACGATGTTCTTTACGATTCTTTATAGCCCAACATTAGCCGCCTTTAGCTTAGCGGTGGTGACGTGAAGTCATGTGACCGTGCTGTAGTTCCTTTATAGCCCAACATTAGCCACCTTTAGCTTAGCGATGGTGACGTGAAGTCATGTGACCGTACTGTCATTTTTTTGTTAGTGAACAAAGGACACATACTTAGAATTTTTTACATGGGCCATTTTTAACCAAAACACCCCAAAATGTCTTCCTCTCGCTTTAAATCCGAACAACTGAGAGAAGAACGCATCAAATCCTCACCTTTATCTGAACCAGCTAACGCTATTCAACAGCTGGTAGAAGCTAACGCCCCTTGATGTTGACATGTTGCCAACCATGATACACTCCCTGACAGCTGACATTTTTTGAGAGAATTGACTCTCTGTATCCAGTCTCCGCTTTATCCAAAAATGACTAAAACAGTAGATCGGACCATTGCAAGAGTTGGTCTAGGAACACGGGTACAACTATGCTAAAGGTCGAGCTTGCAGCTACAGATCATAGCAGGCGGATAATAGAGTTGGAGGCTACCGTTAGCATCTGACCGCTCAAGGTAAACATCTAGATGACCGATAAGAGGAACTGGGACTTCAAATACTACTTTCCAACAACTACCCATTAGCCTTTGTGCATAGGACAATACACCATTTTAAATATATATCATTAAATCCATCCTGGACAGACTATCGCGCCACCTAACCATTCGCCTAATGTTTTTAATACCAGCGGTAACCGGGCAAAAAACATCTTCAAATAAAAGAAAGTCACCGGAGGAGTTAAAGGACAGTGACAGGGAGCATGAGAAGAAGAGGGAGAGAAAGTTTCAGCTTGATCGATGGAGTTGGCTTCTAGTGGTGCAGTGACGCGTCCTAAAACCCTTTTATAATCTATCGATTAGATTTATGATTAGAAAATTATAAAAGTAGGGTAGACATGTGGAGATTATCCGGCTGAACAAAACGTGCATTTATCAAACAGGTTTGTTTTCCACAGACCTTATTTCCAGCTATTTTCCAAAACCCTGTGGAGAAATCCCATTGCTTTCTGTGGAGGGAACCAGCAGCTTACTTCCTGGTTTTAGGACGCGTCACTGCACCTCTCAATATGATGCCAATATAAACAAGGTCTTCTGTCGGCTCTGTGCATCAATGCCCACCTATGCTGACAAGTAAGTGAAGAGTAGAAAATATAAAGGTATTGGCTTTAGGGAAATGTCCCAGCAGTTTAGGATAATGAAGGATCTAATCTAATCTATAGCCATTACATTTCTAACTCCTGATGACAGGAAGGCAGAAAGTGCATTATACAAATAATAATACTCATAATAATAGCAGAAATGTTTTAACAATGACCACAATATCATTATTTAAATAAACCAAATATGAACAATTGAGGAAAATGAGGAAGAACTGATTGTTCAAATGTTGTAGTACAAGTAGTAATGTAGTTAGTGCATAAATTACTATTGCAACAAATGTGTTAATTTTCTACATTATTAGTCGATTTTCTTTGGACGAATGCTCCGGGCCAGAGGTTACAATGGTGGGGCCAGAGGTTACAATGGTGGGGCCAGTGATAATACAATTCCACCGACCCTTAATGTCTACCCCTGCAGTTATTGGTATTTGTTTCAGTACACATATTTATTTCAGATACTTATAGTTACAGTTTTTACGCTCTATAGGTCCGACTTGAAAGACAAATAGCGTTAATTATGCCTATTCCGTCAGCCAAGAAATCGTTTAATCATAAACTTTTTTTTCATTTTCAGGGGGGCCACAGGGGGATCCAAAGTCAGTGTTAGGGGGCACTGGCCCCCCCACCCCCCCTAAATCCGCCCCTGGGCGACAGGACACTTATCGACGGCCAGACATCTATCGGCTTGGTGTGTCCGGGCCTTAACATTAAGGAACTTTGATGGCGGACTGAATGTTTTACATGCCAATAAGAGAGCTTCATATTTTCTTTCTGAACCCGACTTCAATCTGTGTGTCTTTAAATAACCTTAATTAATTTCTTTAATATTGTACTCACACTCTACTTCGTTGCATCTACTTTTTAATACAAAAAGCTGAAACTACTTTTCATGCTTGTGTAATGAATAACTTGAATAGCTAACTATTATAGTACTTTCTATCTAGGGTTGTCAACTCGCACGAGATCAATCTGGAAACATTAACGTGATTTTAAACAATGTACGCAAATGAAGACCCAGTTAGACCCACACTTCCTCCTGTAATTCGTTTGCGGATGTTAACCGTGAATTGCATGGTTGAGAAAAGGCAAATCCATTCTGAGAAATCAGCACAAGCTGCATGTATTCACTGCCTGGAGACCATGACTATTGTTCTGCCCCTGTTCTGTAGGTGTGATGAAACAGAGGAAAGGTATTTTGCTGAACCGTGCTCCAGTTTCTTGAGGTTCAGAGTCTCCACTGTAGGAACAGATAAGATGACCTGTGTGGAGCACATTATACAGAGGGGGATCACAGTATGAATACTACCATACTACTCTCTCCCTCCCTCCCTCCCTCTGACATCTCTCCCTTCTCTCCCCTGACCTCTCCACCCTCTCCACATCACTGTGGTTCAACAGATCTCTCAGAATGACAGTGAAGTGTTTCCTACCCGGGTCTCCAGCTCGGAGGGGAACTTGCTCTGGAACTGGCACACGGTGCCGTTGGAGTAATCTCTCTGGAGGAAGACTTTGGCAGCGACGGCCGCCTGCTGCCTCATGTCCTGCAGGCTGTGAGTCTGAGGACACACCAGGACTCAGCATTTAGAAACCATCACATGCTGATAAAACACACTGTGCACAATCATAAGCCTTTTAAACCCTTTGAGACACTTTACGAGTCAGCATACCATAATAACCTGTGAGGCTGTCCAACAATGTCCAATGTCACTCGTTGGTTTTATCCAAAGCGACTTACATATTGCCCCATACTCATGTTTTTGGAGTAATTTTACAGTTTTTGATGAACAGAAATATTGTTTTTCTGGCATCACTTTTTGAGGGGAAAATCTGCATTTTGGTTTGAGGGCGCAGCGCTCCTGTTACCCAGTTTAGATAAAACCCTGGTGTTGTAAAAATTGGGAACTGACATTTTTCACTGACCTGTGTGCAATGTTTATGGGGGGAGCAATTTGGGGTGAAGTGTCTTTGGGGACACAGCGACATGCTGAGAGCAGTGGGGATTAAACCAGTGCTCCCCTGATCCAAACATCAACGCAGTAGCCCACTGAGCCACAGCCCCCCCACCAACATCCCCATCTCTGACCCAAACCACGTACTGAACAGTGAATATGAGCTGTGTCCATCAAATCGGAGACACAGGGTCCCACGATTGAATAAAGTCAGACTGAAGCTCTCCTTCACCAGTCAATCCTCACAGTAAATACAGATTCAAACGCCAGGTCTAACACTAAAGGGTATTTTAGCAGCTTTCTCTCAGTGATCGTGTTGTGATGTTAAATGTCTGTTTTCCATGTATCGTGTCTTAATATCTGTCACAAATAGAGCTGATGTGACGTCAAATAGCAGACTTGATCTGTCTATTAAAGTATTATAGAAGTACCAGAGCGTAGGAATACTCTGTTACAGTAAAAGTCCTGCATTCAAAATGTTCCTCAAGTAAAAGTAGAAGTACTCAGATCTTGTACTTGAGTAAAAGTAGAAGTACTCAGATCTTGTTTTTGAGTAAAAGTAGAAGTACTCAGATCTTGTACTTGAGTAAAAGTAGAAGTACTCAGATCTTGTACTTAGTAAAAGTAGAAGTACCAGAGTGTAGGAATACTCTGTTACAGTGAAAGCATTCAAAATGTTCCTCAAGTGAAAGTATAAAAGTATTCTCATCAAAATATAGTGAAAGACAGTAAAAGTAGTCGTTGTGCAGATTGGTCCATTTCAGAATAATATATATGATATGTTTTATAATGATTGATCATGAAAGTGTTCTCAAAGCTGGTAAAGGTGCAGCTAGTCTGAATGGCTTTGTAGACTGCAGGGTAGCTGGTGGATTTACTCCAGGTGGAACTAAAGTCTGATTCAACACTTGGTTAGATTTCACATCATTCATCCAGATCTGTGAAGGAACTAAAGGGATTAATACATGTAGTGGAGTAAAAGTACACCATTTACCTCTGAACTGTAGAGGAGTATAAGTAGATCTAGTACTTGAGTAAATGTACTTTACACCACTAGGTTATTAAACAACACAATGTCGCTATTTAATAAAAAATATAACTAGTTTCCAGCATATTTGTATAAACAGGCCTACTTTAGCCTGTTAGCTTGATCAAACTAGTCCACTTTTCGTCTCTTTTCATCCAGTAATACCTCTCAGAAACACTCATGAAACATCACGTTAGGAAGAAACAGTTCCCTCACATGTGTTGTACCTAAAATATATAATATTAATGATCGTTATCTTACCTCTACCATGATGAACAAGGTTTATGTTGTGTTTGTTTTCCGCTAGCCTCTTTTAGCATGTGCTACAAAATAAGCACTCCGGAGGGGAACCTTTGTTCGATAACGAAGGTTCCGGTTGTAGATAACCGAAACATAACAAATTAATTAAAGCTAAAATAAGATGGAACTTTATTGATGCCTGTAGGGAAACTCAGCTGTCATAGCAGCAACAGAATAAGACACGAACACAGATAGCACATGGAATATACACGGGAACAATAAGAAAGTAAATATACAAATTATTATTATTGAATTAATATTAATATCATGATTTTTATTTTATTTAAAAAATATTGTAATGTATTTTATTATCATTATCATAGTATAGTATGTTTTTATTATCATTATATTCTTTATTAGTATTATTTGTATTTTCTATGTTTTTAAAATGATTAGTATTTTAATATTTATATTCTATTTGCACCCACACGAGTCATGACGTTTAAAATAGATTTTCTAATCATTGTTGGTATTCATTATGAATATCATAACAGATTACTCTTTGAATGTCCCAAAGCATAACAAGTAAAATACTCCAGAATCATAAAAAGCAACAAAAGTAATATACATCTTTATAAGAAGCCGGAAGTGGCTCAGTCAGTAGGGGCTTGGACTGGGATCCGTAGGGTCGCCGGTTCAAGTCCCCGACCAGACCGAAATATGGAGTGTGGACTGCTACAGGTCCCAGTTCATCTCCTGCCCTACCGTGTTGCCATTGAGCAAGGCACCGGACAACCCCCTTCCCCCACTCCCATTGCTCCCTGGGTGCTGTACACTAGCTGCCACTGCTCCTGGTACTAGACTCCTGTATGATGTCCTTTTTGTTTATATGTACTCATGTGGAACTACTTGCAGCAGGTCACCCTTGAAAAAGAGATCAATGATCTCAATGGGATTCACCTGCATAAGTAAAGGTTTGAAATGAAATGGTACTATGGGTTAAATGCAGAGGACACATTTCACTGTGTGTGCTGTGTGCTCTGCATGTGTGACCATTAAAGAGGGTTTCATCCCTCCCCATTCTATCTATCTATAATATATGTTTTTTAAACAAAAGAGCATAACTTAAGAAGAAACTCTGATAATAAAGTTATCTTTCTATGTTAGGGTTTCATTGTCTTTTTTGTTATCTTATGAAGATATTTACCTGTTAGATGATGACAGATTCAGTTGGAGTTTGTCTATTTCTTTATTCTGAGAGCAAACATTAACGGAGCCTACACACGGCGGCGTGCGTTGCCGCTTCAACGCTTCTGTCCATTCACTTTGAATGGGGTGACGTCACGATTCGCCGAACTGCATTGTGGGAGCAAAGCGTAGCTTCTCTCGCGGTGCTCGCTGCAAAAGTAGAGCAATGTTCTACTTTTGCCGCCTCGACGGAGGCGTCAGCCAATCGAATCATATGCCAGTGCAAGCTCTAGCCAATCAAACCGCGTGCTTGTGTGTCTGGGGCGGGAGATTCATGTGATTGGTTGTTGATCGAGTTTCAGCCCCCCCCGCCGGCAGGCGACAACGCACGCCGCCGTGTGTAGGAGCCGTAATGGTACGTCCACACGGCAGCTTCGCGTTGAAGCTTGCCGGTGGGCGTGTCTTAAGCGCGCGACCAACAACCAATCACATTAATCTCCCGCCCCGGACACACAAGCACAAGGTTTGATTGGCTAGAGCTTGTACTGGCATATGATTTGATTGGCTGGCGCTTCAGTCGACGCTTGAGAAGTTGAACATTTCTCAACTTTCGAAGTGAGCAACGGAGGCAAAGCGGCGCGACGGAACCACAATGCAGTTCGGCAAAGCGTGACGTCACCCCATTCAAGTGAATGGGAAGCGTCTCCGTTGAAGCATGCGACGCTGCCGTGTGGACGGGCCGTGGTTTCATGGTCTTTTTTGTTATTTTAGATGAAGATATTTGCCTGTTAGATGATGACAGATTCATTTGGAGTTTGTCTATTTCTTTATTCTGAGTGCAAACATTAAGGAGGATCTATGAACAATATTGTTGTGCACTTAAGTTGAAGTGGAACTAAATAAAACAGCAGTGGTGGTCCAAAGTATACGCAGTAAGACATGCACGGATACTGGAACTGTCTTTCTTAATAAGACCCGACCTCTCTATCAGACTCAGATGTTGTATTTTAATTTTAAATGCATGTGAGAACATCAGTTTTTGTTTCTGTTTCCACCACAGAAAGATGAGTGATTCTCAGGAGAGGTTTCTGGCCTTGGTTGAGCAAGAGGATTATTTTATTTTTTTGCCATTTCCAGTAAAATATCCAACTTTAAAAAACGCTCCCGGCCTGGAGACAAAAAGTTTGAGAAAAGACAGAACACACAACAAAATATGATATTTATTTAATAGCTCCATTAAAGACAGTCAGCCAGCATTTAAAGCGCTCTTAAAACAGTGCAAATAGTTAAACATGATGCAGGGAAACTTCTTCATGTCACAAGAGGATTCAATTCACTTATTCACAAACAGGTTAAAAGTGCAATACGATCATGAGACATAATGGAGATAATCCATCTGATCTGACGCTAGAGAAAAGGGGCCAAGATAAAACGTCTTTAAGAGGACATATTCTACACATTTTCAGGTGTATATCAGTACATATTGTCTCTACTTTAAAGAGTCCTCTCCTGCTGATGTTCAGGTGTATATCAGTATGTAGTGTCTCTACTTTAAAGAGTCCTCTCCTGCTGATGTTCAGGTGTATATCAGTATGTAGTGTCTCTACTTTAAAGAGTCCTCTCCTGCTGATGTTCAGGTGTATATCAGTATGTAGTGTCTCTACTTTAAAGAGTCCTCTCCTGCTGATGTTCAGGTGTATATCAGTATGTAGTGTCTCTACTTTAAAGAGTCCTCTCCTGCTGATGTTCAGGTGTATATCAGTATGTAGTGTCTCTACTTTAAAGAGTCCTCTCCTGCTGATGTTCAGGTGTATATCAGTATGTAGTGTCTCTACTTTAAAGAGTCCTCTCCTGCTGATGTTCAGGTGTATATCAGTATGTAGTGTCTCTACTTTAAAGAGTCCTCTCCTGCTGATGTTCAGGTGTATATCAGTATGTAGTGTCTCTACTTTAAAGAGTCCTCTCCTGCTGATGTTCAGGTGTATATCAGTATGTAGTGTCTCTACTTTAAAGAGTCCTCTCCTGCTGATGTTCAGGTGTATATCAGTATGTAGTGTCTCTACTTTAAAGAGTCCTCTCCTGCTGATGTTCAGGTGTATATCAGTATGTAGTGTCTCTACTTTAAAGAGTCCTCTCCTGCTGATGTTCAGCTGTATATCAGTATGTAGTGTCTCTACTTTAAAGAGTCCTCTCCTGCTGATGTTCAGGTGTATATCAGTATGTAGTGTCTCTACTTTAAAGAGTCCTCTCCTGCTGATGTTCAGGTGTATATCAGTATGTAGTGTCTCTACTTTAAAGAGTCCTCTCCTGGTGATGCTCAGCTGTATATCAGTATGTAGTCTCTCTACTTTAAAGAGTCCTCTCCTGCTGATGTTCAGGTGTATATCAGTATGTAGTGTCTCTACTTTAAAGAGTCCTCTCCTGCTGATGTTCAGGTGTATATCAGTATGTAGTGTCTCTACTTTAAAGAGTCCTCTCCTGCTGATGTTCAGGTGTATATCAGTATGTAGTGTCTCTACTTTAAAGAGTCCTCTCCTGCTGATGTGCAGGTGTATATCAGTATGTAGTGTCTCTACTTTAAAGAGTCCTCTCCTGCTGATGTTCAGGTGTATATCAGTGTGTAGTGTCTCTACTTTAAAGAGTCCTCTCCTGCTGATGTTCAGGTGTATATCAGTATGTAGTGTCTCTACTTTAAAGAGTCCTCTCCTGCTGATGTTCAGGTGTATATCAGTATGTAGTGTCTCTACTTTAAAGAGTCCTCTCCTGCTTAAATTCAGTGTATATCAGTATATAATGTCTCTACTTTAAAGAGTCCTCTCCTGCTTAAATTCAGTGTATATCAGTATGTAGTGTCTCTACTTTAAAGAGTCCTCTCCTGCTTAAATTCAGTGTATATCAGTATATAATGTCTCTACTTTAAAGAGTCCTCTCCTGCTTAAATTCAGTGTATATCAGTATGTAGTGTCTCTACTTTAAAGAGTCCTCTCCTGCTTAAATTCAGTGTATATCAGTATATAATGTCTCTACTTTAAAGAGTCCTCTCCTGCTGATGTTCAGGTGTATATCAGTATGTAGTGTCTCTACTTTAAAGAGTCCTCTCCTGCTGATGTTCAGGTGTATATCAGTATGTAGTGTCTCTACTTTAAAGAGTCCTCTCCTGCTGATGTTCAGGTGTATATCAGTATGTAGTGTCTCTACTTTAAAGAGTCCTCTCCTGCTGATGTTCAGGTGTATATCAGTATGTAGTGTCTCTACTTTAAAGAGTCCTCTCCTGCTGATGTTCAGGTGTATATCAGTATGTAGTGTCTCTACTTTAAAGAGTCCTCTCCTGCTGATGTTCAGGTGTATATCAGTATGTAGTGTCTCTACTTTAAAGAGTCCTCTCCTGCTGATGTTCAGGTGTATATCAGTATGTAGTGTCTCTACTTTAAAGAGTCCTCTCCTGCTGATGTTCAGGTGTATATCAGTATGTAGTGTCTCTACTTTAAAGAGTCCTCTCCTGCTGATGTTCAGCTGTATATCAGTATGTAGTGTCTCTACTTTAAAGAGTCCTCTCCTGCTGATGTTCAGGTGTATATCAGTATGTAGTGTCTCTACTTTAAAGAGTCCTCTCCTGCTGATGTTCAGGTGTATATCAGTATGTAGTGTCTCTACTTTAAAGAGTCCTCTCCTGGTGATGCTCAGCTGTATATCAGTATGTAGTCTCTCTACTTTAAAGAGTCCTCTCCTGCTGATGTTCAGGTGTATATCAGTATGTAGTGTCTCTACTTTAAAGAGTCCTCTCCTGCTGATGTTCAGGTGTATATCAGTATGTAGTGTCTCTACTTTAAAGAGTCCTCTCCTGCTGATGTTCAGGTGTATATCAGTATGTAGTGTCTCTACTTTAAAGAGTCCTCTCCTGCTGATGTGCAGGTGTATATCAGTATGTAGTGTCTCTACTTTAAAGAGTCCTCTCCTGCTGATGTTCAGGTGTATATCAGTGTGTAGTGTCTCTACTTTAAAGAGTCCTCTCCTGCTGATGTTCAGGTGTATATCAGTATGTAGTGTCTCTACTTTAAAGAGTCCTCTCCTGCTGATGTTCAGGTGTATATCAGTATGTAGTGTCTCTACTTTAAAGAGTCCTCTCCTGCTTAAATTCAGTGTATATCAGTATATAATGTCTCTACTTTAAAGAGTCCTCTCCTGCTTAAATTCAGTGTATATCAGTATGTAGTGTCTCTACTTTAAAGAGTCCTCTCCTGCTTAAATTCAGTGTATATCAGTATATAATGTCTCTACTTTAAAGAGTCCTCTCCTGCTTAAATTCAGTGTATATCACTATAGAAACAGGGATTTTATCCTTTGCCGACCATTTACATGCACAAAAACCTATAGAACGAACTACAGGGGAAAAAACAGTTAATGTGGGACTTCTTCTTGTAACACAGTATTTTTACAGTGTGTTTTAAGAGATTTAACGTCAGTAGAGGATCTGAGTACTTCCTCCACCCATAATGACCCTGTCAGAGTGGTATTTAGTGAGTTACCTCTGTAATGACAGCAGACTGATGGTGATCTCAGGGGGACATTTAGTGTTTCCATTAGAGAGCCCTTTAGTTAAACTATTGTCCGGGGCTGTAAAGCAGCATGTTGTAAACGAATGGTGCTCATTAGTGGTCTCTCCCACAGCAGCCTTCAGAGGAGGGAGGATTTAAAGCCAGTGATATTTGGATTTCTGCATTTAAACACATTCACTAATGGCTCCCTGAAAGCCTTGGGATGCTGCTGAGAGCATTACTCACGCTCAACACTGTGAAAATCTCTTAGCACTTTGTTATACTGTTGCTCTAAGAAGCTATAGTCATATCAATAGAGAGGTGAAGGGGTGATGTATTTCTGTGTTGGACCCTGAAGGCAGCATCTCCCTGGTCCAATGGGAGGTCTCCTTGTGATTCTGGATTATTGCAGAACATAATCTCTGTGTCAAACAAACGTTTATGATATTTACACGTTTAGTTCGGCAGGATAATCTCCACATATTAACACCACTTTATGATTTCTGAAATTAAAAAGCTAATGTTGTTCTATAAAGGAACTACAGCACGGTCACATGACTTCACGTCACCACCGCTAAGCTAAAGGAGGCTAATGTTGGGCTATAAAGGAACTACAGCACGGTCACATGACTTCACGTCACCACCGCTAAGCTAAAGGTGGCTAATGTTGGTCTATAAAGGAACTACAGCACGGTCACATGACTTCACGTCACCACCGCTAAGCTAAAGGAGGCTAAGGTTGGGCTATAAAGGAACTACAGCACGGTCACATTACTTCACGTCACCACCGCTAAGCTAAAGGCGGCTAATGTTGGGCTATAAAGGAACTACAGCACGGTCACATGACTTCACGTCACCACCGCTAAGCTAAAGGAGGCTAATGTTGGGCTATAATGGAACTACAGCACGGTCACATGACTTCACGTCACCACCGCTAAGCTAAAGGAGGCTAATGTTGGGCTATAAAGGAACTACAGCAGGGTCACATGACTTCACGTCACCACCGCTAAGCTAAAGGCGGCTAATGTTGGGCTATAAAGGAACTACAGCACGGTCACATGACTTCACGTCACCACCGCTAAGCTAAAGGTGGCTAATGTTGGGCGATAAAGGAACTACAGCACAGTCACATGACTTCACGTCACCACCGCTAAGCTAAAGGAGGCTAATGTTGGGCTATAAAGGAACTACAGCACGGTCACATGACTTCACGTCACCACCGCTAAGCTAAAGGCGGCTAATGTTGGGCTATAAAGGAACTACAGCACGGTCACATGACTTCACGTCACCACCGCTAAGCTAAAGGCGGCTAATGTTGGGCGATAAAGGAACTACAGCACGGTCACATGACTTCACGTCACCACCGCTAAGCTAAAGGAGGCTAATGTTGGGCTATAAAGGAACTACAGCACGGTCACATGACTTCACGTCACCACCGCTAAGCTAAAGGCGGCTAATGTTGGGCTATAAAGGAACTACAGCACGGTCACATGACTTCACGTAACCACCGCTAAGCTAAAGGCGGCTAATGTTGCGCTCTAAAGGAACTACAGCACGGTCACATGACTTCACGTCACCACCGCTAAGCTAAAGGAGGCTAATGTTGGGCTATAAAGGAACTACAGCACGGTCACATGACTTCACGTCACCACCGCTAAGCTAAAGGAGGCTAATGTTGGGCTATAAAGGAACTACAGCACGGTCACATGACTTCACGTCACCACCGCTAAGCTAAAGGAGGCTAATGTTGGGCTATAATGGAACTACAGCACGGTCACATGACTTCACGTCACCACCGCTAAGCTAAAGGAGGCTAATGTTGGGCTATAAAGGAACGACAGCACGGTCACATGACTTCACGTCTCTACGATGTCACGTTCAAAATTCTGAGTTTTTTCTTCAAATGTTGGCTTTTTTCTGGAAATCTCAAAATCCAACCTTTTTCCTCAAAATTCTGACTTTTTCTCAAAATCTCATAAATTCTGACTTTTTCCTAAAAATGTTGACTATTTCTCAAAATATAGATTTTTTTTGACTAATGTTGGGCTATCAAGGACTTTTTCTCAGAATCTCAAAAATATGTAATTGTTTCTGAAAATCCTGATTTTTTCTCAAAATTCTGACTTTTTCTGAATACTTAATATGTTAATAATCCCTGGTCCCCGGCTTGAGCTTCAACCTCAGGATCCATGTATCTGTGATCCTCTCCAGAATGGAAGGAGTCATCACATACAGAGACTAGTTCCTGAGCAGTGTCCTTCACATGCTGATATCCAAGAGAGGGAGTTACACAGTCACAAGATGGAGGAATAGAAAGCAGTATTCAATGTTTACTTCAGATTAGCTCCACGTCAGAAATGAGCATGCTTGATGTCTATCTCCATAGAGGCTGAATCATCATGTTAATCACATAGCTATCATCTGCCTCAAACAGTCCTGATGCTCTTCTAGGTAATCACACATCCTGTCATGTTCACAGCTACAGTTGGGATACCTTTGTTAGCATGTTACTCTCATGTTGGAGGAGGACATTCAGTGTTTTCCCAACAGTTTTGATCCTTAAATGAACTCTGGGCCTCTGAGCTGCTTCCTGTGAACCTTATATATATTCATGGAGTCAACATTGGGAGGGGACCAAAAATTCAATAAAAATTTGAATACTAATTTCCTGCCATTCTAAAGGAAAATACATAAAAAATCACTAACACATTGGATACTTTAAAACCTGTTAAACCCCATGCCCCTGCCCGTGGGGGCAAAACACAACAATAGTCACGAAACTGTGTCTCAGGCATGGGTGTAGGAAGCATCCTCAATGTGGGTGGGACAATTTGACAGGGGGTGTGGGCGGGCGGGGGACCTAACCTCCTCTAGGGGGGTCTGGGGGCATGCTCCCCCGGGAAGATTTTTTTTTTAAAATGTTGAAGTTAAAAGCATCAATCTGGTGCACTTTGAGAGCAACATTAGGGACTAAATCTATGGATACATCTCAACAACACCCATGTGAAACAGAACTGAACAGATTTACTTTTTCTTTATGCATATTTTACAAATCACTCCCTTTTTAAACTGTACTATGAGTTGGAATGATTTCATACCTGTTATTCTGTTATTCTCTTATTTTGTATAACTATAATGATCATATAAAGGTGTGCCTTGGAAATACTTGTTTTGCATCAATCTTGATACAGGGTACTTATTATATGTTATAGTTTGGATTCCTAAAGCTTTTAGTCTACTATCCCATCATTCAAGGGTGGTTTTCACAATAAGTAATGGTTTATTTTTTGCACGGAC
>JAPTMU010000288.1:0-200626 GCA_028583405.1 Pogonophryne albipinna
AAACTACATACCAAGAAATAAATTATTTATCAAACTAAAAACACTAAAACTACAAGACCTGGTTAACTATAAAACTATTCAAATTATGTTCAAAGCCGCAAATCAACAATTAGCTCATAATATCCAGGGACTTTTCACACGGAGAGAAAGCATGCACATGTTGAGGAAACTGCATTTTTCAAAAAACAACCCGTACCAAACTTCATTGCATCTCATCAAAAGGTGTTAGTCTGTGGAATAACTGTACTGATGCACTGAAATATTGTACAAGTCTATCTAAACTGAAAATATTATTTAGGAGCCAAATCATTAATGGTTATGGACAGGACCTGTAAAATCCCATTTGTTATTTCTTGTAATTGTAAAAGTAATTTCTTTGATTGTTTTGTAAAAAACAAACATGTCGCTGATGACCTAATATTTTATTTATAAGGAAAATGTATTCTAGAGGGGGTAGGACCAGAAACGTTTTGTGTAAGCTTCTTCTTGCCCCTGTTGAACATGACCGACTATTTGAGATTTTTTTTTTTTGGTACTTTGTGAGTGAGAAAAAAAAAAATATATATTATGGTTGTATGTTTTGTTTGACATGTTCAATAAATTGACAAAAAATAACGACGAGTTGACACAGGATGAGATGCCAAATCAATTATGAAGCACTGTTCTGTAGTTCGAGGTTTTAACTAGTTCGGAGTGTAATAATCAACATTCATCATCAGGGGGACTAAACAAATATGGACCCTGAATCCAACTAGAGCCGCCAAATGATTCCCTAAGTACTATTACAAGTTATTTCTAAAAGAAAAGTACACCTGTAAGCTTCAAAAAGTACTCTTGTAGACTTATTGGGTATAGCCATTGAAGAATGTATCCCTTTAATGATGAAGCTGGTCATGATGGTGCAAATCATATACCATGTATGGTAGCATATTATATACAATTATTTATTCCAACCCATTTAGCATTAATATGAATCTACAAAGAAACTTATGTTGAATTAATGTAGTGCAGTACAAAATAAAAACTTATTCCAACATGTATGTTACAGAAATAAAGAGACAGTCAGAATCCATTTTTAAACATTTATTTGTGAAAGCGAGTGAAGTTAGAATCTGAGCTTCTGGAAGAACCACTTGTTCTTGCCGGTCTTGTACCTGAAAAACAGAACAGAAACACGTTGGTACATTTTCTTTGAGTTTGTTTGAGTGATGGGATTTCTAGGTGTGGCATATCACTGACAGCATGTTTTTTTTTTTTTTTTTTATAAATCTGAATTATTTCCTAATCTGCCCATGTACAAATCTTTGATATTTAAAGGTGGGGTATGTAATTTTGGAGAAACCAGCTAGAATCCAGCGCTAGAATTTGAAACCACGCCGAAAAAAAATCTGCCTCTTCCTCCAGACTTCCTTACAGAGCCCCTCCTCCAACACACACGAACGCGCACATGACCAATGAGGGCACGAGATAGGTTTGTGCACAGATGGATGGCTGACAGGCAGGTAGGCCATCCGGTTATTTTAGCCGGGCCGGCTAAAATGATTGGTCGTGCTTTTTTACAGCGCTACGGCTTCCACAGATTAAAACATTTTAATGTATTTATTGTAAAAGCATTTAATATATTCATTGCCATCGGGATGTTAAGAGCATTCAAACAAAAAGTGTTTCTGAAATAATTTCCATACCCCACCTTTAACAGATTTCCCCTCAAATACATTTTAAAGAAATCCAGTCCCATGTACCCAAAAACTATATTGTCCAAGAAAAGGGATGGATTGATATTCAAAGAGGTTTGCTTAGACAAGCCCTGAGATAATTTTAACTAAACCAAATGTATACTGCAGACACAACTGAACATGTGGAATAGATGCATTTTGCAAACTCACCTCTCCTCAAACTTGACCTTGGCCTCCCGTCTGGCTTTGCGCTTGAGAGCAGGGTCCCTGAAGACATCCTTGTTAACAACGGTTTTGTCCAGAGGAATATCCACGGAGTATCTGAAGGAAACGGAAAACAATTGTTAGTTTTTTCAGATCCTCCACTTATCCAGGATTGTTTATTGAGCAGTTTCTTTATGTGAAGCTTGTTGGTACTGAGCAGTGACATATGGTACTTCGTCACTGCTCAGATTGATAACACATGCAATGACTTAAGCCGACCCATATCTGTTTGAGCCTTTCAGTTTAAATCTAGTAAATAAAGAGAAATTAACGTTATGCAGCTTTCTATACAGTGTGAATTTAGGCACATCTAACTTTTATTAACATCAGATTGAGCTCTGAAATATCTTTAGCCATGTAAAGGATTGCTGCTGAATGACATGTATCCAAATTGTATTTATTTACACAAGCACAATTCAAATGACTTCAAGTTCATGTTTTGCTTTTAATCTAACCTTCACAACATATGATCTTTCAAATATAATACAGCTCAACTGACCCATACCAAAACCAGTGACTCAGTTTCTGAAAGTGTTTTTACTTCTACAGGAAGAACATTAAATGATAATGTAATCATGGTTCAACAGCTTAAGGTCTGTCTAGAACAGAACTTTATAAGCTATGGTCCAAAGTATCAAAGAGGCAAGCTATGTTTAATGAAATTAAGCGTGGAAGTTGTAGTTAGTACCTTTGATTTAATTATCAAAGGACAAAACAATATTACACAACTGCTATTCTTTTACTAGGGTGCAATGGCTGTAATAAGCTTTGAAGTGTATCAATTCATTCTGCAGAACATATTGCATTATCACCAACACTGCCACACTGGAGAATAAGCACTTAATCTATGCACATGCATGCAAGTAAATAAGTTATCCAACAGAATATCCCATCACAGAAAATAAGCAAAGTCTCTTACCTGGTTGGCATGAGGTGGTTGTAGTTGAACACCTTGACGAAGGCCTTGATCTTGGACCTCTTGGCGATCTTCTTCTTGCCCATGGTGGTTGTCACCTTACGGGGATAGCGGTCGATGCCTGCGACCAGAGCGTGGCTGTAAGGACGGTCTGTTGTGCCATCATCAATGTTCTGCAGAGACAGTATAAAAAAGGGGCTGATGTTAGACAGAAAATTAATATAAAATATAAATATAAACTGACGTAACATGTTACTCAAATGTGAGGGTTCTCTGATACACTGCTTGTTACTAGTCAGTGACATTAAGTCCCTACATGCAAAGCCAGCCACCAACAACTCATTAATACTTTGTTCATTTATCAAACAAAAACAGGCCTCGCTTTTGGTCAACTACAACTTTAAAATTAGTTATTTGGTTGCAAAAAGAAACACCATGTGTATAGAAATAAGTTAAGTTTGAAAATAATGGTCTTTCCTGACAACAAGCACTAAGCTTCTGGTGAACACTCCTGTACGTTTTCTATTGCCAAAAAACATTGGGAGGATTTCACCTAAAATTGTGCAGCCCTAGCACATACAATTAATGCATTACTTTTGTTGTGGCCTGTACATACATTAATACAGCTAAAAATAAGAAGCTGCAGTGTAAACAAACATCCAACTACAATGTACAGGACATTTAAGAAAAGTTTAGAGCCCAATTATTAACAAAAACTCGTTTTAACAGTAAAATAATAGTTCATGAGTCGGGATGTGTTATAAGACTATTGTTCCTTTATATACAAAAGAAAGCAAGCTGAAAAGGGGGTTAAAAGTATTGCAGATTTGCAGGTCAGAGATGAACTACTAAAGGCCTGTGCTGAACGTGTACATAACATTAAGAGAATGCGGTTTTTGCACTTAAAAAGCTGCAGACACCATCCAGCAGAGCCAGGTCTTACCTTGACGATGACAGCTTTGCGTCCGGCGTAGCGTCCAGCTAGGACCATCACCACCTTCCCAGGCTTCATGAACTTGCCCATTCCTACCACAAAAAGAATACATTGTCAAACCCTTGAACCACAGCAGGTATTCAATAACAACGAAAAACGTGTGTAAACATTGCCAACTCAAATGTTAAAGCTGGAGAGATTTCCAGTTTCCGGCTCGCTGTTGCTGCCTGATTAGCTGGCTAGGTTAGCATTAGCATCTAGCCATGGTTAACAACAATTAACAGTGATTCCAGAAACTTAAAAAATGAACTTTTACAGACGGTAGTGGTACGATAACCGCTGCTTAAATCATGTCGATACAGCCCAATATACTACACAGTCTAATCATTAGAATAACGTGCTCCTTGAACAGGCTGCTCAGGTAAAAACTGCCATGTTGAAATGGATGCTACGGAGACGAAGCGTTGCACTAAAGAGGGATTTTTCTGCATTAGTCCATAAAAAATACACCGAAATAACAGACTCATGTTGGCTAGAGGAGTTATAGTCTTAAGTGTTGTACGATAAAAAACTATGAAATTGCCCAGATTTGAGCGATGTCTGTAGATTGTTTAAGGGAAATTTCACTCACTGATGCTGTTCTACGGCCACCGCTAACAGGAAAGGAAGCGGAAAAGGAATTTGTGACCTTTGACGTTTTGGATCGACACACGTCACTTCCGGGAGTATTTTTGTTTTATTTATTTCTCTAAAAGGCAAATGCATGACTCTTGCTTATATTGCTGAATTTTCTTTTTTGGATTTTATACATACAATGTTTAAAATATTTAGTAAAATATGTGTACTGTTATAGATCTAAAATACAAGGAGGAAGGATACAATATTTTAAATGCTTTAAAACCAATGGTGGGATGTCACTTAGTACATTTACTCAAGTACTTTTCTTGTGTTTAAATTACTTTTACTTTAGTCATTTACTTAAATTATTTAATAAATCATTTTTATGTTTTACAAATCAATAGTATTCCCGAAGGCCTTCGTACTTCGCTACCTTTTTATTCGATTTCTATCAAACTGGAAAGATAAAGACTCAAAAGAAGCACAATGTTTCATTTACTAAGTTTAATTTGTTTACAGCGGTAGGTATGCATATAAACATGATAAATCAAACAAAATGAACACCTTTCATATATTATATATTTCGTGATTAAATAAAAACAACATAAATAAATGATTCAATGTGTCTAGTACGACATGATCTGATATGTTGTCTACTTCAGAGCTGTGTTAAAACATGCTATGCAATAAATAAATGTCTCTTCACATTAATCACAACGTAACACCTGAACGAAACACAACAAAAAATAAGGAAAATAGAAAGATAAATATAGCATTACATTCACTCCACATAGCTCAAACTGAACACAAAGTTTAAATTGACAAAGTAACATCAAATAAATTCTAAAAATGTGTCTTCAGGGGAACTCAAGTTACAAAGTGCACAGGTTTGTTTCTTGGGAAAGACAAAATAAAGTTATATTTTATCAACACGCATACTCAGACGTTTGACACTTACATGTTGGCCCAGGATCACTTACGTTTCAATCCCATACACAGCAGGGCAAAATACACACAAATGTAACTAAACGTCAGTTTAGTAGCATCTATGGTTTGTACATTCAGTATTTAAGGATATGATTTGTGCAGCTCAGCTGTCTCAGGAAGAAAAAATAAATTTCTCTGCAAAATAGGAAACAAGACAAACCAATTACTTTCCTTCAATTGTGTTATGTTGGGGACATAAGCCATTGCATCCTTCTTATCATACAATATCACTGTCCTTCAATTTAAAATATATCTACACCTGGAATAAGAGAAAAGCAGCAGTTCATACAGGGTCTAACTCACCTGCAACACAAGTGCAATAAGTGACAACAGCTTCAGAGGTTTAAAATGTAGTCATTGATAGCTGCATGTTCCTTGACAATGTTACACAACACATTAACTTCAAGTTCCATGGAGATATCTTTTTCATTTGAGTTGACCGGAGTGCTTTAGGATCAACCATCTGCTACACATGATTTACCAACAAAATAATAAATGCCCTCACAGAAGTCACTGTACTTTTCATTTACTTATGCTTTATTTTATAAAGTCACTTGTTTATGGAGCCTTAAATTACCTGTCTCCTCCTTGGATCAGATGTTTTTTCTTGTTATGTTAGCCACAGATTACTAACGTTGTCCAATGCTTTTCTTTAAAATGTTACGAATGTGTGCAATAAAAATGTACTGGAATTTGAAATATTTTAATAACCTTATTTTTAAGAATGAATCAATTCTTTAAATATTTCCTGGTGCTGACTTTGGCATTTTGTTTTCATGTTCTTTAAAAAAAGTATCTATTGATTGTTTTTGTCTGTTGATATAATCTTGCTCTTTGAAGCATTATTGGCTATTTGTTAGAAAGCTGCTATATCAATAAAGTTGAGTTGAGTTCACTTTGAACACAAGGACCACTTTACACCTAACAATCTCATGTTACTGTGTAGAAGCCACAGTATCGAGTTTTTGCTCATTCATTTTCTTCATCCTTACACATTACAGTATTGATTCATTTATATACGTGTATATGTACGTATGCATGCATGTATGTATATATCCAACCTCTGTAGTTGCTGCATAAGTGAGGACAGTATCATGTACACACAGGGGAATGATGACAGTAAGATGAGCACAGGTCGCAAAGGTCAGGAAGGCTTTTCTCTACACACGAGGAAATCTCAATCTCCGTTCTAAGGCATGTTTACAGTACAAGTAGCTTTGCCATCATGACATGTTGGCATCTTTAACATGGTGGGAAATACTGATTATGTTTGGCTGAAGCTCACACAACAGAGTCATCCATGCATGTACAGACACCACACACTTGCACTTTATTTAAGATGGGGAACTTCTTAACTAACCTTTAAAAAGGTTAAATGCTTTTGGTACTGAAGTAAGAGAAGTGTAGTTTGGTTGATAAAATACTTGATATCTCAGACTACTATTTACGGATGCCTTTCCTACTCAAAAAGCATCCTTAATATTCTTCAGCTGCCGCACAGCCAGGTCCACTGGGAGGTTGAATTTGAGGTGGCTGATGCGGCCCAGGATGCGCAGGGCGCCTTCGAAGCCAGTCTGGGCCATGTAGCTCCAGGCCTGGTAGTGCGGGTGTATCAGAGTGCCAGACTTGCACAGCAGGTTGAGCCACGACACCAGGCGCTGCTCGTTCAGAGCCATGCACACCAGCGCTTTGAACTCTGTGTCTGGGCCCCGTTTGTAGCGCCCGTGCTCCTTCAGCACAGTGTGGACGGCCCACAGCAGAGATTGTTTAGGGGTGACGGTCACCGGGCCGCCCCCTAAAGGCAGACTGAAGGATTGTGAAAGCTGGCGGGCCGGCGTCTCCACAAAGGCCTTCCCATTTTTGGAGTGGTAGTATTTAACAAAGAGCTCCCATGGGTGCATGTTCTGTGTGGCTGTAGAGTAAGGCAGCAGGCAGGAGATGGGAGCCAGCACCAGGCTCATTGTCTGGGAGGGGGAGAAGAGGCCGTGAGCCAACAAGTCTTTCAGAGCGAACGCCAGCTCCTTCCTCACCGACGACGTCAGCTCGTCTCGGGGTCCCAGCGCCGAGTTGCTGGTGTAGTTAACAACATGTTCAATTGAGGGCTGTCTGCAGGAGCCCAGCACCCGCACCTTGTCCACAGCTGTCTCCAGACGCTGCAGCAGGGGCCCGTAGTCCTGCTGCGCCGACTCCTGAGGCCAAATGTTCTGAGGGACGTGGCCGGGCGCGCAGCCAAACTGGCTCGCAGCGAAGATCTGCAGAACGGCGAGGGCCTTCTGGATCAGCTGCAGGCCGGTCTCTCGCATCTTCTGGGCCTGCTCTGGATCCACTGCAAGGGGGGGGGGGGGGGGGGGGAGAAATGCTGTATTAACACTGGACAGAAACACTGGTGCTTTCTGAACACCATCTTCAGTTAACTCAGTGGTGGAAAGTAGTCAGGTTCATTTACTCAAGTATTCTACTTGAGGACAATTTAAAAGAGGCTTTCCTATACTCTTTTTACAGTTTGGAAATCAATACTGTACTTTTTACTACTTCACTACGCTTATTTGGTAACTCCAGTTACTAGTTAGGGATACAGATTGATAATACAAAATATAACTATAAATATGTATTATTCTAGGTTAAGACACACAGCAGTGTATAATAAAGCTATGATTTACAATATGGCTACAATTGGCACCATATTTTCTGCAACATTAATATGATGAACACAACAAAGCATTCATATTTATAATTGATTTATAACACATATGTTATTTAGTGATGGGCATTTTGCATAATAATTACTTTTAAATTCAGTTCTTCAAGTATGTTTTGATGTGAGTACTCACAGTCTGCTACTCGTTTTGTTACTACAATCATTAATGGCACCTGCCGTTAGACTTCGATATGAACTGACTAACCTCTCTTCATTCCTGGAGTTTTGTTGTTGGTGCCTGCTGCTCGTGGCTGCTGGCTGTGTGCACCATCTGGTAACAGAGGGTTCCCCACCTCGTCTTTTGGAAGGAAAAGCAAGGTCATTAAACCAATAATAAGAAAAAGTAAGACATGAAGACAAATGAGCAGGCCATGCAATGAAACAAGAAACCATTTTCCACTTGAATGACAGATTGTATTGCGTATGAGACTGCGTACCCTGGATGAAATTGATGAACATCTCCAGGTCTCTGATCTGGGTTTTGAGCTGATCCACCAGCTGCTCTTTGACCCTGGCTGGGTTCACTATCTGAGCGATGGCCGAGTCCACTCTCTGTCTCAGCTCCTCAGACGACAAGTTCCCGATGTCCTCGTTCAGGTTCACATCCAGCTTTTTGATCAACTCGTCAATGATGACCTGAAAAGACAGATTAAGTGAATTTATTGTCGGGTATTACCTACTACTACATGTTACTAAGCTTAAAGTGGTAGATTTATAGTGTGTTGTTTTGTCTCAAGAAGTTGAATTGCAGACTTTTCATCACTCTCAGGTTAAAGTAATAAACTTGTTTAAAAGACAACGCAAGAAAAACTACCATCGTTCTCATCAGCCTAAGCTGTAGGCTACTTTGTACCTGGTGCCAATTATCAAACGTTAACATGCTAACAATGTCAACTCTGATGTTGAACATGTTAAATATCAAACCAGCTGACAATCAGCATGTCGGAAAGTTAATCTGAAAGCAGGTTTTGAATGGCCCGAATGTATTTGGACAGGCTTGTCAAATATAACATGTAAGAAAAAATACAAAACCCTGAAGCATTTTAAACCTGATCTAAAACAGGTAGACACCATGTCATTATGTGTGATCATTTGGATGGTAGATTATATCTTTTAGGCTTCTCATTTGTTATGTTGTATTAAGTATCATTTTAAGTATGAGGATTAAAGGTTAGACAACTTCCAGCTGGTATGACACCTCAACACGTGATAGGATGAACCCAGTTTTAGCGTTGAATTTAGCATTGGTACATTTTCACAATCCCACCTTCTGTCTCTCCATGACGACGGACTGCGGCAGCGAGTCGTAGCTGCCCTCCTGATAGGCAAAGCGCTCCAGATCATCTAGCTGTGTCTTCAGTTGGAAAATGAGATCCTTCTGTTTTTCCCTCTGAGCCTCCAGGCGCTCCCTCTTCTCCCTCTCATTCTGACAGGTGAAACATACACAATGATTTTGATTTGTACACACAAAGAGAGGAGAGTGACCACTGTAACATAATGTACTAGATCTGGACCAATGTAGGATTTCTACTACTGATAACAAAATCAATATTTTGAGAAAGTTAAAGCTGTTTATGTTCCTTTTGTGTGTATGTTCTCCTTATTCTAAAGCCCTTTATGCTCCATTCTTGTATGAAAGGTGCCTTAAATATACGTTCTATTATTATTAGCAGTTTAATATATACACAGCTGCGACTTTCAGTTCTTGCGTCACAACATTTACACAAAACAAACTCTCACAGAGACATCAGGTGTTATACTCACCAGATCCCCCTGCAGGTAAAGTAAGCAATAGGGGAGAAATTAAATAAAAATACCTTTAGGGTGTGGATTGTGATGGAAAATAATTTCAAACCATTGTTAACTGAGACGTTACTTCAGTTGAGAGTGAGTGTAAAGAGGCATGGAGTAGTACACAATGGCAAGCGAAAAGCAGTTTCTATTAAGATGGCTATGTAAACAGGAGCCTTTATTAAACAGATAGTGATCTGCTTGAGGCATTTTCATTTCGCCTGTGAGTCAACACAAAAGCGACATTTTCCACCTGAGATAAGGCATCAATGGGAACACAGCAGAGGTGGGAGCAGCAGCCTCTATTGTGACGCAACAAGCCCACTTTAATCAGTTTTACTCACAAACCTCACAACCACTGAGGTGAATCACTATATTTAATGAGACCAGGTTTAACACCACAGACTCACTGGGCATTTGCCTGAATATACATATAGCCTACCTGGGCACTTGCAAACTGGATGTTTTATCTAACTCACAGTCTTTGACCATATCAAATGCACAAAATGTAACATAAGACAAAGAAAAGCACTACATTCTCACAGGAAAGAGGCTGGACGGAGGGACAATTATGCACTTAGCCTAAAAAAAAACACAGCAACTCATCAATTTGTTGTTTTTGTTATACAATAGTTGTAACTATTGTTTCACAGTTAACAAATGGATTATTTGAACTATTCCAGTTCCTGTCAGAGACTTAGACACCTATAGCATGGATGGTTCTAATATATTATTTTATTTGACATACATGTTTCTGACACGTCCTTTTCTGGCATGCATTCAAGAGTGTTTATAACGAATGTGTATCATCACCACAGTGTTTATATTATGTTGTGTGGTATCAAGTCATGAGCATTAACTCACCGAGTTCTCCAGCTGCTGGGCATCCGGCCCCCTGCAGCCCACCACATGAGGACAGCCCCTGAAGGCGAACTCCTCCAGCTCCACCAGCATCTTCTCCTTCTCGTCGCTCTGGGCGTGAACGATCTGCTTCAATCGGAACTGAACCTGGGCAAAGTGTGAGGTGAGGGCGAGGAGAGAGGAGTTCAGCAAGTCCTGCTCCCCTTCCAGCTTCTCCAGCCTGCCGGCCATTTCTCCCTCAGTGGCCGTGGACGAGCCTCTGTGCTTCGGCTGCCCAGCGCTCCACCTCTCATCCTCCGGGCTGGCCACCGCTCCGACCGGTGCCCAGCGCTCCCCTGCTCCGGCTAACACAGCCTCACTGTCCGAGGCTGACAGCTCCTCTGTCGACATGTTAGCTAAAGGACTTCAATACAGTTGTTTGTCAGCGTCTTTAGTTTTGTAACAGTCTGTTCCGGATGCTTTGTTTTCTTACGTTGCGCAGACAACAACAAGGATCACCACAGGAGAAACAGGTGTATCGCCATCTTGGGAAGGATGATTCATACGTCAAAACGGAGATACGTCAAACTGCGTCAAACTAACTAGGAAAACCGGAAGTCAAGCATTTCGGCTTCACAATAAAAGCATTCATGCTACTTAAAAGTCATCAAACTCTAATTTAAAACGTACTTACTTACTTAGATCCTCAATTTATGTAGCGATAGCACAATTACAAAATTCATATTGGATGGCAATTTTATAATGTCCCGATGTGTGTGTACACACACACGCACACGCTCTTATTTAATTTGTCATCACATTTTCTAATAACTTCATTCAAATAGTACTTTTCATTTTTTCACCTCAACACTTGTTGTAACAGTTGAATTTCCCCTGTGATTATCAACAAAGTTTGTGTGGTATGGATATTTATTTTATAGTCTATATTTAATTGCTATAAATTCAAACCATGTTTAATCAGAGCCTACATGGTTTTACACTGCTCATAAAGGAAGGACCCATAGTCCCAAATAATAAACCCACAATCACAGATAGCTGGATAATAAAAAAACTGTTGTTTAATTATTTGTCTTCTTCTTTTCCTCACCCTGTTTCCTTTGATATAAACATATATTTCACACACAGGAATGGTTTGATTCCTTTTTATTGTTGTAACATAACATGTTGTTTATTAGTTTTATGCAGATCGAGCAGAACAGTGCATGTAACTTCTTATTTTTTTTGAAAGAAAGATCAACAAAATGTAAACTCTTGAAGATAATATCTTATTACAGATTATGCCACACATATCTCTATAAAGTACTGACCAGATAACAGTACTGCATCAGATTAATTTATATATTTAGGTGGAATCACATTATAATCATACAATTATGTCAAATTATACCCAGAATTTTGGCTGATTACTGATAAAAGAAGTTGAGAGGCAGCTGAAGCATAACATACAGAAACAGATGATTCACATTGAATACAATCATAACCTGAGTGTTTTAATGGACAAAGTGGAGTTTCAAGCCGCTTGGATTAACAAGGATCCATTTGACCTTTAAATTAGTTATTAAGATGCCAATGCCCTGATCTTCTTGCATGTAGTAGTTGTTGCAGCCTCAAGTGCAATTCAATTTCAATGTGTCACCTTTAACTACTTTCCTCTCAGAACAAAACAATTGTCATACACTCCCTTTACATTATTTCCCATAAGCGAATTGCAGGCAGAAACAAATGACAGTGCAGGAAGGATTTTTTTCACACAATAAGAGCTCTCTTTTTGTTGGCGAGGAACACGTTCCAGTACTGCCAGTGGACCCTGGCATTCTGGATGCAGTCTCCAATGTCAGTGCAGGTGTAGCCCTGGGGACAGCAGTGCATCATGTCGCTGCAGCACACCGCCTGTGAAGAGGACAGAGGGAGGAAGGTAACACTGTTAAGTAAAAACATACTCTATTACAAGTAAATAACAGCTTCTCGAGCACGACTTAAGAAAAAGCACAGATGTACAAGCTCTCATTAAAATTGTACTATTTTCTTTGAATACATAGCATTTTAATGTTGTAGCTGGGGCTAATTTTGACTTCATAGTGTTGGCTAATGTCATCAATTGCAATCGATGATGTTATACATCAAGCCTATTACATATTTAATATTTTTGAGCATGAGAGTGTTGTCAGGCTTCTCATCTAACTCTCTGCAAGAAAGCAAATATTGCTGAAGTTATAAATATATGTGTATCTAGACATTGATATTATTGTTATAGCTACTAAGAGTGAATTCACATGTCTGTATGATTTTTGTTTCAGTGAGATTATTGTCACACTTTACTGACCAGTCCTTACACAGAGTGTTTTGTTTGTTACTTATATGTAATAATATTGCTCATTGTATTTCTACATCTCTTCAGTTCAAGTAAAAAAAACAATTTGATCAATACAAAGTTATGACAGTGTATCATACATTAGGAGATGGACAGCAGCCCCATTCAGTTGGAGATGTCTTGCAGCAGGTCTCTCCGTCTGGACAGCTGGTAGTTTCATCACACTTGACATCTCTTTTGTTAGAGGGAAGGAGCAGGGGTTGATGCTCGAGCAGATACACCGGTGTTAGAGGGATGGTCTCCAGCTGCAGCATGATAAGCTTCTGACAGGAGTTAGAGCTAATGTTGCAGGTGTAACCATGTGGGCAGCAGTGCTCCTTATCTGTGCAGCACACAGCCTGCGGACACATATGCACACGGTTCAAGAAAGTCACTTGCACTGCTTTACATAAGCAAACCCTGACAAAGATAATGCACTGGTAGGCCAGGTTGTATTCCCTTTCTCATAAAAGAGGGGTTGAGACCTAATAGGAAGAGATATGTAGGATATGTATGTATGTTTATCCATTTTCCCGATCCTCAAATACTGCCATATGTGAGGAGAAAATAAATGTGCCGAGTTGGCTGCAAAATAGATGTACTGTTAACATATACTTAGAGAAACAAGATATGTGTTAAATGTGTCTGAGTTATTACCCCTCAAGAAATTATACAGCTGTCCATATTCTTTATTATTGTCAAATGACTACATTTGACTTGATGAATGAATATTACGCTGCTGCTAATCATTCGTCAATGGTACTTTTCTCTACTGCTTTCGCCAATATAGGTGTTCTGATATGTCATGCAAATAAAGGTTATTTGATTAGTGTCTCTTATACAGTTATCTCCACACCCAGCGCTCACATTTTGTAGCGGGCAGCAGCCCCACTCGCCCGTCTGCAGTCGGCAGCAGGTGGTGTGTTCAGGACACTGAGCCTGCCCCTCGCACTCCACAGAGCTGGGATGTGCCTCGATGCTGGTGGTGGCAGGAAGCTTGGTGTACCAGGGGATCTCCACTTCCCCTTTGAAGCATGTGGTCCTGCCCTCGTTACACTTGTAGTTTTCGGGACAGCAGTGGTTCCCATCAGAGCAGCACACAGCCTGTTGGGAGAAATGAGAGTGGTAGTGCTACTTTCACGTAACCATTCTGTTCTGAATGTATTTGCAATCTCTAAACAAAATAAGAAATTGTAGGTTACAGCCAGAGCTTGGGTCACTCTTATTTCATGGACTGAAAATCTATTTAAATTCATTAATAACATAATCAAGGTAACCCTTCATCTGTAACCCCCCTTGTTAAAACTACTTCTCTCATTGCAGTTATGAGATGATAAGATATGTTTATGAAGGTATTTTTTATTTTGTGGGCACACATTGTTGGACTCTCATGATAATGTATGAAAATATAGTAAAGCTAATAATTTCAAATATGTCTGCTGTTGACTGCACACACTGATTATCAATCATGTTGTCATTATATCTGTTCACAACTGCATTGGTGTTATGTGTTAACATTTGTTTACTCAAATGTTTATACCTTCTCCATGAATGCTAAACAGAGGGGAGGAGGAGGAGGACTAAAGTAAAGTATGATAGTTAATATTGAAAATAGTTATGAGTAGTAGTAGTCAGATTTATGATGGTATGTTTATGCTATAAGGTGTTAAATTCCTTGTTGTTGTCAGGCTGGGTGTTACTGGAGGTCCGTACCCACCTCTTTCAGCGGGCAGCAGCCCCACTTTCGATACTGGTCCATGAAGCAGCATGTGGTGGACCGAGGGCAGCTGGTGTGGGCGTCACACATAATGTCCTCTTCCTCGTCATGTTTCTCCAGCTGTGCGGTAGTCACTTCCTCTTCGTCAGGCTCGGTTGTGTGCTCAGTGTCGGTTGCCTCACTTTCGGTTGTAGCCGTAGTGGCCACTGTAGTTGATGCCTCTGTTCCAAACGCAGGTAACTTCCGCTTCATGGGCGTCGAGCCCAAGCTGCCGTCACATGTTTGACTCACCAGGTTACAGGTGGTGTCAACAGGGCAGCAGTGCTCGCGGTCTTCACAACAGACCGCCTTTTTAACAAAGTGACATTGTTGAATATAGGAATTAACACGAGGAAAAAATCATAAGTCGAAGTAAACACAAGTTCAAGTGCAGACAAAATCAGTGTGAAAAAACCACAGCTTGGAGTGGTAGTTTAATAATTTAAGAAATATGTTTATTTTGCTGAGAATAAAGGGAGAATATGGATACCAATTAAATGTCTGACTCCGTACCTATGTGTCCTCACACCTTAACAAATTGTTTGATATGACCAAAGCAGAGCCCCAGCAAGACGGTTGTGGTCAATTGAAAATAATTAAAACGAAATAAATACTTCGTTGTTTGGTTTAGGAAAAAATATCATAGTTGGGGTTAAATAAGTATGTTTATTACATAACTTAAGTCACAAAGCCTATTCCCCTCGTACATTTAAAACGTTATGTTAATGGATGTAAGCCAACATGGACTTTTGGTTTCACACAGAACATGAACAGCACAGCAGTGTCCTGCGTTTGTTTGACCCATCAATCCATCCCAAAAAGCTCCTTGGGTGGACCTTGTTGCTCTTTATCCTACGTCATCAGACTTTGTCCTTTGCACCCGTCATAATTACTACGTCCAATAGAGAGCAAACTCAAATGGGTTTGTAATTAGCAATTAGCTGGTAGTAGCGTCAGATTTACAGAGATGTAAGTATGTAATTTCATATTTCCAAAAATGTTGAACTGTTGCTTTAACAAAAATTATGTGTGAAACTTTTCTTTGACTAATTTAAATCTTACGAAATTGTATTATTTAATTATTTAACATGAAAGTGAAAAACACTTTGCACATTCTGCCATATTTTCTGCCTGTCCTTAATACAGATGGTGGGTTGGTTAAAAATGTTTCTTAAAAATCATCAGTGTGTGCATGTTGCTCTGTGTGTTTACTTTAGGTAAAGGACAGCAGGCCCAGTCTCCTGTTTCGGTCTTGCAGCAGGTCGTCTCATCAGGACAGCTCTTGAGGCAGTCACATGGAACATCCTGCACCTGTGCCCCCTGTCTGGGGATTGAGGGTATCTTCTCGAACCAGGGTTTGGAGAATGTGTCGTCGTCACAGGTCTGAGCAGCCAGGTTACATGTCTTACCTTTAGGGCAGCAGTGAGCGCAATCTTCACAACAAACAGCCTGACATGATCAGAAAGATGAAGAGTCATTCATGCATGTCATAGCCTTATTACATTAAACTTAGGACTTAGAAAATGTACCTCTGGTAGAGGACAGCAAGACCATTGACCCTCCTTGTTTTTACAGCAGGTGGTGTTATCCGGACATCCCGATGCAGAATCACAGACCACATCATTTCCTGAAGAAAAAAATATTCTGCCATTAAACTGAGAACAAATACAGCATAATTGAACATTTTGACAAACAAAAAAAACTGGACAGCACAGTACATTATAGTGCCCTATCTTTAAAGCCCACTTTTGTAACCCCAATATTGCACCAAAAAAGGTACATTTGTATATTTACGGATTTGTGTTGTGACCTTTATCCAAACATATTATAGATAACTCATACCAATGTAAAACAGTCATTAGTAATGGGAAATATACTACATGCAGGATGAATGGTGCTGTACTTTCTTTCAGTTTTGATAAACCGTCTCACAGCAAAAATGTGTCCTGTTATAAGAGGAACTGGTACAACAAGAATCAGTACCATTTTGTGATGGATCAAATTCGATGCATCTGCTCTAATCATATGTATCTTCATTGTTTTTCTTTGCATGTTATTCATACTTTGATGCATTATAAACATCTTACCTGCAGCTGTCTGAGTGACAGGTGATACTTCCGTCTCTGTAGGAGAAACTGTATATACGGTGGTGAGTTCAGGGTCTTCTGATCCACCTTTAACAACTGTCTTTGCAGTGACTTCTTCACCTTTTGAAAATGAAAACATACACACAAATGAAGCTGAATGAACACATAAACCTACTACTGATAACACGCCAATGACATGAATAGTACCACTGTAGCTTAAGGTTATCAAATACTTTCATTTAACTATGTGAGGGACAAAGAGACAAAACATTCTGCTTTGGTACTTTATCTTTACAGGGTGTAATCTTGTTAGGTCAATTGTGCAACCATTAAAAAAATGAGCAGAATGAGGAAGTAAGTTTAACAGCAAGACAAAAAATCTGACCTTTGTGGTTCTCCCAGTCTGCTCTGATCCTGGCAGGGAGTTTGGCCCACATAGGCATCTCTTTTTTGGTAGATGAGGAAATACATTTGCCTTCCTCAACATCACATGTGTGCCCTTCAGGACAGCAGTGTATCTTATCGTTGCAGCACACAGCCTAATTACACAAAAAATGAAGTGTCACCTTAAAACCACACATGATAAGACATAATAAAGTCATGATTACCTGACATTCAAATCCATTATTTTCATTAGAGTAACATAAGCATTTCAAAGCTGTCCCCCTCTGCATGATTATGATGAAAAGTTCAGTTGGTTTGTACTGGTTTGTACCGTTGGCATTGGGCAGCACCCATACGTTCCATCTGTCTTTAGACAGCAGGTGGTTTCATCTGGACACTCTGACAGGCCGTCACTGCACAACACTGTAGTCACTACCTCTGCAATAAAATAATGGGAACATTTACAAATATTCAGTCTATTTCAAAGTAAACCCCTTATAAGATTATGGAATGTTTATTTGTACAGGATCTTTAAAGCACAAGCCAATTCAAATTTACATTTTGAAATAATTTACACAAGACATACATTGAAAATGAGAGATAAAACAGGTGCAACATGTGAAAAATAATTCTAAATGTAATTTCATAAAAGGCAGACCCAGAAAAGTTGTTGGCCATGATTTAAAAGAGCCTTAAGTTCACAAGTCCATAACTACCAAGACTCTAGACTTAGTTTGCAGTCTTAAACGGTAACGACTGTGGCTGAGCACTGACTTTTTATCGTTCTTCTTTGGCTACAAAAAGCAAGTATTTTTGTTTACCTTGTTTAACAGTAAGACCTTTTGTCATATCCAATCAATTATTTGTTAAATGCACTTGTGGGGGTCCATATAACTATGGTAAGGTATTTTGCTGTTTTCAATCATCTCAACTAGTGATAGCAACTAAGTTAAAAGAATAGGTCAAGGACAGGTGTAATTTTTGACATTCAGACTGTCTAATAATATGATGCGGAAGAGAATTTAGTGTACTGTAATGACCTTTCTTGATGCAGGAACGACAATCAGCGCTGCACTGGTGGTCCTCAGGACAGCAGTGTTTCCCATCAGAGCAGGGGACTCCCTGTCAAATCACAATATTATTCACTTAATACATATCTATCATTCATAAATACTCACATGTTTTTTAAATGTAGGACAAGTATAATACAGTATCTTAATTATAATACTGCGAATAGGTGAAGTAGTTCGACATCTCAAAGTGCATTCACTGTTCTCTGCACTGCATTGCACACTGTTGCTTTACTGCGATCGAGTGAAACCTAACAATATATCGGAGGAAACTGCTGCCTGTTCAGAACTTCCTGTTATCTTTACTGTACAAGTTTTGTAAGTTCCTCTTGGTAAAAGGGAAGTAACTAAGATTATGGAAAACACAGTTTACATTACATATTAATTAAAAAAATATTACCGTACGAGTTCTTTATCACTGAACTCGATGGACATCATAGTTTTATTCTTAATTGTCCTGTTCTTCTTTTACTGGGTTTTATTTTTGTATTCACTACTTTGTGACCTAAATGATCTGTTAGCATTTCTTGTGAAAGAAAACTACAAATAACTACAAATATTATAATATTGTAATATAATATCAATGGTTTGATGTAGGTTTTAAAAGGTTGATTCTTTTGTCAACAGAATTTTGAAAAAATTACTGGCCAAGATTTCATGAACTAGGTCAAGGGCTGTAGCCAAGGGACAAGGAATAACTCATTAACAGTTGGAGCGGGTCCAAATCATGGGGCAGATTCAGCTGTAGGATAGATTACCTGAGCTAGGGGACAGCAGCCAAACCTGGTCAGAGCCCTCTGGCAGGAAAACTCAGGTGGGCATCGAGACTGATCAGGACAGATGTTGTCTTCCTCCTCCCCCATGAACGCCTTGATCATCCTGAAGGACTGCAGGGACAGGGAAGGAAAGAGGGCACTCACCTTTATGTAAAACTGTCACACAGTATTTCATCATAAAGCCATATATATGTGATTCTTACTTTGGAGATTCCGGGCTGATCAGCAGAAGCTCTTTCCACCCAGGGGATGGAGCCAGTAGTGTTCAAACAGCTGAACGTTTCCGCATGACAGAGAGTCCCCGAAGGACAGCAATGCATGTGGTCCGCACAGCACTCAGCCTACGAGGACAGTAGTAGTAGATACATTTTGACTACCAAAGTATTAGAACTGCTATCACGTAAGCTAAATGAAGGATGAGCTTTTATCTGGCCCATAAAGCGGTAACACGACACTTAGAATGAATAGTACCACTGTAGCTTTCATTATTCTTACTTAAGAGTACTAGACTATGGTTATAAAATATTCTAATTAACTATGTGTGGACAAAAGGCCATACATTCAGCTTAAGTACTTTATCTTTACAGAGGGTTATCTTGTTAAGTCAATTGTGCAGCCTTACAACAGGGAGCAATAACTTTAGCTGATTCAAATGGGTTTTAAGTTTTAGCTTGACAGGGTGCAAATCCTTCATGCTCTTTTTGGTATTATTTTCTCTTAACGGCACATGTAAGCTATTTATTTCAAAGCCTGTTTTAAAAAATGTAGTGGGGGTAAATAAGGACACATATACTCAAGTAATGTACTTACAGTATGTATAATTATGACTATACATGGGTATTTAAATATCCTGCTAATACATTACCATTCCGAGGCATAGAAAATACAAAATATAATGAACAACTAATTGCTGTGTATTGTTATAGGTTTGGATGTGCTTTATTAATCCCTTGTTTAAATGATCAAGCTATGGTTAAAAAAATGCGTCAATAACTTTATTTAACAATATATTTCTACACTATGATATTACTATTTTACAAAACACACAACACACTTAAACTTTATAATGCACACCTGCAGGTCTATTTTCACAAAAACATAATGTGCATCCAAACACTGTTTGAAAAACTATTAACATTTTAATTAAATTAAATGTATGCAAAATTATGTATTATTTTCACAATATATCATTATTATGCGTATTTTCTTCTGAATATCTTAGTGTAAGAATCAGTAAAGTGTCGGGTCAGACAGGTGCACAATATACCTACTTATTAAGTGTTTATGTTGTAACTTTGAAGGTATTTAGGGGATAATGAGGTTGTTAAATGGCCACCTAAAACCTTAACTCAGCAGTAGGATTACTACAAAAGCAAGTCAGTTACAGGTAGATTCATTTTGTTTAGATTTTTTGTATGATGAGGTTAATTTATGAAGAGAACATGAAGGTAGTTCAACCACGTCTACCTGATCAAACGGGCAGCATTCATAGCCGTTGACCGGGTCGTTGCAGCAGGTTTGACCGTCTTTACATCTGGCTCCATCTGGACACTCCTCAGCACCAACCAGAGCCAGCAGAGCGCAGCAGATCACACCCCAGCTCTGCATCTGCACAAAGGGACAGGCAAAAAGGAAAGTCAAGTATGTGCATTTGGAATCTCCTTCCCCATCCAGAAATAACATGTTTACTTTCACTTCTGCCAAAGCTGCTAGTTGGCAAATAAAAAAAACGCATAGATAAACATATTCACTTTTTTTGTAGTTCATTTCCATCTGCAGTCCTTAACTTGGCTGCCTGTCAAAACGTATTGTCTTTTCAAACATTTAAAGTAAGTAAAACATCGAAAACAAAAATGCAATTTAATCTGAGAGTTAGCTCTGTCTTCATTTACTTCCTGAAAGTGTTTAGTACAGTCATTATTTTGCAATGATAATTTGCAACCAAAACAATCTAAAACTTTGAGTAGCCTTTAGTGCTGTGTGAATCGTTGTCATAGGTTTACAATTCACTCACATTTATCATGACAGTCGCTAAAAGGGGAAGTCTGTTTTGCTCTTACCTTGTAAAAGGCTGACTGTCTGTGGTGAGAGGTCAGGTGTTTTAGAAGAGTCTCGCGACCTAATAACACAAATGCAATGGTGTTTCGTCTTTTACACTCCCCCGAGAGAGAGAGAGAGAGAGAGAGAGAGAGAGAGATATTATTTCCCAGAATACCTTGCAGCGGCTCGGGTGTAATCAGCTTTTTAAAAATACGATTACGGTTGATACGCTTTCTCTAAATGACATACAAATCCAGTGAAATTTGGGATAATTTTGTTATTTTGCATGTATGTGAAATATCATATTATATATTTAATATTTTAAAGATTTGTTGTGCAATATAAAGGCATCATTATTTTGATTGCATGTTACAAATAAACGACTGAGAGAATAGGTTCTGGCTCATAATTGCAAAAACGACCTTTGTTTTTTAAATGTGACAATTAAGACCAATTGTGTAAATGGCAAAAGTGTACTTCTGTTGGTACTGAACTACTTTTAGAGACACACTTGGGTAATGACCATGCATCACTTATATGATGTGGTCTTATTCCCAAGGACCTTAGTCATAAATGAGTCATTCTACCAGAAACGTATATTTCCACATCAAAATATACTGAAGAAAAATTATTTATTTATTTCAATTTCAATAACAGGTCATATACTGTAGAGAACATGTTAAACTGTTAGGAACACATATTGTCCCATCTCAGCATGTTTTTATTATTGAATAAAATCAATTTTTAAATGAGTTTCACCCTTAAGATGTCAGGCCCTGTCACAGACAAATGTGAGTACGGTAGAATGGTTTCCTAATATATTTTTTTAAAACAAATAACATTTTCCCATGGTTGCAACCCTGTCTCCTAAAAATTACGTTCCCACAGAACTAAACTGCATTCTCAATTACGTTTAGTTAGAAACGTATTTTCTCCCACGTTACGTTTGTTATGAACTATCTCAAATACGTTTATTTTCTACATATCTTCAAGAAACATATTTTCTCCCACGTTACGTTCGTTATGAACGTATCTTAAATACGTTTATTTTCTACATATCTTCTAGAAACGTATTTTCTCCCACGTTACGTTCCTTATGAACGTAGCCTATCTTAAAGAGCCTGTGACAGCATCCCAACAACTGTTGTGCAATGAAATATTGGGCTACTAGTCATCTCGAACCGTCAGTTTAAAAAAGAAGATGCGATACCGTTCCGATAAATATCAATAATTTCGAACATCGCGGGGAAATTCCTTCGAGTCATTTTGAAGTTTTGGGGGAAGCCGGAAGTGACGTCAATGCGGGAACGCTTCACTGTGCGGTGAGAGAGCCAAACACGGACAAAGTGTGTTGTCATGCGTAGAAATGGTGAATTACTGAGTTTAGCCACGTTAATAACGTTTTAATGAAGTTGACTACAGTATATTCATATTTGTCAGTGCTTTCATGTCAATTCGGCGAACATAAACATAAATGATCGTGGTGAAGATGATGATTAAATTAGGATTACAAATCGGTAGTGAGAGCTGCTCTTCCTCCCGTAGGATGTGATATAAAAACAAACCGATTATTTTTGTAGTTGTAAACTCAAGTGGATGAAACTACATTTATTAGTGCTTTCATGTCAATTCGGCGAACATATGATACATTAAATGATCGTGAGGATGATGATTAAAAATCGTTTGTTTGAGCCGGTCTGCATTTCCTGATGAGAAAATAAACCGATGCTTTTTGTAGTTGTAGTACACCAACATGGATTAAACGTGTGTTTTTTTACCACAATGTTGGGGAAATTAATGGATAAAATGCACGGATTATTATTATTATTATTATTCCCACTCCGATCGGGACACTAGGTCCACCGTTTCCCCGCAGCGAGGCTCCCCCCGTTGACAGTTTACGTGGGCTGGGTGCAGTGGCGGACTGGCCATCGGGACGAATCCCGATGGGCCGGTACCGAAGTGGGCCGGTCAGATAAGTCACTAGTACATCCCCCATAGGCGGCGCGTGAGGCTCAGGTTTGGGAAGGCTAAATAACTTTTTTTTACCTGACGCTGCCCGCCTCCGGCGTGTATAGAAAAGAGATCAACTCAGTGTGCGGAGTTTAAATCTCTCAAGTCATATTACAGGATAAAGGAAATACAGTTTAAACTGCCGTATGCAGAGAAGACGCCGACGTGTCTTATCATTCATATTACATCATCAATCAGATCATCGATCATATAATATCATAATATATCATATATCTCCTTATCCGAGTCAGCTTCTCCAGCCGTATCTGGCCGTGCAACACTTACAGTGTCACATACTGTATGCAGAAGTATTATTTTAAGCAACACATTATGTTGACGAAACACTCAAGTCAAATGTAATTAAAGTCAGATCCACTCGTGTCTTAGACGTGAACGCGCTGCGCTCTCAGCTGGTGAGAGAAACCCTGGCTTGATTTACCGAGTTGATAACCAGCGTCGTAGGACCGCTTAGCGAGATCTCGTTTGTTAGTTTGTTGTTGTTTGTTTGTTACTCAAACATATCCAGGGTATGTTGAACTGGCTTCGTAGTACAGGGCACAGGTGGCTCGCAGCGCTAATGTCAAAGACACAGACATTATACATTATATTTGTATTTTACCAGGATGCAGTGACACAAATATTTGGGAAGGCTTAGCCTTCCCCAGCCTACAGCACCCGCCGCCCCCGACATCCCCCACTCCCCCCGTTGACAATTTACTAGCGGTACCGAAGTGGGCCGGTCGAGAGTCCCGGGATGATTTTTAGTCCCAGTCCACCACTGGCTACATGACCGTATGATCGCCCATATTGACCTAATTCCTAAACTTCTAACAGATACAACATAAACCGATCCTTCAGCCTCATATGAGCTCTCAGACACGTTCAAAATTAAACTGTCATCGCTGTCTGAGCTTGCTGCTGTGTGCGCCATCGTGTTTACATGCAGATGCTGGGATCCTGAACGGTGCAGCTGGAGCGCTGTGCCCGCAATGACGTCACCCATAATTTGGCGGGACTTGAAGAATCCCCGAGAAGATTCAGAAAATGTTCAACATTGAAGGGCAGATTAATGGTTATCAAAGTACAAATATCCAAAATCAGTTCAGTAACGGTTTTCAAGGGGACAATATTTACTCAAATTGATGGGTTTGGATGATGGGGGAAACTCGTGTCACAGGCTCTTTAAATACGTTTATTTTCTACATATTTTTGCCATTTATTGTCTTGCTTATAATAATGATAATAGTCATTTATAAATATCATTTTAGAGCACACCTTTGAAATCGAGAATCGGGCTATGGTTAAATTAAAATCAGTAGGCGAGGCTGTAATTTCGGCAGCTGTTACTCTCATGAGCGAGGCAGAAAATAATAGTTTTAACATGCCAAAAAGCTGATGTGTCGTTTATTGCACCTCAAAGATTAAAACAAATCCAGAGTTACGTGTTTCTGTACTTCCTCTAAGAAGAAAGGACAGTAACAGAATAGGCTTGTTTGAGACGCGTTGCGGCTCGCCTCGAAAGTAGACGAGAATAGCCGATCGCAGCCGGGGGAGGTCTCAAAAAGCTCGCCTGAAGTCGGACAGCTTGGAGTCGGCTTCGTCTTCTTCTCTCGGTTATTTGGCGGATTGCAAACAACTTTAAGGTGCATACCGCCACCTCCGGAGTCGGCTTGACTCGGTTTGCATTAATAAAGAATGCACACATGTGTTTAATCGTTAATGTCAGATATGTACTAAGTAAATACATTTGTTCCTGCTCAAGATTAGATTCAACTTTCTAGATTTACAGTAGATCTACACGGACCACTATTGCGGTGAGCATGTTGTAACTTCCGGTTGTTGTTGTTGTTGTCATCTCCGGGGCCCTTTCTCATTTCTCTAACTCCCCTCCTCGACTCCTATCCTCGAGACTTAGTCCCGCCCACAGGAGATGCGAGCCGAGGAGCCGAGGAGGGGAACCGAGGAGAGAGGAGGGGAAGCACCAGGCGGTTAGAGAAATGAGAACTCCTCTCCTCTGAGCGGTCATTTTAAAGAGACGTCCATTAATGATGACAGGAGGCACAGCAGCCCTCTGTCTGATGGACAGATGTGTTCATGACCACTTATATATTTACTTTGATTCATTCACAGTGCGGTATAATGAGACAATAACAGGCTACAGATGCGGACACACACACACACACACATATATGTATATATTTATATACATATACAATTTCAGAATCAAACAGAGCACTCTCATAATAACGTAACACTATCAGAGACTGGATATATCCCCCCCCCTCTATGGTCGCTAAAATTAGGAAAATAAATTACGGGCCAAAAGTTTTATTTACAAGTATTAAAAGTAAGCAGAGGACACCAAACCAACTGAGACCTGTCTGTCTGCTGCATCTACGCACACACTGTACCACACACACGCACCTACAGCTAACAGCCGTTGTGTATTTTATTAAATATGGACTCTTTGTTTGTAGATATCTACTAAACTACAGCAAATAAAGAGAGTAGGCCTGTTATACTGAGTGATACATATTATACACACTGCTCTGCTTTCTGCACGGACCTCACAGCTGTTGTCTCTGGAAACATCGCGTCGCGATGAAAGCAGTTAATAAAATAATATCCAGGGGATGCATGCAGAGCTGTCATTGGCTGAGATAAGTCCGGCCGTGCGTCACGACTCTTTGAAACATCTCTGTTGCCGGAAATGCATCCACGAAGGAGCCGTGGAGGACCCATCAGTGTATCCTCGGTTAGAGCTCCTCCAGAGAGCCTCCTCGATGCTCGGTCCTCGAAGTGCATTTAGAGAAATGAGATGTCCTTCAACATGGCGCGCTGAAGTTCATTTCCGGGTCACTACCGGAGGACCGAGGAGTCGAGGAGGGGGATTTGATGAAATGAGAAAGGGCCCGGGTATCCCGTGTGCCTGTTCTGTTGCTGATAGCTTATTATCTTAACTTAATCGATCGTTTTAAAACTCTTGATCACGGCAACTGCCTGAAGTTGTAATCACACGTTACTACAGCTTAAGCACTCACAACTCTCCTTCTCTTAGCGACTGTAACTCCACAGTTGCCTACACTCTTTTCGGGTTTGCTAACGGTAGCTAGCTAGCCATGGCTCTTTCCCCACCCTCGGGTGCTATTCCCTGCTCTAACGGTCTCATGTTTGGTTACTTCCCTACCTCCTTTACTGGTACCGATACATGTGTTAAATGTAGTATAGTTGTTAGGTTGGAGGCGGGAATCATAGCCATAGAAGCCCGGCTCCGCATCTTAGAAAGTAACTCAGCTACAGTAAAGCCCATGTTAGCCGGTGCGGACCGGTGTTGCAGTATAACTTGAGTCATGACAACTGGCGACATTCTATTATTTTCGTCATAGGAATCCGGGGCGTGTACATTGAGGACCCATTGTTGACTTACCATGTCGATCGCCTCGTTTGTCGTTTACGTTCATCTTTTGCTATATCTGCCTTCCTAAGATCACTTTGATGCACATTCAGTACTCGTATGTGAGGTTGTGGGTGAGAGGTGGATATCGTGACGCTTACAGGGAGGTATCGAACATTACAAAGTAGGTGAATGTGAATGTATAGTAGCTTTGATAGCTGTCCATACCTTCAGACAGCCTCAAAGTAAAACACAAGTCGTTTATTCACAGCCCGAACGCTCATCGAGATGACTGGATCACTCATGACAAGTTGTGATCAGCTCCGATTAAATTGTGATATCAATTCTGTACCTATTCTCCAGGGAGCACGTTTTTTTAATGAAATACCTGTATCCCTCTAATCACAACAAGACTCTACACTGTGCAGGAAAAACAATTACATACATGAAAATAACCTTGATGCATGGGAATGAAACACACAAACTATCTTCCGTGGCTATGCTGATATGTCACAGTAACGGTAAACTTTTAACCCGAAATTAAATGGTGTTTTGTTTTTGAACCATTTACCAACATCGCAAGACATTCTGACACCAGAGAAAAATTGTGCGGGTAGATTAGTAAACCTGGTGTTTACCCTTCAGGCTCATCCAGATCCGCCTCGCTGCACAAATATCCCGCTTATTACACGGCCATACTAAACAAACAGAGCCCAGAGATGGATGACCTTTTTCTGGCGCGTTTATAACTGGCATGTGTAGCAGGGGAAGGTGCTGTAATTTTCTCGTGGCCCAATTTGACAGACGGTGCCCAGTCAGGATGATTTTTGTCAAAAAGTGCCACTTGTAGGTCAGTTATATCCTGGGTGAACTGTTAATTAATACAAATTTGACCTCTTTTGACAGGACAAGTCAGACTTTAGATATATTTAAAATGGTGTTGTCAAGACATTGGAACATGACAAATATCTGTATTGCCGGTTCCTTGAATGGCTTCTTGCTGCTGCAACGCTTGTCTTTCTTTCCAGCCTAAGGCTAAGGCATTAGTCAGAGCAGTTGCCAGCATCCGTCTGATCAGGTTCTCTGAATTGGTGCCTCCTACCAGAGCCAGACGAGCAATCTAAATCAGACGAGAGAAACAAATAGGCCACTGCTTTAACTGTTGTATTGAGCTACGTTCTGTGGGACATACGTTAGAAACAGCATAACAGCACTCTTATTTCATACACAGAGACCAACTTTGTTTTTTATACACTTGATACACTGATATTCCAGCCCATGGTATTCAGTCAAGTTCATGCCAGTCGTTATGTTTAACCACTTTAACCCTGGTGTCCAAATTTTGGTCATGTCAATATAAATGTTAGATGTAAATGTTACTACAATTATATGTGGTTGAGTAGCTAAGACTAGAATTATTTGTGGTTGAGTAGCTAAAGGGCAATAACTAAGCACATTTTGACCGCACTGATATTATCCACATTTCATAAATGAATGCAGTTCAGTCTGTCAAATTACCATCTTTTGACGGACTGATTCATTCTTCAGCAATGATTCAGCCTCATTGAAGTCGTCTTCATTGGCGATTGGCAGCTGGATGGGGAACATATGGGTTGTGGCTGACCCTGGTCCCTGACTACCAGCCGGGGTCATGTTGCCCTCTGCCAACTCATTCTTGATGAACTGCACATCTCTGGACAGGCCCTTTACCACCACAAGTACTTCAGCGAGCATTGAAGTCATCTTCTGGATGGCAATGTCTTAAGAAAAATATAATTGAAAAGTGTAAAGTGAGAATTGAAAATAACCTGCAAATGACTCATGAGGAATTACACTAAGTCTAATAGACTTGCCTTTCAAAAGCAGCCTGGTGTCATCGCCGTGCATCTGTGTGGTTCCATCTGTAAAACGCAAACATTCTGCACACATTTTGAAAGGTTATTAGGTGTGTGTGTGTGTGAATATATTGTGATCAAGTGTTTAGTCAGTAACAGGGGTCTCCCCTTCCCTACAGCTCTTTGGTAAACAGAAAAGGCATTTTCAGTATCCTATCAGGAGAGAGAACTCATACAGATTAATTGAATACACAGGACCACAATGGAAACAAGCCCTCAGGGCTTTTTGTTATCCTTGGCTTTTAGCATTATTGTATAACTGTGCCCCTGTACGTTTTTCAAACTGTTGATAAAGTATTCAATCAAAGAAGGCAGATGAACAAAGAAGAGAGCAATGATCATCATCAGAATATAGAGATTTAACCTTTTCACACACACACGCAGATCAGAAAATGTCTACAAATGTTAGATGATCGTCTTGTTCACTTACCATTGCAACCATGATCAGGCACTGACTGCATGGGATCAAACTGGTGGCAGTTTCCTCTAAAGAAGTCTAGAGGAGGGAAAAACAAATGCTGTAACATTTACACAAAAAACACGACTAGTGTGATTTGATTTGTCTACAAAGATATTACTTTACATTTTAGTAGTAAATTGGGTTCATTAATGAGGAATACAATGGCATACCATTTTGTGCACGTTGTGGGGGTCCAAGGGGGGTGTACTGCACCGAGCCGTATCCCATTCCCGATATCCCTGTAGAAACAAAATCATTAGTTATATTTCACTATACTTTGGGAGTAGCAACATAACATGATGTTCCAGCATATTGTTGTCAACTACCACAGGATGTCTGAACACAAAATCTGAATTGTAAGTCATACATATGTCAAATAGTATTCATTGAGTTCTGTGTCCACGTCTCTCAAAACGTTAGTGTAGTGAAAGAGTAGGGCATCATACCAGTACTTGCACTTGCTCGCTGTGGGGCCTGGAGCTGTGGGGCCTGGAGCTGGTGGTAATGGGCAGGACCAAATCCTGACATCCCAGCTGAAACACACAGTAGGAAATAAAGTTATTAGCATATGACACTATTGTAACCTCCCATGTAAGGAAATGTGTCTATGTGTGTGTATGTGTGTAAGTTTGTGTATGTGTATGTGTGTGCCTGTATGTGTGTGTATCTGTGTGTGTATGTGTGTGTGTGCCTGTGTGTATATGTATCTATGTGGGTGTGTCTGTTTGTATGTGTGTCTGTTCATGTGTGTGTGTGTGTGTGTGTGTGTGTGTGTGTGTGTGTGTGTGTGTGTGTGTGTATGTGTGTGTCTGTTTGTGTGTCTGTTTGTGTGTATGTGTGTGTCTGTGTGTGCATGTGTGTGCATGTGTGTTTATAAGATAAACTATATTTTTTGATGATCTGTCACATACATTGAAAACAGTTATTATGCTGACTTACATGCCACAGCCTCAGAAACCTGGAGTCATCCTCATGCAGAAATCCAGGCAGGGAGGAGAGCAGCACGTCGGCTATGGACGTCACCTTGATCCTTGAGTGCGAAAACATATCTTTGTTTTACTTTGGATGCTAAACAGCATAGCCACACAACAATTTATATCACAAGGGCTCTTCCATGACTGAAGAGATTACAATTTTGAAGCAATTGAGGCGTCTGCGATCCCACCTGTATCTCATTAGCACAACAACAAGGTGCAATAACATTAACACTGCTGTTCACTCCCCAAACACAAGTATCTTAATAATAAATCTAAATCTATCAGGCTGACCCTCTGCCCTCCAACACACACACAGAAAATCCACTCTAGTATGATAATAAAACACCAAGAGGCTTAACCGACTCACCTGGAGGTCGTAGGCGGTGAAGAGCTGAACTTCAGACACTTCGCCTTTGCGTGCCGCCTTCTTCCTGAACAAGCTCAACAGCATGCCGATCCAACTCCCGTAAAAGTGGTTCTTCAGGTTGAGGTTCGTTATCCTGTGAAACTGCACCAGTGGCGAGCCGTCAGGGCCCTCTAGGCCCTCTGTGAGGGCCTAAGATATTCTAAAAAATAATATTTGAAAACATAAAAAAAAACATTTTTTTTTAAATATTTGTTTTAATATTTTTTGTTGTTACATTTTTCATTAGTTTTACCAAAATAACTTGATTTAATTGTATTTAAAATAACATTTCCAAATAAACAAATCCTTCGAATCTGCCTGTTCAGTTTCTGTTGGAATGTGAAGGGTTAAATGCCGTCTCTGCGAGTTACTGTGAAGACGGGAGAGCTCGTTGGTCCCTCTCTACATTCACAGAGGGCCAGCTATAGTAACTCAACGAGAGAGTAATGTCAAATGACAGTACAATTGACCAATCATATCTTCCCTCTAAATGGTCGGGCTTCATTTTCGCGGACTTTATGAGTTCCGCGCGCTGTGAGGTCTATGCAAGTGGTGCAGTGACGAGTCCTAAAACCCGGAAGTAAGCTGCGCTCGGATTCCCTCGACAGAAAGCAATGAGATTTCTCCATAGGATTTTGGAAAATAGTTTGAAATAAGGTCTGTGGAAAACGAACCTGTTAGATAAATGCACGTTTTGTTCATCCGGATAATATCCACATGTCTACCCTACTTTTATTATTTTCGAATCATAAATCTAATCGATAGATTTATGATTAGCATAAGTTCGTTCATGATGGCTCACTTCAGTGATAGTGATGACATCGTTTGCAAAATTATTAACGGAGTCATTTTCAAGATTGAGTTACAATGATAAAGTGGAGTGGCAAAGGCATGGGCGTCGCAGCCATTATATGAGGGTGGGACAAGTCCCCCCCACTTTTTCAAATGATTAGTTTAGACCCCCCCACTTTTACCATGTGGAAAGTCCGTGAATCGGTCTATCCACTCGCCGCACTTTGTAGAGCGCTGTGTCAGTGCTTCACTATCAAATCCATTCCACTTGCTTATTGAGAGAATGCCCAAATCAATGAAACTCCGTACCATGTTTTCACTGCTACTTTGTACCAAGGCAGATTCTCACATAGCGCGCGCATGTTCAAGGAGTGTTGTCATAGTTGGACAGCTCAGACCTGTTGTATAAAGCGATGCCGGTAGCGGAGGTAAGGCACACACACCAAGTGTTCAGGACATTGTTAATACAGCGAAAATCAAAGCTGACGATCTCTTGGTTTGATATATTTTCTCCCCCAGACAACATGGACATAAGAACCTTGTTTTCAAAGAAGAGGAAAGTAAGTCTTCAGCTGGTAGCAGTTAATAAGTTAACAGTGATGGCGGCGGCGGCAAAAGCGTCTCACTTCTGGAGAGGAGTTTCGTCTTTATGTCATGATAGAGAGATACAAATACTGAATAGTTTAGATGAGAAAAGGCATCGAAATGCCAGGTTACTAGTATTTATCATGTAAACAGGGAACATGAATAACCCGATCTCTCTGTGCTCATGTAAACACCATGATGTACTGTGGAGACCATAGACTGTATGGTAGAGACGCAGTGTGTTTTACTGGAGCCTCAGTTCGATAAGAGATTATTTTCTGAGTTCTTAGGTACGCTCTCTCAAAATGGTAATGTGCATTATGATTTAATTATACTTCTTATCATTCAGAAGCTTTTTGTGTGTGATTATGTTTTACTGAGTGCTTATAGGCCATTTCCATCCCAGTATTCAGTTAACTGTTTATTTTCTGTGCACATTACATATAGCTAATATTCTACCTACTGCTTGGGACTTTGAGTCTTCAAAATGTCCAATGTCACAGACTGGGACTTACTTTAGAGTCAGTTGTATTTACATTCAGTATGACTTGTTATGATTCAATGTGAAAGAGTATACTGCTCAATACATAATGATCACTTCACCACCTCTCTTGACATCTAGGCGCTTGAGAGTGAGTCAGAGGCAGAACACAAGGACCGTGGAGAGAGGTCCATTGCTGAGGTGAGTGATGAAAGGGAAATGACAGTTTAGAGTAAATTGTGATGTGGACTCTCATCCCAGAATGTTAAGGAAATCAGTGGGGATATTGAACAGGAAACATTTCAGTCAAGGGGCATCATATGACCAATATAGACAGAAGAGCAACATTTAAGTCAATGATACCATTCCTAGGTGAACTTAACATCTGTATGGAGTCAGATCAGTCTCAATATTAATAAATGCTCACAGAAGGATTCACACATGTATTTTGCGATTTATATATAAATGACTCTCCACAACAATATCTCTCAATGCACTCACAAATATTTATTGTTGTTTATAAATGTACAAAAAATTGACATTTAAACTGCTTTTTATTAATTCAAAGACGGCTCTGAATTAATAATCAAATATGTTTCCTTTCTTTACTACTGGATGAAATTACAGAATGTACCCATCATTTTCCTCATGCTAGTATAGCCACATAAAAGTATCAAACCACCTGTTAAAATGCACCAGAATACAGAAAACCCCACACCCCCGTTAAAAATGTCCCCCCCACATTCAGGATGCTTCCTACGCCCATGGGCAAAGGATCAGAATGTCCTGATTCTCTCTGAGTGACTAGATGGGGTGTCCTGCTATCACCCTGGAGTGAGATGACTCTTTGATACTGGACAGTTTTTGTTTTATTCTCATCTAAACACAGAGGGATGATAGCTCATATATGAGACTTCAAAGGTCTTTTATTTTGAAACTGTACATCAGAATGTCATGACTTTTTCTGAGTGACTAGATGGGGTGTCCTGCTATCACCCTGGAGTGAGATGAGTCTTTGATACTGGACAGTTTTTGTTTTATTCTCATCTAAAAACAGGGATGATAGCTCATACAATAGAGATTTCAAAGGTCTTTTATTTCGAAACTGTACATCAGAATGTCATGATTTTTTCTGAGTGACTAGATGGGGTTTCCTGCTATCACCCTGGAGTGAGTCGAGTCTTTGATACTGGACAGTTTTTGTTTTATTCTCATCTTAACACAGAGGGATGATAGCTCATATATGAGACTTCAAAGGTCTTTTATTTTGAAACTGTACATCAGAATGTCCTGATTTTTTCTGAGTGACTAGATGGGGTGTCCTGCTATCACCCTGGAGTGAGATGAGTCTTTGATACTGGACAGATTTTGTTTTATTTCCATCTAAAAACAGGGATGATAGCTCATATATGAGACTTCAAAGGTCTTTTATTTTGAAACTGTACATCAGAATGTCCTGATTCCTTCTAAGTGACTAGATGGGGTGTCCTTCTATCACCCTGGAGTGAGATGAGTCTTTGATACTGGACAGTTTTTGTTTTATTCCCATCTAAAAACAGGGATGATAGCTCATATATGAGACTTCAAATGTCTTTTATTTTGAAACTGTACATCAGAATGTCCTGATTTTTTCTGAGTGACTATATGGGGTGTCCTGCTATCACCCTGGAGTGAGATGAGTCTTTGATACTGGACAGTTTTTGTTTTATTCTCATTTTAACACAGAGGCAGTGTTTCCAGGACTCTACCGTTATGCATAGGATATTCGCGCACCGCAATATCACGTGCGGGCTGGCTTGACCAGGTTTTCCCGAGTGGAGGCTGGCTTGACCGCAGTCTATCCTCCGTGTTTGAACCTCTTAAATCGCTGCATAGCCGATTTATTTGGACTGGATTATCCCAGAGAGTCTAAAGATTATTTATAACACAGTTTGAGATTTGTGAAACCTTTAGTCTATTTGTGAAAATTAAAAAAAGGGAGATTTCAGTGCTTTTTTCGCATCTTCACCACATTAGACCAGGTCCTGATCTAAAACCACTATGCCTAGACTCATCAAATCTGGACTGGATTATCCCAGAGGGTCTAAAGTTTCTTTATAACCCAGTTTCAGATTTGTGAAACCTTTATTCTATTTGTGAAAATACAAACAAGGGAGATTTCAGTGCTTTTTTTACATGTAGACCACATTAGACCAGGTCCTGATCTAAAACCACTAGACCTACACTCATCAAATCTGGACTGCATTATCCCAGAGGGTCTAAAGATTCTTTATAACACAGTTTCAGATTTTTGAAACCTTTATTCTATTTGTGAAAATACAAACACAGGTGGAAGGCTGAGGTTGAATGAACCAACTTTCTCATACCATTGTTACCAAAGTGTTATTTTCTAATCTTGTAATGTCTTTCACATTCCAAGCAATCCTAGTACTCAAGATGACATACTGTAATTAGGCAAACAAAGCTTGTTGCTTAAAGTAAACTTGAACAATGCTAGTTATAGACTATATTTAATTTCCTGTTGAAATGTTTTGCCTGCAACTGTAAATACATTAAGTATACCTACTTATCTGTTGAATTTTTATTTGCAACAAAAAATTATAATAAATTTGAGAAGTAAAGACTTTATTCTTCCTTAATTAGCTTTCCATACTTACCCGATTTGATGAGTGTAGGTCTAGTGGTTTTAGATCAGGACCTGGTCTAATGTGGTGAAGATGCGAAAAAAGCACTGAAATCTCCCTTGTTTGTATTTTCACAAATAGAATCAAGGTTTCACAAATCTCAAACTGGGTTATAAAGAATCTTTAGACTCTCTGGGATAATCCAGTCCAAATAAATCGGCTATGCAGCGATTTAAGAGGTTCAAACACGGAGGATTGTTCGCTCAGCGCTGTAAATTAAATGTCCCTTAACTTTCCCCTTAACTGCCGAATCGGATGCTCTGAATCGGAAGCCAACTTCAGCGTCGTTGGTTACACTCGGTATTAAGCGTTACCCAAACTTGTTTACATGCGGCAGCTGACTGTAGTGGGGTGACATGTCCACCAGGCGGCGGCAGAGCTACAGCACGGGAGGGGGCGGGGCGCGACGACCCGGACATATTACCGCAGATCTCCACAACACGCGGATGGGTCTCTATTCAGCACTACACAGCACTATCGCTGAGGGAAGTTTTGTACAGATTAATGAAGAGTACATTTTGTCCCCGCAGCGACCTAAGCCCGACTCCAAAGCATGTTATCTGCAGTGGAGAACCCGAATAAGTTGCAGCACGACAGAGTAGCTTAAACGTTAGCTCTTAAATGTGTCAACGTTACCCTGACATGGACGAAGAGCCCCCTATTTCACGCTGGGAGCTAAAGTAGAGGTGAGTAGCTTAATCTTACAACCCAACAACGTTGCCTGGAAAGCTAGCTAGCCACTGTTAGCTAAATGTCTCTGACATTTCGACAGTTGGCTTATGGTGAATAAAAAAAGTATACATTAAAGGATTTCTCACAAACACGGCACACACAGCTAACACCAGGTCATTTAATTGATTGAGTTTCAGATTTCAATGAAAACCGAGTCATCAAATGTTGTTTCATTAACACGAGTGTCGTTAGCTAACATTGTGACGAAGCAACGCTGTGAAGGTGAAACACCCCATGCCCTAATCACATTCAGTGTCTGCTGGTCGTAAAATGCACTTTATGGTTTCCGCTCCATATCAGCATAAACATCTTTCTAAAAAAGCTCAGTAGTGTTGGATTTTAATTTAAACCTGGTTTCTATTTAGTTAAGAAACTATAATTCCAATTTTGTCTAATATTTATTGACATCATATTATACCCAAAAATGTCCTTGATGGCAGTATTTTAGTTCATGTTGTTAACAATCAAATATATTTAGTGACATGTTAAGTGAGGGGTTAAAAATACAATTCGTACTATGTTTTAAATGTAGTAGTACCTATGTTAAATGTTACCATTTCAGGTTTTGATTGTAAAAATAGTTTTGACTTTATGACACTTTTAGAGACATTTTTTGTTTAGTTTTTTTAATGCAAAACCCTCAGGGCCAAGTGACTCTGTCATTAAATGTAAATACATCAAGAACTACTACAGGTAAAGGAGGACACATGGCAACAACACACGCAGGAAACACTAAAGAAAGTGTCACTGTTTTCTGTAAAATATTATCTTAAACATTGTGGCTGCTTGTTATGGATTTGTTAACCCTGTTTATGATTTGAACAAAAAACACTTATTCAAATTAAGACATGACTTCCATGAAGACATTTACAAGTTGACTTTAACTTGTTTTGTTCCATTTCAGTGTTAAATGTGTATTTATATGCTACAACCCACTCCCTCAAAAAGCGAGGTGAGGCTCTCACTGTCTGCTTTGTGCATGCACGGTGTAGATAAGCTATCATAATGTGTCAATGACCTCAATATAACAACTACGCCTAGTCATCTCACATTAACATATGTCCGACTCTATTACAGTGTAATATTATGCAATTTCTTTGAAGGAGGACATTTTGGTTAACTTTGTTGAATAACCTTTTTTAATGTGACATGTGTTGCCAATACACTGACTTGTAGCATTTTAGGAGCCTTCCACATTGGTTAGGTTAGGTTAGGTTAGGTTAGGTTTCTGAAGCTGCAGGACACAAACACTATTTATTTCGTTTTTGTATATAACAATGAGAAATAGACCCCTGGCTACAAGAGTTCCACATGGTTTAGAATAACAGCTCTGTGAAGGTTAGTTGGAGAACAAAGTGTTCCTACTGTCAGGGTTTATTTTGGTTCTCCTTGTTCTGACAGGTGGGCAGGATGGGGGAGGGGGCGGTCAGCGGCTCTGTGGCTGCCATCTCTCCGGTGCAGCAGATGCTGGCTTCTGGCACTGGAGCCCTCCTCACATCTATTTTTGGTGAGATAATGGAAACAAAAGCTAGGAAAAGCAGCTTATGTCTGTATGTTCATAAATGTAGTCTTTTACAATGCCTTTATTTTCGTCAGAGTCTTACACAAAGTTAAAGCTACAGTCAAATAGAAAAGTCCTTTTAAAAGGGCTTAACAGTTGGCATAGTTGCTGATCAGTCAAAAAGAAGGAAAACAAATATTCTCATAATTGTTCAAACCTATTTTTTCATGCAATAATGGCAGAAGATGCTGTTTTCAGCCCTTCTAATGTAGGGATTTCATGTTTTATATCGTACTAAACCTAATATCTTTGTGTTTTGGCCTGAACAAATGAATGTAATGACTTAATCTTCTGACATACAGTTAATCTAGAAAACTCAAGAGTAATCAGTATGACAATTTAAAGGGCACCTATCATGCAAAATGCACTTTTGTACGTCTTTTATACATGAATATGTGTCCCCGGTGTTCCAGGGAACTCACCAAGTGTCAGAAAACACAACCCTCTCTATTTTCCTCCATACCCAAATCTCTAAAAAAGGGGCTGCAACGGATCTGATACAGACTGATCCAGATTTGAACACTGTCCTGACGTCAGGACAGTGGCGCTACGGTTATTGGGCCAACTCTCCACCTATCAGGGGAATGAGAGGTTGGGCCACAGCCGACCATTGCCGCTCGAAAGCGCTGGAGACGCTGTAGTACATATGCCAGGCCTATAAGTGGCGCTGTAGTCTGCCACAAAAGCAGCGAAGAAGACTTCCCGCGCATGGTTGCCATGGTTGCCCTTCTGTTTATTCTCCGCTGTGGCTCTTTTTCTCCCTCCCCGAGGCAAGCGTTTGCTCCCGCTGCTGTAATTCAATGCAATCCCTCGCCGTCGAGGCAAGCACTGTAATTCTCTCCAGTTAGTCCACCAACAGATGACAAACACCCGCCTCTTCCAAGGAACGAAGGGACCGTGCGGCAGAGTTTCAGTTAGGTTTTCTTTCGCCGGTCAAGATGTCCGTTAAAGTTTAAATCTTCCTGACAAAATTTGAAAAAGGTCTTCTTTGTTATTTATTGAGCTTTAAAACTAATGAATAACGACTCTATATAATAAAACACAGAGGACGGAGATCCCTTTTCTGACTTGATCAGAGCAGGCTCCCCTCTCCTGCAGGGGGGCGTGGTCAGCTGCAGCTCACAGAATCAGCCCCCTGCAAAAACAGGGCTGGAGAACAGCAAATAGAGCGAAATGAGGCATGGCTAAAATGCAGGATCTGTTTGGTATTTTGAAAACAGAAACGTATAAATATACCTTATATAGGTATGGCCCTACAATATATCATTTAAATATAGCATGATAGGTTTCCTTTAAGTAAATTGCAGCCATGTACTTTAAAGGTCCCATGTCATGCTTTTCTGGTTATTACCCTTCCCCTTGTGTGTTATGTAGCTTTTTATGCATGTAAACAGTCTGCAGAGTCACAAACCCTCAAAGTACACCCTGTAGCGAGTAAAACTCTAACACAGAAAATACCTGTCTATGCTGCCCAGAGGTTGCGTTAACCGAATATTTTCCGTCTATGATGGATTTTTTTTAACAATGACGGACAAATCTGAAAGCAGTCCGTCATTTTGACAGTTTAGAACAAACTCGGAACAGCGCCAAAGTTTCCCCGCAGCGAGGCTGCTTATGGGTGTTATGCCGTGTTATGCATGCCCTCCAAAAAGGAAATTATACCGTTTCCAAACCTAACTGTGCCGTACAAATCATTGAAATGTCTGTGAGTTTTGGCTTTACGCTGTGCACGCTCCCGCGAGGTATGCATAACACGGCGCATGTGAAAATGACGGGCAGCGAAAAAGTCTAGCGCAACCTCTGATGCTGCCCCAGAACGCCTCGTTGGAGATTTTCTTTTTCCATTTTTTTCTTCCGGGAACCATGTGATGTAACGACGATCCAAATAGACCAATCCAACGAGCTCCTCCTCACGCACACACACACTCAGCCAGCCTTATTTTTCTCAGCTGCAGCTTCGCGGATTTCTCAGCCTGGGACACGGCGAGGCCCGGCCCGGCCCGGACCCGGTCCGAGCACACAGACAGACCCACAGCCAGGCTGTGGGTGTGTGTGGGGGGGGGGAGCTTCAACAAGCCGTTTAGGACAGAGAGTGAATACACATACTATACAGAGATGCTGTATGAGAAACCAATGTGAGTTTGGAAAATTGCACAATACAAATCTATTCTAGTAGACCTCAACAATGGAATTATGATCAGTAGAAATGGCCATGGCATGGGACCTTTTTAATATTCACTCCCTTCATGAAGTTTATAATATTCAATTTTAGTTTAAACTGTATGAGTGAGGTGTTAATTTAACTGTGTGGTCATTTTGAAGGCTGGATAACCTCATGGAGGGAGAATTCACTGCAGGACTTCGACTGCATTGGTTTTAGCTCGGTGTCCCTGTGAAGTGAAAACTGAGTGCATCGCTGTGTATAATAATTCAATCTGTCAATGTATTTGCTTATAGTCACACCGCTGGACGTTGTGAAGATCAGGCTGCAGGCTCAGCAAACACCATTCCACCAAGGTAGGACAAGGCGCTTGTCTTCTTCTGTGGTTTTAGATCATAAACTAAGTTAATGAAAAACTGACTCTGCTGTTACCAGCTGTGTCTGAGTGCACTGTGTATCTCAATGCTTTACTGACACCTGTCCTTTTTGTCTTCTGCTCTTCTGTCCTGCTTTTTGCTTTGATTCGTAGCTTTATCCCGTCAATCTTCTTCATGGGGGGGCATCATTCGCACATCCAAGTGTAAGTATCTGACCCGCCATCGCTGCATGCTATATCTTAAAAAATACTAAGAAAACCCCTTAGGCCCAGTCCAGCTTTCTGTGTTGGCACATGCTCAGCTAACAAGCGACTCTTGCCAACGAAAACAAAGCTGTTTTGCAAATAGATTCACATGTTAGTCAGCTTTGGTTCACTTCTCTACATTATGGTAGCGTTTAGAATCATGAAACAACACTGAAAAGGTTCCAACAACAATTTACAAGAAATTCAACCTGACCTGTGAAGTAGATTTCTTTAACTCCTGCTAACTAATGATCCTGCCGTAGTAAATATTAATTGGGTTTCCTAATTTTCAGAGTTTCTCAAATGTTACGTCAATATTTAGGCAATGACAATAATAGTATATTCTGAGCGTCTCTGTGCTCATTGGCATTTCATGTGTTTTTTATCACTCTTCGCTTTAATTCACCACATCTAATCACACTTCATATGCATAAAGTTCTAATGGTTTTTAATTAAAGCAGTTCTCTGATGATTGCTGTGAAAGCTGTTGCCAAGCAGTTATTGTAGGCTTTGCTGATATTTCTTTTGAACTCCTTTGCCCCCTGTGGGTTTTCTGTCTCTCAGGGAAATGCTTCATGTATTGTAACGGGCTGATGGATCACGTCTATGTGTGTCAGACTGGAACCAGTTGCACCAGCTGGTACAAAACACCAACACATTTCAGTGGGATGCTTGTGAGTATTAGTGCATCAGCAGGTTTTGCCACTATCTTGTTGCAAAAAACAAATCAACATGTTTGTAAGTATGTTTGTTTATTCCATAGGATGCCTTTGTGAAAATAACTCGGCACGAAGGTTTCAGATCTTTGTGGAGTGGACTGCCACCAACACTGTGAGTTTCTAATCTTTAATTTAATTTAAAAAACACCATTAGTTAAGAATAAATGTGTTGAAAAGTATATTTTTGTTTCGGGGGAAATGATACTGATATAAGTGGCCAATAGCATTTGTTCTTTCCTATTGAGTTTTTTTTTGTATTTTCACTTTGGGTGCCATATTTACAAGGACAAAATGTTTACTATATACATTTTGTATTTTCCAAATGGAAAAGCATTTAAACATATTAAAATGCTTAGAATATGAAGTCTTTAACACAGGATTATCATCACAAGTATGCACTGGCAAGTACAGCCAAATAAAAAAACACATAATGGCCTTAATCGATCATAGTCCATCCATGTGAATGAATCTCCAATGAAGTACATTTTACTGTAGACAAACAGTAGTGCAAGAAGTATGAATAACTTCTAATTAAAGACTAAAACAATAATAAAAAATAGTGTAAAAGTCCCATATTTACATGTATTTTGCATTTTACTGTTGGGTAGTTCAATCTACAGCAACGCATCTTATTCTATAAGGTCATCATGTGCTTGTAGCGCTACTGTCCTACGAAAACACTGTATCAATGGACTTTTCAGGAGCTCTTTTTAATATTTTCTATTGTTATGGCATTTAATGTACAGTGCAGTCCTTCATTCATGTTCATGTTTCTGTGCAGGGTGATGGCTGTCCCTGCCACGGTCATCTACTTCACCTGCTACGACCAGCTGCGGGACTTCCTGAGATACAGCCTGGGTTTCCAGGGCAGCCACATCCCTCTTGTTGCTGGGGGTCTGGCCAGATGTATGTCCACTAAACCACACTGATATCCTGACTGTAGTATGTTATGTGTATCTTTGACTCCCAGTGTGTGTGTGTTGCAGTGGGGGCTGTGACGGTGATCAGCCCTCTGGAGCTGGTCAGGACCAAGATGCAGTCCCGCCAGCTGTCCTACAGCGAGCTGCGGGTGTGTATCCGCTCGGCTGTGGCTCAGGGCGGGCTGCTGTCCCTGTGGAAGGGCTGGGGACCCACCGTGCTCAGAGACGTACCCTTCTCTGGTGAGAGCAGCAACACACAACGCAATATACTTTAATAATACTCGAGACAATCTTTTATATTCCTACCTGTTGACTTCAAACATGGTTGTTACAATATTGCTTCATGAAAAGTATTTTCATCAATAGAAACTTGTCAAACCAAAATATTTCACTCCTCTGCTGTTATTTGATATCTTGAGTATTTTTCAGTCGACCTTTAATCAAATCGTGTTTAAACACTCCGTTATTCTATTTAACTATTTGTATTCTTGAAAATCAGCTGGATTTTGAACCAAAAACTACAGTTTAAAACACCAGCAGAGGGAGAGAAAGTGAAGCATTAACTTGAGCTGCTGGAGTGCTTTGAGAAGTTTGTGAGTGTTATTCTGCCATTAAAACTACACACTTTATCTACCACCTTCTAGACTTACAGGGACTGAGTGTTTTATACTCAATAGTTTTCTTCTTAACATACAGTATGGGATGGAAAAGACACATCTTCGCCACTCTTTATACTTCTTCTCCCTACCACCTATGCTTAAAGTTCCGACATCCTGCGTTCATTTATTATGTCTGTCAGATCATTTTTAACACTAGAACCACCAGGGGTCGCTGTATACCTAAAACCGCCAACGGGTGTATGTACCCGCTATTAGAATGCATTGATTTTCAAGGTATAATGTTATTTTATTCATCATACTAGAACACAGGGTTAACAGTGAGTTTTGATCGCACAGTGATGAAACTTATACCAATAGAATCTGTGGATTCTCAGCTTTCATATGATATCTAGTGTGCAGATAGCATGAAGTATAAAATATTGCTAAAAGTATCTCTATCTCTATCGATCTATAACTAACTAATTATCTATCGATCTATAACTAACTAATTATCTATCGATCTATCTATAACTATCTATCTCTCTTTATCTCTCTATCTATAAGGAACCGCAGTAAACAACAGGCGTTGCTATAGCAACACGTCATGTTTATGTTTTTGCGCGAAATCAATAGCGCGAAAATCACTGCATTTTCTATAAGGTGAATATTACCCGCTGGCGCTAATGGGTATTAATGGCCATTTTTTCAATCTGACTTCATATTGACAATTTTTAACAACAGAGGGTGCTACATAACACACTTTCAGGAAAAGTCACGGACTGGGAGACTTGAATATTTTATTGAAAAAAAGTTACATACAATCAAGGAACAGCTGCGGGTAAAATGTACCCGTTGGCGGTTCTAGTGTTAAAGACATATTCATGTTCAGTTTAAATTTCACACACAAATTAGCCTCAAGGTAGTTTACAATCACTTTAGCACAAAACACCGTTGACCCTCAAATCAGATTAGAAATAATCCCAAAACAAACCTTTTATTTTTTACGTGCACAAAATGGAAAAACAACATCCTAGTTATTTTTGAGGTGGTGAGATGTCTGTGGGTTAAAGCAAGAAATCAGCGTACAAACCGTCCCCGTTTGTGTGTATTTGCAGCTTTGTACTGGTTTAACTATGAGCTGATGAAGGCTTGGCTGTGTGAACAGTCCCGGATGAATCAGGCCAACTTCTCCATCAGCTTCACTGCAGGAGCCGTCTCTGGAGCTGTGAGTACTCGCCTTTATTAGTAAGACACACCTGACCTCTGTTGCAACAAGTAAACTCAAGATGTGAGAGAAGAAGTTTCAGGTCCAGCTGTGAGCAGCGAATGCATCGTCAGGGATATATAAAGAGAATCAGGCCATTGTTTTCCTGTCCATTATATGACTGTTTCCTGTCCAGATCGCTGCGATCCTGACGCTGCCTTTTGACGTGGTGAAGACACGGAGACAGATCCAGCTGGGAGAAATAGACGCTCTGGGAGGTCTGTACTTTTATCTTCAATGATTTCAAATCAAATTGATTTATTTGTGTGTGTAGCATGTTCTAAACAGGACTTTTCCATTCTTAGTTGCCTCAAAGAGAACAACATCCACATGGCACATAATGAAGTCAATATGGGCTGAGATGGGCTACAGGGGCCTTTTTGCAGGTACACACTTATGCTTTATAGGGCTGTAATATAACTAAGAACATGTATTCCAGTACTTTACCTAAATACAATTTCAAGGTACTTGTACTTTGTTTTTTTCTTTATGTTTCTTCTGATTTTTCCTTTGACTTTACTATTGGTACTTTTAATCAAGTGAAATGTCAAAGCACTTCTTTCACCCCTGTATGACGTGTTGAGTAAGACTTGATCTTTTCTCCAGGTTTCATGCCCAGGGTGATCAAGGTGGCCCCGGCCTGTGCCGTCATGATAAGCTCCTATGAGTTTGGGAAGACATTCTTCCAAAAAATGAACCTGGATCGAGAGCGACTGGGATCCTGAAGGCTCCGTGTGGTGCTGGGTGATTGTTCACAGCTCGACGTGTAGACAGTTCCATAAGGACAGTCTGGACAAAGTCTCTGACGGATTTGGTTTTGTTCGAACATAAATGAAGAGGATTCACCCACAAATCAAGAGGCGCATTCACACCGCAGTACTTTTCCCACAAAGGTTCATGAGAACTTAGTTCTTGAGAACTCTTTAGTTCTCATGAACTAAGTACAGATCGCGTTCACACCGGAATAAGTCCCTGGGGGAGGATTAGGCAAATTAAGCCGCTGACGTCACTTCTTCTTCTGCTTTGGGTTTACTGGCAGGCCGCAAACCACTTCACGGCGTATACTGCCGCCCACAGTCCCCGGCCGGAAGTCCCCGGAGTTGGGGACTGGCTTCAGTAGAAGCTGCTGGGACTCCCAGCAGCTTCTACTGAAGCCTTCAGAGTAAATCGCCAGAACGCCGACACCTCCTCATCTCCACCGCTCCCATGTTTTATTTTGTGTTGCCATAAGTTAGTCTCTCTGCGTTTCTGCGCTGGGCTAATGCTAATAATGCTAATGCGTGGATAATAAAATGGCGGCTTCACAAAACTTTTTGGGAGTTTTACGGGCCGTGGTTTGCAATCCGCCCAGCCAATCAGACATAGGAACCTTTTTCTCCCACGAAAGTCCCTGCTCTCTAGCAGGGACGGAAAAGGGGGTGAAAAGGTTCTCATGAACTAATTTTAGTTCCGGCTCTTTTTGGTGTGAACGCAACATTTCGGAACTAAAGTGGGAAAAGTACTGCGGTGTGAACGCGCCTATTGATGTCTCTCTCTCTGGAAATGTGAAAAGACTTTACTAAAACTTGACACACACTTCACATCCATGAACACAATAATAATCTTGAACAACAAGCCTGAAGACTCTTGTATCACGACCTTTATGCATGTAGATTACTTGAGTAAACTTTTAAAAAGTGTTTCTTTAAATAAGAGAATGGTTGATTTTCGCTTTCCCTGTGCACACAATTAATCTGCAGGGAATTGGGGTTAGATGTGAATGCTTTGTGGGAAAATACAAACCCTCTTAAGGGCTGAAAGTACATCAGTACTGTTGCATTCGTCTGAGGGAAATGTTCTCATTCCCACGTTACATGGCCTGAACCAACTGCATGGTGTGTTCAACTGTTTACAGTACAGAATCCAGATACACCCTGTATTGTCTTCACTGCATTCCTGTAGCAGTGAAGCATGACATTGGCCTGCTTTTAATTATTACTTGGAGCACTAAACAATTGTAAGACAATGTTGTGAAATGAAATCAGAAAGTACATGTTTGTTGAATCCAAGCCTCGTTTGTGATCTATTAACTGGAGGAAAGCGGCAGTAAATGAGACACACATCCTGATTGAAGCAAGCCTTCTTTGAATATAAAGAATTTAGCATTTCATGTTATGATTAAATTGCAATGAACAATTGAGCACAATTTTCTCTGAAACCAACACACCCAGATCCAAAATGACAAATTTGGCAAAGGCAGTTTGGTACCTGCCTCCAGAACCCTCCCCATGTGGCACTCTGCTGAAGAAATTCTTTGAATATCTGTCCTACAATAAAGATCATATGAACAACACTGGATCATAAAACAAAAAATGTATGCCTTAACCTGAAATGTGTCTCCTCTGTTTTTTTTTAATGAATTAAATGGAAATAAATGTTGAGACGGCTTGCATTCTGTGATTTTCTCCTGTTGGAGAAATACTGTTGTCTCCCCTTTATGTGTTGTTTTAATGCACTGATATCATAATAATAATAATGCATTACATTTTTTATTAGAGTGCTTTTACAGGTGCTCAAAGCGCTTTACAATTACACATATTAGACATGTAAGAGTCATTACGGCGGACATTACCCACAGGAGCAAATGCGGATGCAAATCATGTGTGACTCTGGACTGTACGACCTTGCAGCTGCCTCTTTATGATAGGAGGAGGCAGGGCATTTCAGGTTGTTGATCTTTATGAGGAGACAGGCACATACTTGTTGTCTCCTACATATCTACATCTGAAGGAAGTCCAGAAGTTGCAGAAGACCCGACTTTCCGACACCCGCGGCTGATATTAGCGCCACCTCGATTTACGACTTTGTTATCTATCCGTGTTTTGGACTATATAAGCCTGATGTTTTTTGCTGCTCCGGTGAGCAACATACCCCATGTGTGTGAGTTAACCCATATCCTTTGTATGTGATTTAACTGCTCCTTCTTGCAAGAATAAATTAGAATCTGATTATTGATTCTCAACCTGGTGTTTTGTGATATTTTCCTAACATCTCCCCAATAAGTTTGTGAATGACCATGACTATTAAGAACAATATATGTACATTAGTTATGATTATGAAACCGATAAAGGTTATAAACTCTAACATATACAGAATAATATAACAATGCATAAAATCAAACACAATATTGTGCAGTTTCTCCTCAATCACTTTTCATACACAAAAAGTATAAAAACAAAACAAATACAGACCCCTCCTCCCAAGCCCTACAGACAGCGACCCATTTTTCACAACTTTGTAATTAATAAAGCCCGTACGTTACGACAGAAATAAATCAAAAATAATGATTTCATTTTTAAACAAAAGACATTTCTCCTTTTGTAGGCTACACATACAAGTATCTCTCAATAAATTGTTAATATTTAATATTTGTTTGACCATGTCAGTGAGATGATTTGTGAGGTCAAACAATGACATCTAGTGGCTGTTGAGTTTAAGACATCTTATATTTATATATATATTTAAATCTTCTCAAACTGTTTGTTTTTTAAAGATGTATGGCTTTACTAATCTGTGGCGGTTAGAACTGTGAGGCTGTTATCCAGTCCGGATTGGATTGACTGTAATCACAATGCCGATTCATTTCTGTTACTATTTTGAGATTTTTCTACTTTAGAATTGTTTATTTCTAATCTTTTAATTTCTAATTATGTCAATGCCTTGTTTTTTTATGCTGCTGCAATGAAAACATTCCCCAATTTGGGATAATAAAGTACATCTTATCTCTTATCTTAATTTAATGTTTTTAAGGTACGGTCTTTTTATGCATTCATATAAAATGAAATAATGTATTTAATTTGATGTGTATCCCCTAATTTGCTCTGTTATCTATTTATCAGTTTGATTTAAAGATGCTTTATAACCATAGTTTGTAACTAGACTATTTGGGTCTATGCGAAACATCCGACAGGGTTCTGTAATTATTTTTAATTTGTATCTTTTAACTTTTTAATTTGTTAATGCTATTTTATTTCTATTTCTATTTCTGAAATATATTGGACTGTTTATTTCTGTGTCTTAGTTTCTCTTATGTACATTGCCTTGTGTTTTATTATGCTGCTGCAACGCAAACATTTCCCAAATTGGGATCAATAAAGTACCTATCTGGGTCATTCTACAGAAAAGGTGGAAGTGCTGTCACTTACTTTTGCAGACACCAAAATACATGACGTTGACCTAATACTCACATTCATTATATATGTTGAATAAATAGAGATTGTCTTTGCAATGGTACTAAATAAAAAATGGTGTTATACGTAAATTGCAATTTATTTAAAATGCCAAGTTCAAGGAACTGCCTTGTCACTTTGATCATACATGGAAGTGGAGCCTATAGTTTTAATTTAAAAGATTTTTTTCAATAAATAAATCAAATTTATATTTACATAACATTACAAGCATTAAATATAACACTGAAATGGTAAAAAAAAACGCAAATTATTATTAATAATATCAAATAAATGTCAGTCACCCAAAATTACGTCATTGGTGTTACTGCTACACAAAACGCCTTTATTTTGAAGTAATGTACTGTCTCTGAAGTGCCTCCTGTAACAAGAGATCATTTGAGTGCAGTGGACAAAGACATAAGGAAAGTCAGATACTTCTTACTTTGTTTGTTAAAGGTGTCATTTTATCTTCAAATGTTACGTGCGTCTTTCAAGTCTGTCATTAGTGTTACTCATTGCATAGCCCTAGGGGTGAACATTTGAATGGGAAATGTATTGTATTGAAGAGTTAAACGATTTTGATATTGACTGAAGCCATATTTGGTCTGACACATTGTAGCCATTTTGTTAAAATGGTAGTGTTTTCTCCAAATTGTCACTGGTGTTACTCTTCTTCCTGGTAACACGTAACACCAGTGACATTCCTATACAAATAAGCTTTGTATAAAGTATAACAAAAAAAGAAAAAAAAGTAAGCTCTACTTGTTGTGGATTCATCAAGTTAAGAGTTAGTTATTGCTATTTAACAGGTTTTAGATGTTTTTAGAAGGAATATATTTCAGCAGATTTGTATCACCCAGATTCCACCTTTTCTGTAGAATGACCCATCTACAGTCTATCTATCTATCTATCTATCTATGCAATAAGAATGAAACAGTTGAACACGTCTTTTTGGCACGCAGGAAAAATACGCAACAAAGAAAGGAAATTATGAGAAGGCTAATTATAATGGGAAGAGTTGAAGACAACATAGGATATATATTGGAATGTGGAGAAAGCATCAAGGGGAAGGAAATCATATTTGGTTTCCTAAGTACGTCCGGTCTGATAGAAATAATCTAGGAACAGTAGAATCCAGAAGGAGGCAGTAATGCAACAGGGTGCACTGCAAACTGCCGTAAAACACCAAAGAAGAAGACTTGGGGTCAGACGGTAATCTCGCCGATTCCCGCGATATTGTTTCTGTATAAATAGAAGCGTCATCCCTTACGTAGGTCTCTTTCAATCGGACTGGACACAAGATGGTGAGTTTACCTTCCTGCGCTCTGTATAGGAATCTGTTACACATCTTAAGCATCCGTTGTTTTAATTAAGTTTAGGAACATTCGATTACTTGTATGGAACATGTATACCAATAGAAAGGATATATTTGTTTTCATCGTTGTAGTATTCAGTATTTACACTTAGCTACACCGGCTGCTTTCAAAATGGCATTCAATGAAGGCCGCTACTTTATTTATACTTGAGTAATTCCCTTTTTTAAACGACATATTCTACAATAATCCTAACTGATTTCAAATCTGGTTTCAATGGATCTTTTCTCTGCACTGTTCGTAATCTGGCTCTTCTTCAGTATGAGCTGTGGTTCCATTCCAGTGCTATAGTGACCCCATTGAGGCAGGGGAGCAGTGGCTGTCTGTGCTTGCTCCCTGTTCACTCTCTGGAGACATCTGGCTCTGAGCCCACACGTTGTATTAATTAAGTTTAAGAACATTGGTTTTCTTTTACGAAAAATGTATACCAATAGCATGTATATATTTGTGTTACCGGTGTCCGACAAGCGTGCACATGTTAAGCTAGCCATGCTAACAGCATGGTTAACTTTAATTACATTGACCTGTATTCTAACGCAGATTTTAAACTTGTCCACTATTATATTAGAACTCATATCAACTTACTTACGTTATTCCAAATACGACCATGCTGTATTTCAGACACTCTATGCTTAATGTTGAGCTAGGCCGCACTTGTACACAGTTAGCTCTGCGGATGAACCAGCTAACTTTACTCTTTCCTCCCTCAAGTCTCACCGTAAATTTTCGGCTCCCCGCCACGGGTCCCTGGGCTTCTTGCCCCGCAAGAGGAGTCGTCGTCATCGTGGTAAGGCGAAGAGCTTCCCCAAGGATGACCCCACCAAGCCCGTGCACCTGACCGCCTTCCTGGGCTACAAGGCCGGCATGACCCACATCGTCCGCGAGGTCGACCGACCTGGCTCAAGTGAGTGGACGCTGAGTTTAATTTTAAATGAATTTGCAACTAACTATTATAGATCAATTGTTTGGTTCTGAAAAACTATTGAGATGTCTGTCAGTCCAAAGACTCAGCTGTGATGTAGAAATGGATATTTCCTAATGGAATTGGAGAAAAGCTTTTCTGCCCATTGCATAAAATACTCAATACTGCCTGTGATGATCCCCTCGACGGGCGGACATAATGGGTTTTATACCCCTTGATGAATGTCGAGCACTGAGCGCAGTCTATACCATATCATAAATACTACAGCTGTCATAAGTCTAGGAAAGTTCTTCATATCTAAACTATTATTTTCTATTGCAGAGGTGAACAAGAAGGAAGTGGTTGAGGCTGTGACCATTCTTGAGACCCCTCCCATGATTGTGGTTGGAGTTGTTGGTTACGTCAGCACACCCCGTGGCCTGCGGTCCTTCAAGACTATCTTCGCTGAGCACGTCAGTGAAGAGTGCAAGCGCCGATTCTACAGGAACTGGTGAGTTGCTACAATACATTAAATGCCTCATTGAAGCAGTTAGTTGCCCAGTGAAAAATGATAGACCTGTGTGTTCACTGAGTGAGTCTAACATTACGGTGCCTCCTGTGGCAGCTCCGCTCAGGTGCCATGTGCCCTGATGAGCTCCGGGCTCCTCTGGCCAGTGGAAAGTGCTTCTTAGAAACTGTGCCATGAGCTGAAATCCTTATTAGCTGAGAATGCACCCCTTTCCACATGGATTGGGATGGCAAGCAGCTATGCACTGTGTTCTTCCGCTGGCCCTTTTGGGTTATGAAGAACCTGTGCCAACCTCTGTCTCCTCCTGTGGGGTCTCAGGTACAAGTCCAAGAAGAAGGCCTTCACCAAATACTGCAAGAAATGGCAGGATGATGATGGCAAGAAGCAGCTGGAGAAGGACTTTGGTTCCATGAAGAAGTACTGCCAGGTTATCCGCATCATTGCACACACACAGGTTAGTAAAGCTCATGATTACAATGAGGTGTTCATTTTCCTTGCTTGTTAGCCTGTCACCATAAATGCATTTTTTTGGACAATGTATTGTCCCAGAAATGACTGGATTACACTGTCATTATCATTTTAAGACCTATTTTTTGCCACCAATACAATGGCATAATAAAACAATTTTAAAGAAATCACTTTCTCAAGAATTGTGGTATAATGTAAATCAAAAATATAGGAATCCCCAATATTGGGCTAAACGAAAGGTCGATATTGCACGATAAATCCAAGTAATTGTGACAGGCCTACCTGCTTGTCTGTCAGTGATGAGACCACGGATGATTGCACCAGGCATGGTGCCCGATAAACATGAGGATACCTTCCAGCTGCCTTCCTTCTGAGACTACAAAGCTGTTTCACTTGACATGGAATTATGATTTCCACAGTTCTGACATGCATTGTATTTCTTCTGTTTAGATGCGCCTGCTGCCCATTGCGCAGAAGAAGTCTCATCTGATGGAGGTGCAGCTGAACGGAGGCAGCATCTCTGACAAGGTGGACTGGGCCCGTGAGAAGCTGGAACAGGCCGTGCCTGTTAACAACGTCTTCACCCAGGACGAGATGATCGATGTTATTGGCATCACCAAGGGTCACGGATACAAGGGTGTCACCAGCCGTTGGGGCACAAAGAAGCTTCCTCGCAAGACCCATCGTGGTCTGCGTAAGGTTGCCTGTATTGGTGCCTGGCATCCTTCCCGTGTTGCCTTCTCTGTGGCCCGTGCTGGTCAGAAGGGTTACCACCACCGAACAGAGATCAACAAGAAGATCTACAAGATTGGCCAGGGCTTCCACACCAAGGATGGCAAGCTGGTGAAGAACAATGCTTCCACAGAGTACGATCTGTCAAACAAGAGCATCAACCCTCTGGTAAGTGACCGTCATGGAAATGAAGTCATTCCCTTTTTAAAAAGACCTATTCTACAATAATCCTGATTGATGTCAAATCTGGTTTCAATGGATCTTTTCTCTGCACTGTTCGTAATCTGGCTCTTCTTCAGTATGAGCTGTGGTTCCATTCCAGTGCTATAGTGACCCCATTGAGGCAGGGGAGCAGTGGCTGTCTGTGCTTGCTCCCTGTTCACTCTCTGGAGACATCTGGCTCAAAAAAAAAATGTATACCAATAGCATGTATATATTTGTTAGGTTTCCGCGTCTTCCTTTTGGTGTCCGACAAGCGTGCACATGTTAAGCTAGCCATGCTAACAGCGATGTTAACTTTAATTACATTGACCAGTTAGAAGCAGAAGATGTGACTCGCTTCACTTCTTTTTTAGGGTGGATTTGTCCACTATGGAGATGTGACCAATGACTTCATCATGGTTAAAGGCTGTGTTGTGGGAGTCAAGAAGAGGGTGCTGACTCTGCGCAAGGTAAGGACAAATTGCAATGCTTCATATGAAACATGTTTGACTGTTCCAGACAGATGTTGGGTGCCCCTGGTATAATTTAACTTGCTGAGGTGGGAGTCAATTATTCTAAAGAATATCTTAAAATAAAATCACTGACTTAGTTCCTAACACAAATGTTAAACTCTGTTTCTTTTTGTATTCCCAGTCTCTGCTTGTGCAGACCAACCGGCGTGCCATGGAGAAGATCGACCTGAAGTTCATCGACACCACTTCCAAGTTTGGCCACGGCCGCTTCCAGACCATGGAGGAGAAGAAGGCGTTCATGGTAAGAGTTTGTACTGAAAGCTGTACAAAAGCATACCTCTGCATCACATTTATTTTCTTAGTCTCTAAGATCTGTATACTTATTTGTATGCACATTTTGCCAGAATACCATACAATTTGGAAGCAATTTTATTTTCTCCGCACTGTTCGTAATCTGGCTCTTCTTCAGTATGAGCTGTGGTTCCATTCCAGTGCTATAGTGACCCCATTGAGGCAGGGGAGCAGTGGCTGTCTGTGCTTGCTCCCTGTTCACTCTCTGGAGACATCTGGCTGCCCTGAACCCACACATGGACTACATGTGCATCATTCTAAAGTATAGCCAAACAATTGATAGTCTCTTTCTTTTTATCTCACAGGGACCACTCAAGAAGGACCGTATCACCAAGGAAGAGACTGCTTGAAGTCCTCTACCGTCTGTGCTGCTTTGACTGTCGCAATCATTCCTGTACTGCAGCTATTTAATAAAAAAACAAACTCAAAGATTGTTTCAAATCCTTCTTGTAAAACATTATACTGACAAAGATGTGTACATAACTTATTGCAAAAACATATTGAAGATGTGTACTTATAACTGCATTAGGAGTTGTGCAGAGGTGAGGAAATCTGGTCAGCGTGTGATGCCTAGCTTGCTCTTCAGTTGGAAGTGGCAAGGGATTTTGTCAAGGTAGTGAAGTATATGAACCTGGCAAAAAGAAAATATGATGCTCTTAAAGAAAATGGCTCCAACTTAGATTTGGATCAGTAATGCGGTTATTAGTTGTAGCCTATTTTCCTGCAGATACTTTATAAAACGAATCATGGTTTTGCTTAACATTTTTTTTAGAACTGTTAAATTCATATTGGCCAAAATAATACCCCACCATCACGAGGGCCTCTCTAGGGGTTTATTCTAAATCCTTGACTATTTAAGGTCATATTTTGTTTGTAACCTCTGATTTTGAAAGACATTGAAACTGTAAAATTACAATATTTCTGGACTGGTTGAACTTCAGTGAAAATATGACCTAAATGTGTACTTGTGAACACTACTACGGCAGCAAGACACTGGGTGTTTCTCAATGACGAGGACGCTTCCTTTGTAGCACCCCCGAGTCAGAAGCGAGGCAAGAATCCTTCCTAACCTCGGACAACGAAGAATGGTGGAACAGGCTGGGTGTGAATCATATGAGGCCCCGCTTTAAATGGAGCGCGATTTCAGCCAAAGATTTTAAGACCGGAGTCTACACATGTGCAGCCTCGAAATTTCCAGCTACAAAGTACGCCGGCCTCGGTAGAATTCCAAGTATGCTGGACATTGGAACAGTCTTTGGCGGCACTCGATGACGTAGTATGCTTGAAATAGTGGCTCTTGAGCAGCCTTCCTCGACATTGAGAAACACCCACTGTTTAGCTAACCTTGCATGTTTTAACTGCCTATGTCCTTGAGCTGTAAGGCTTGCATTTGGCTGACATCAGAACTCTAGCAGTCACAGTACGGTAATTAAGCCCCAACATCATCCATTCTGACTCATCACTGCCAAAACTAAAAGCTCCACTTCAGCAGGTAATGAGGAAGACCCTGAGAGGTCTCCACAGGCCATTTAGACGTCCTGCAAAGCGCCTCTCTGAGACGTCTCTGCATAATATTCAGCACTCTTTGCAGAAATGTGGATTTCCTAGGGATTTTCAAGGTCCCTCCTACTTTCCATGAACCTGCAGTCAAGGGAGTTGAAGGACAATTGTTCTCAGTTGAGCAACATTTCAAGAGATAATTCCTCTACCAAAGCAGAAAGTATCCTTTACTTGTGACAAACAAAGTCCTGAATAGAGATATGCACATGCAGCAGCAGCAGCAGGGTGAAGCCCGTGTCCCTGTGGCCAGAGGACAGCCATGGAGAGAGCCCTGCTTACATCACTGGCTCCAGAGCTGTGACCTCTGCCCCGCTGCAGTTCAAAGCTCCCACACAGCCCTGCTTTACATAATGCCCCCTCCGTTAAAAGTGCAGACTTATGTCATTAATTGCTCCCTCCATCCCATTCAGGTGGCTTTTGGTGTCCCAGCAGACGCTCTCTTTATGACCCTGTACATCTGCTCAAACAGCATCTCTGTGCACTTTTCATAAACGCCTGTCTGCACCATTCCCCGCTATTAGTTCAGTCCTCCATCATCTCAAATGAGCTCTCCTCAGAGCCAGGGCCCAATGAAGCAGGGGGTACAGGGGCACAGACTTTAAGAAGTGGGGGGGATATTTTACTCCACAAAAAGACACTGTTATTTATTATTTATAACTGTTATAACAAATGCTAAACAATGAGCTTTTTATATGGAATAATACCAACCAATATCTGCTCTTTGAGTTCAAGACACAACGACTGAAACACAAATTGCTTTAGTGACACAGCTGCTTTCTTATTGGTCATTTTGTGTCCTTTGGGGTATTGCAAAATGTTTTGGTTGTTTTACATCTTACCGTGGTAGAATTGTATCTCTTCGTCTTCATTTTCTGTCCATTTTAAGTCTTTGGGGTCATATTGCACCATTTGTGGTTATTGCGCTTCACTTTGTTGTCATTTTGCATCTTTTTTTTGTTTTGCTTCATTTTGTAGTTAACTTGCAGCATTTTGTGCTAGTTTTGTGTCTCTTTTGATTGACTTTTCAACATGAAATGGTTAGAGTCACTTCCTATAGAGGTTTGGTTCAAGTAGGACATTCAGTAATTCATTCATGAGACTACAAAGTCAACTATCACCAGGGACCATTGAAGCCAGTATATTATGTCTCTATTTTATTTGACTGCATTAGTGTGTGTGTGTGTCCTATCCTATCATGCAGTGGAACCTGAGGTCCAGTCCTGCGGTAGCAGCTGTTGCTAGTGGGACAGCAGCCAGGTAACCAGGGTGCATGCTGGGACAGCAGAGGAGGGCCAAGCACTTGATTTATGTGAGTGTGTGAGAGCATGTGCAGTTGCTTGTACGTGTAAATAGGTGTGTGCATCTCTGTGTTAGTGTGTGTCCTGGCATGGTTGTCAGCCGGCTGGCACAGAGTCAGCGGTGGGCCGTCCTGCAGAGTGAGGGAATGGGCTGGGTGGTGCTGCAGCGTGGCGTCTGACAGGAGGACAGACTGTCGGAGGGGACGACCACACACACAGCGTCATTATTACACACGATGGAGGCCACAGCCTTCGCTACTGCTGGTCTAAAGGGTGAATATCTCACTGCTGGTGTTAGGATCAGCTATTCTGCCTGGACTAAGTGGAATAAAGCTGTAGTGGTGGATTATGCAATACAACATATTTAATATGCTATCATTTTAGCACACACAGACACATGTAAGAGCATTTTAATGTAGTTCTTCAATATGGAGCCAATTTGAGATGTTCTTTACTACTGGGTAGATAAGTAATATAGCACTGCATCATTTCATATACATATCACCGCATATCAAATGAACAGACATTCATAAAATAAAACACTATTTTAGGTGAAATTAAATGCACCACAGGCTGCTGCAGGTGGAGGAGCTGAATATATTTATGTTACGTGGATAAATGGCTTTAACATAACCACCCAAGAAGACGTTCAAAAGCATATTCGACATTCCCTGCTTTGTACACTAGCACTGAGAAGGAGTCTAGTCACAATTCATGATTTAAACATGTAGAAATCCCAAAACAAAGTCAATCCCTTACATTTATTCTCCTGCCAAGCATCATTTAAACTATTTCTGAATCAAATAATTCCATCCATTAAGAATGTAACATAGGATCAAGCTTTATGCAGTAGTCCTCTGTGCCTGCGTAAAGGACAGAGGATCGGAGCGTTCCTCTGGGCCTGGCAGACTGCAGCTCCTGCACCCCTGCACTGTGGCATCAGTATTCCAGGCCCGTCCGTGGACACAGCGTTCCCTGAGCTGACGGAGGCCGCCCTGCACTCTGTCTCCCATCACTCCACCAGAGGGCAGAGCACGGCGCTCCATTTGCTTCATGCATCCCAGAGCACTTTGTGTGCTGTAGCCTACTTTGGTTCCTCCTCTTTATCTTCCCCTCTCTCTTTTTTGTTGAAATGACCTCTATTCAGAGCTGGATTTAAAAGCTTCAGATGATTTGTAAAATAGCAGTGACATAGCTCAGACTCTTTGGTCCATATATTTTTTATTCAGGAAATGGTTAAACTTCGTACTGCTTGTATCAGCAGAGGGGGGTGATGTGAATGTGTCATGTCAGACTATGTTTGCTCCAATGATTTTTTTCTTTTTCTTTTTCAGTTGGTTGACCGTGCTTATAGCTCTCTGTTGCCATTCAACTCTGCATGACCCAAAAATAACCCGGGGTTAGTGCAGTCAGCAACTGTTCTCTGGTCAGCACAAACAACAGACAAACACACACAGACACAAACACACACACACTCTTATACATTCCAGATTCAGTGTTTGCACGCACAGAAAAAAGATAAACAATCCTCTGACCAAAAATCCACACACACAAACACATATTTCAGGTTGCATTTTGTTTTCATTGCAGCTTTGACAGTGCATCTCTTCAGCCTTCTTCTCAGTTAACTTAGAGTTGGCTGTAGCTTTCGGAGGGCCCACACTCTGACTCTGTCGCAGAACGTTGTCCAGAGAGAGGTCATTTGCTGATTCGATATGAGGTTATTTAACCTTGCAGCCTGACAGAAACGTAAAGCCAAGCACAGGAACAAAGTTCACAGCCAAAAGAGGAGACAGGGTGTTCGTCATGCCTCGACTTCTCCCTCAGATACCTTCCCTGGAGTGACCGCACCCCAACATCTACCGCTGGGCTCAGAGGAGTGAGTCAAGAACTGGCGGTCCTGGGGATGAAAGTTAGTTTCTTCTGAATTACTGACATTGTTAATCCTATTGACAAAGATAAAGTTTGAAGAGATTCAAGGACGCTTATTGGGCACTACATTTACAGTGATTCAAGTCAAGTATACATATACTCACCCACTGAGGTGTTAATAAAAGTTAATAATGCTTGCCAAAAAGTGGCCGTTCAACTTTTTTTCAAAACACTTAAAATGCTAAGGGTTATCATGGCCCAGTAGTTTAGGAAGGACAATAACATGTCAACAAAAACACACAATATAATGCCATATGAGAGGTTTTCCCCTATCCTCTCTCTTTCCTCTCGTCCTATATTCAATACATGTCACTGTGTGCCCTTGAGCAAAAAGGGCATGGGTATCTGGCATTACGGGCCCCTCCCCGATGGGGGGGGAAGCTGTCATTAGTTCCGAGAATATCATTAGTATTAGCGCTGGAGTGCCGCCTGACCCTCCCTGACATTACTGTACAGTGTCCAACTCTGTCAGCCTGCCAAGAAATAAATAAATAAAACGGCTTTGACTCTTCAAGGGCATGTCTCACTTCCTCTGGACTCTAGCTCCCCTCTGTGATGGGCCAGAGGAAGAGGAGGAGGAGGGATAGTTTCTTCATCCCACACCTGCACAGTGAATCAACCAGTCAGGTGCTGCTGGATAGACCATAAACCACATTAATGTCACTTGCACCTTTCAGTCCAGTGTTGTTTCATATTTTAAGATATATTGTGTTGTTAGTTTTGCTTTTAACCATTTCACCAGCTGAAACTACATCTTATTGAAATTAGGAAAATTAGCACTCCAACTTCATGACGCATCATGTTTATGCATTTTAAACTTTTGTGTGTGTGTGTCATTGACCTGGCCATTGTCTTTCGCAGCGTTCACAAACTGAAGCACCACTTACACATGGTGAACAATAAACTACTCAGTTAGGTTTGGTAAGTTTAGAAATGTAGATGTTATATGCTGTTTGGTGATACCAGGCCTGTGGGTTTACAACTGTATCCCAGAAACAAAAAAATTGTTTTACACGAACCAATGCCCGAGACCACTTGAATCTTGAATATGGAACGAGGGCAGAACTTGTCTCCCAATCTGTGGCAGAATTGATGTTTTTTTACACAGCCGTTTACCTGCTGTTTCGCAGATCCAACCTACATCGAAATATGTGCAAAACATTACAAGAGAGAAGACAGAGAGACAAGTGGGGAGGATATGCCTAAGAGGAGGCGAGGAAAGGTAGAAAAACCCATGAATTATTCATTGCTGAAACATATTAAAAATGAGATTCAGACACCTGCACAGAGGCAGGTGCTTCTTTATGAGAAAGCCAGTATCTCTAAGCCTCCTCCCCGACACGCACACACTTTCTCTTTAGTGTAATCCGGGCTTGTAGAATGACTTCTGCTTATGAATTCTGAATAAAAATGACTATACATAAAAAAGCCCTATTCATTTAAACTGCTTCGTTGACATATTTTCCCTCTCAAATGTATGGAGAGCGGCTTGTGTCAGTGAACTCAGATAATGGCAAATCAGGATCTCAGCACTTTTTCTAGAAACTTTTTCTTATTTGACAAATCTGCTGGCCTAACATGGAACAGCATATATATATTATCAAACAGATCTGTATACATGCTTTGAATCCCTTTATTTTAATTATTTATTTTGCTAAGAAGGACCTCTTTTTGCACTCAACACATTTATAAAACACACCACAGTCCTCAAGTAGAGAAGAAACCCCTTTTGTCGCACTAATACATTGGCTTTGGATATCTGCATATGTGAGCACTGTGTCACACATCACACACTCAGCGCAGTATGTTACCCTGAAAGCCTGGCTTTTAGGGCAACAGTGTGGAAAGGTGTTGGATGTTCTCTCTACAGGGAAATTGCCGGTAGAATAAACCTGGTGTTGTTATTGCAAACCTGTGTTTCTTTCTCACGATTGTCCTAGAAAGACTTCACGACTGTCTGTGTTTTACACAATGACTTCTCCGAGGCTTCTTACCACGAAGAGAGAACACAAACAAGCTCACTGGTGTTTACGAGAGCTTTGCAGCCAGCATCAAGTAAGACTCCACTTGAACATTATATTCAATTTGAGCCTTTACATACGACTTATGTATTAGCATTACATGGAAAAGGTACATGTCTTATTAAACATACTTAAAGGCAATGTTGTAGGCATAATTCTTTAGGGTATTTCTAGCCTCCAAGGAAAGAACTTTTTGAAAAATGGCAGAATATATATAACTGGCAGGAAGTTGAGGTTAAAATGTTTTCTGACTCTATTATCCCACTTGCAGGCACAAACTCATCTCCACTTTAGGAGTTTCATCGGGTAAGTAGTGATATTTTCGGTGTGTGACCCCAGTGGTCGATTACAGTGTGTTATCACCATTTTACAACAACAGGCAGAGGCTGTGGTTTTATGTCTGACAGCTCAGCTTTTATTTTTATGGCTGTATAAAGGCTGATGCCAATATATTTTAGAAAGAAGTTTTCAAGTGCCAATATTATGTGTCGATATTCAGTGTGTGGAAATATTGGCCATTTTCGAGCCCAAAACTGTTTCTTTACGCGTTTCTTCGTTTCTGTCTTTTTAGGATTGGTTATCAAATAGAAGCACAAGAGCACACACACAGACACACAAGCAGTGCGATGGCTGTGAGGACTCTACTCATATGATGCTTTCCCATGGAGGGAAGTCACCAAGTCCATTTACTCAAGTACTGTACTATTTCGAGGTACTTAGTTGAGTATTTCCATTTCTGCTACTCCATAACATTTTGTAAGCAAATACTGTAATTTTTGCTCAACATTTACTTGATAACTTTAGTTTGTAGGTACTATGTGTATTACAATTCTAACTAAAGTGATAAACACATCAGTGCATCATTAATTATACAGTCATATTGTGATATTCTAAGAGGGGGCATACATCTTTACCTTACTGGGGTTGACTTTGTAGACATATAATGGGAAAGTAAATGAATAGCCCCTTAGCCTCATTATCACCAAACTTTTAACTTTTAACAGTCCTATATGCAAAGTATGCAACAAATAGTTTTTTTTTAAGACTCTCTAAGATTTGCTTGTTTCATGTAAGACACTGGGTTTGCTCATTTTTTTTAATGGACTCTAAAAATCCTTGAAATCAAACAATCTGGGACTGAAAAGTGTTTGTCAATCACATCCACACTGAGGTCACAACTTGTGATATAAGTCACAAGCATAATTAATTTGAAGGGGCTCATTTTGAGGACTACTGGTTTACTCATACTGCCGTTCTGTAAAAAAGAAACAGAATTGTAGATCTGATGATGGGACAGACATAAATGTTAGTACTTAAAAACAAGAACATAATTTATGTTAAAGTGTGTTAGAGACACGCAGTGAAACATGGTGATTTGTTCCCCCTAGGGTTCGTATTTTATTCATCAGGACTTGATGCATCCAAGTATAGGATCATTCGGTTTTGGCACCTTTAAAGAATCATTTTAAATTGAACAACACATTAAAAATCAAAAGAAACAAAGAAATGACTAAGGCTGTGTGAGTTTTAAAAATAAAATACATACATACATATATTTATATATTTATAAATCAATCAACCAAACCATTTAAAAAAGCAGTTTTGTTCAATGTAGATTGTTTGGTTTGTCTCACAAAAGCAATAAGATAAAATGAACTAAATGAATAAAAAATAAGAAAAACACACATGAAAACATTAATACTTTAAATTTTAGCGTCTTTGCTTTTTTTCCCCTTATAATAATTCACTTTTAAAACTTAAGTTTCTCAAGAGCAGATTTGCTGTAATTTTATAGCATGCATTTAATTTCTGAAAATTGTCACTTAGCTTTTCTTGTACTATTTCATATTTAACTTGTTTTTATTTTTGTGTTTGGCGTCCTCTTCTTTTCCTTCCCTCTGCTCCTTCCTTTTTTTTGTTGAAGTCGTGTTTGAAGTCTTTGTGAACTTTGACCCCTTTGGTTGGCTCTTTCTGTTAAGGGGTTCAAGTCTCCCGTTACGACCCCCCAAAAAAAGAAAGTGAACAGGGACTGAGAAAAAGACGAGAAGGTTCTATTAAAAGAATAGATATTATTCTACTGTTGACTGTCTGTACCTGCCTCTGGTGGCATCAGTCGCCATGTACTGCTGCCACCTGAAGCCCCTCCTCTTGTTCTCAACCTTCAAATGAACAGATACTAAAAGAGTCATTTCTCATCTTAACAACAGCACTTGGTTAAGTTAACTTGTTTTTTTTTTGTTTTTTGCTTCGGTAAAGTCTGTAACTCTTGATTATTAACGTAATAATTTATTTATAAAAGTAATACATATATATATATAGTACCTTTGTTAGAGATTACAGATTGGGCTAATTCTTACTGAATCCCAAACTGTAACAATTCACAGTTTTAATGCAAAAAATGAACAAATGAGTCAATAAATAAAGGAGGTGTATATCTGAGCGGTTGGCTTGCTGAGGGGGAGCTTGACATGTTGACAACCAAACATGTGGGGCAAAAGTGTCAAACCAAACGGCAATGAAATCATGAAATCTTTATCTCATAAATGCCCTCCCGCCCTCCCTTTCAGTGCCCAAAAACCTCAAACAAACCCTGCGCAAAAAATGACAGATCTCACACTCTGACCCATTCTCACTGTTCTGCCATTCAATCCAGGGACACAGCAGATTGTTGAAGCTCTCTCAACAATGGTAATGGAAAAGTCATGCAGCTGAACAAAAAGAACAAATGTCTATAAACATGGAAATCCATCTTCTCCTGGGGAGGACTGCACCCACAGGGGTTCCCGTGTCTCCCGCTCTCCGCTGGCCTGTGTCGACTCCCTCATACCGGTGTGGTGCGGCGGTTCGCTGTGTTGGTCTGGCTCGAGTCTTTCAGGTCCTTCTGGATGGAGTTGTGGACTTGCAGGAAGGTGTGGTCCCTCTCCGAGTTGTAGGTGGCGGTGGGCGTGCCGGAGGACTTGAGGGTGTCACGGGGAAGCGTGTACATGGAGATCTCCGTGGATGGCAGCGCGCTGAAGCCCTTGAGGCCCACAGGCGAGGTGTCACGGGAGTGTGAGGGGTCTGTGGAGCGGGAGGAGGAGCGCGAGCGACGCCTGTAGCGGTAGCGGTAGCTTGGGATTCGCGTTATGGCCGAGCCTTGGAGGTAGTCGGCTGCACGCGCCCCTATTCGGAGCTGTCGATGCCGGTCGATGAACATGTGCACGGCCAAAACGCCCACCATCTCAGCCATGATGAAGGAGAGGGCACCGAAGTAGAAGGACCAGCCGTAAGAGTAGCTGTTCTTCTTCGAGTCGCTTTTTGAAGGGTCCCCCGCGTTGGCTGATATGTACACAATGATCCCGATGATGTTGCTCAGGCCTGTAGGGTTGGGAGGTAGAAGAAGAAATAAGGAGAAAACACAATGAAAACATGACACAAAGTATCAGTCAGAATGAGCTCATAGTTATTATTAGTGCATGCTTAACTTATTACGCAGTATCATACCAAATATGTTCTGATTCATGCACTGTACACAGTGTACTAATCCTGTCCAACTCCCCATCCAACATGACAGATCTGAGTCTCCTAATCTTTGCCCTTACAGCGAGAAACAAGGCGGCTTACATTTTTGATGCAGACCATTGGAGACAGACATAATCCACCACATCATGCATCCACATATATATTTACTCTGACTTGTTAGTTAAGTCACACATGGAGAAATGTATGACATGGTAATTCTGGGGGGATGAAATGTAGGGAAAGTGTGTCAGGGACACAATATTTTTAGAAATGAGTCCCAATGGATGGCTTTTAGCCCAGCAACAGGATCAAGAGAAAAGAAAGGAGGACAAGAGAAGGAAGAATAGAAGAAGTGACTTGTAGCTGCATTTCAAGAGGCAAAAATTTAGATATTTTGTGTTGATTTTGAGAGCTGCTTTTCGTTAAATAATGAAAGTATGTTATTGTGAAGCCGCTGCAGATAAAGGTAAGTAAAAGTAGAAATATAACAGTGTAGATATTCTCTGTTAGCTGTCAGATTAAAATACCGTAAAAACACATTATTTCTCTCTGAATTGTAGCGGATTAGAATATAAAGTAGCATAAAATGGCAACCATGATGTAAAGTAACTCTTAAATATTGTATCTATCACCAGGTCGTATTAAAAGACACAATTTGCTTGCAGACCAACTGATTCTCTTCTGTTTTCACTTGTGTGCACTTCACTCACCTGCAGACACAAAGAAGATTCCTGCGCTGAGGATGATGTTATGGCGCGCCTTGTAGAACTCACTGGCAGCTATACACAGGCCTCCCATGAAGAGCAGGATGACACTGAGGATGGGGAAGATGCTGGAGGCTCGCACCGCACCTGTATAAATCAGCGGAGGATGGTAAAATAAAAAGGGGGGAAGGAGAGCGAGAAGGGAGAATGGGATGTGATTTTGGTGTTGAGGAGAACAGCCAAGGGTAGAACAAAGGAAGAGGGGAAAATGGCAGCGGAGGGTGCAGGGATAAAAGAGAAGATGAGTGAAAAGAAACAAAGAGAGGAAAAGCACATTAGAATCCATTTCAGCATCTGCTCCTCATGTGTGAGCACATCCTAATCAACGCCCCATCAGGCCTGTGAAAGACTCCATCAACACTGTCTAGTGAGTGTGTATCCCCACAGTGAGCCTGTTACCCAACCTTATGTAATAACACCGCTTCCCTCTCCCTCTCTCTCTCTGTCTCTGCACACTTGTCCGCAGCCCACAGAGCTAACTGGCTGCTTTATGTAGCCTCATGTGAATGGCAACAAAAGTGCTCTGGGGCTCTGGCATGTATATGAGCCAGGCCGCAGTGCAGAGGGATAAAGCCTGCGTCCTTGAAGTTAAACAGCATCCTTGCAGCTAATTATCAAGAAGCAAATACTTCTAGGGATATGATGTTGCTTTTCGAGGTCAAACCAGGGTCGAAAATGAGCTGTGCCCTCATGTGTCAGGTACAATGAGTCATAGTGGAGTTTGAGAAAGCAGCCGGTTGTTGGGGGAAAAAATGAGGAAGCCTTTCATACTCCACCCCCCTCCTCCCCCTTGCCTGTTTAAAATGCACATTTAAACTTTCATCAGGCTGGTTACATTTTCACCACTTCACCTCATCTCCCCACATGAATGCCGCCTCAGCACTATAGCTTCTTCCCAAAGTGCTGACTCCGGGCTGGGTGGCTCTGCACTGAACTCGGCCGCCTGCATCTCCACAGGGACCCGCCGGCTCTCCTGGCGGCCCATCTGCCCGCCTGTACCTGCTGCCACTCAATCCCCCACCCTTATTTCTAACAGAGATCCACTTATCCTCTACCCCCACCCAACACCCCAAGGCTTTGTTCCTCGGCCCGACTCAGAATGATATCCACCCTTATCCTACAGGCGGGCGATCAACAGATCAATCACTGCTCACCCTCCATTGGGCTCTCAACAGTCACCAACAACCAACAGTAACAGGTTTTGTAAGGTTCACTAATGAAACAATAGGATAACTGAACCACTGCACTGATTGGCATAATATAAAACTCTCCTGCTTGAGTGTGAAGTACATTCTTGGCTTCTTACATGAAACTAAAAACGGTTTCAGAGCAATCTATGGGATACATTTAGCTTGGAAGTTGGATAGTATGCTTTGTGAACTGTATATTCAGGTGCATGTATGAATATTGCACCCATTCCAATAGGCCGCAAGGTGAACCTCGAAAAGTCCTTTAGAAAAGAAATCCCGCTCCACAGAAGTGGAACTACATAATCTTTAGTTCATAAAAAAGAACGAGTCATGCTTATCCACCAAAAAAAAGTTCGTCGCTAAAATTCCTGTCAATTCTTCTAGGCACGTAATTATTGGCTGACCTAGTCCCTTCAAAGCGTGATAATATCTTGGTCAAAAGTAGTGCCACGGTTCGTCACGTGATCGTGCTACACCAATTGGGTAGCTGCATATTGTCAACAGAAGTGAAAGATGGCCGCCTACATGGTTACGCTAAACCAGACCAAATGGATTCTAAACAGTGCTGTATGCTTGTTTTATGTCATGTTTTGTCATATGTCTTAATTAGGGCTGTCAAGTTAACGCGTTAATAACGCGTTAACGCAAAACAAAATTAACGCCACTAATTATTTTAACGCGATTAACGCAAGTTTCAGAGCGCATCGAGTTTAAAATACCATCTACAAGCTGATGCTGACAGCCCCGCTCCTGCTGCCTGCTTGCGGCAGACCTCACTTCCACGCTCACCGGCAGGCACCGACTGGCTATTGGGAGGACCGGGAGGGTGTGTGTATGTGTGGCACGAGCGAGCGAGAGAGAGACCTTACGTGCATTGTTGTTGTTGTTGTTGTTAGCATCTGGTGCTAGCTAGCTGCGCTAACGGATATAAGGAGTTGTTTAAATGAAAACAGAGGAGTGACATTTCGCCACAACTGCGCCGAGCACTTGACTTTATGCAGGAAGCCAGACAGTGGGACATTGTACGAAAAGTCAGCACGGATAGTGCGCAACATGATTGCAGCGTCCAGGCAGCACCCGTTCGAGCATATGCCTTGAGTTGCACATAGCTCCAACGATCCATCACACACACACACACACACACACACACACACACACACACACACACACACACACACACACACACACACACACACACACACACACACACACACACACACACACACACACACACACACACACACACACACACACACACACACACACACACACACACACACACACACACACACACACACACACACACACACACACACACACACACACACACACACACACACACACACACACACCCCATTTGTATTGTATTATTGTATGAGAGGTTCCAGGTTGAATTGAGGCGAATATTTGTAATGTTCAGAGGTTGTTGTGTTTAATATTCATGAGAATATTTGTCATTGTTCAAATGATAATAAACATTAGCATAAAGCATATTTGTCCACTCATATATTGATAAGAGTATTAAAAACTTGAAAAATATTCCTCTAAGGTACATTTAGAACAGATCAAAAATGTGCGATTAATTTGCGATTAATCGCGATTAACTATGGACAATCATGCGATTAATCGCGATTAAATATTTTAATCGACTGACAGCCCTAGTCTTAATACATCACTAAGTCCGAGGTATTTGCGTTGTATACGCGGTATTTGTGAGAGGTTTTACTATCTGGGAACAGAGTTGACCATCGAATCAACATTGGCTAGCAGCGTTTATCAGCCAACTCCAGCTACAACAACATTCCTGGACTACCATGTTCGCATCGCTAGGTTCATTGGCTGAGCTCGTGGATTATTCCATTAGACTGAGGACTTTTTGTCTGTCTGTCTGTTGTTATTGTTACCCTGTACACGTTAAATGCACTCTTAAAATAAACATGACTTGATTTCATACATAGCTGCGTCCAAGAAGAAGGTTAACTTGTTACGTTAAGTAATTTAGATCAATAAAATGCAGTACTTATACCAATGTCCATTGATTCATTTATTTACTCATTCATCCCTCCACAAATGAAAACAACACTGATGAACCATAAAAACGAGATGTATTACAAATATAAAAGGCATGACATAGAAAACAGTACAAAACAGAATAAGGACACTCCTATTCCTCACTGTCAGTGTCAGGGCAGTCATCGTTCTCTTCCTCTGTTTCTTTTTTATTTGCACAATTTGAGCAACGACATAAGTCTGTGCAACAGAGTCCTGCAGAGAAGCATGAACATCTGCCTTTCTCACAGGCAGACTCTTTGCAGCTGCAGTGTATCACATTCAACACACTGTCAGGGGCAGGATTTCTTGTCATCCAGGTGACGTGTAAGTTCCCATCCTCTATTTCCCAACCATATCCAGCAGGTGATGGAGCATTTATTTATCTTTTGAGACAGGACCTCATGATTGCTGCCTGGTAATTTGCCCTTTTGCAGTGCTGATGGAGGGCATCAGGAGTAGGGGGAATGCTTAATTCTGGCAAGGCCGATGATGCCATACAGAAAGCCTTGTACCTAGCATCATTTACATTTTCGGCTGCTGGCTGATCATATAGGTGACATACATACCGGCAAAGAAGTGCAAATGTTGATTGCTCCAAGTTAAAGTTACTTACCTAAACTTCTAAAAGCCTTAAGGTAGTCATCTTTCTCACATGCAACAGCAAATGACTTTCTTTTACCTCTCACAAATACCGCGTATATAACGCAAATACCTCGGACTTAGTGATGTATTAAGACATATGACAAAACATGACATAAAACAAGCATACAGCACTGTTTAGAATCCATTTGGTCTGCTTTAGCGTAACCATGTAGGCGGCCATCTTTCACTTCTGTTGACAATATGCAGCTACCCAATTGGTGTAGCACGATCACGTGACGAACCGTGGCACTACTTTTGACCAAGATATTATTACGCTTTGAAGGGACTAGTTCAGCCAATAATTACGTGCCTCGAAGAATTGACAGGAATTTTAGCGACGAACTTTTTTTTGGTGGATAAGCATGACTCGTTCTTTTTTATGAACTAAAGATTGTGTAGTTCCACTTCTGTGGAGCGGGATGAAACGATAACAGGGTTCACCTTATGGCCTACAAGTGCATACTATAAACATGTTTTTTGTGCATGTTGCTAAATGGTCTTAAAGGTCCCCTATTATGCAAAATGCACTTTTTGATGTCTTTTATAGATGAATATATCACCCCGGTGTGTCAAGAGAATCACAAAGTGTCTGAAAATACAACCCTCTCTCTGTTCCTCCTTACCCACATCTCTAAAAACGAATCAGTCCTTTAGTAACATGGCTATGAGGCATGGCTACAATGGGTGATCTGTTTAATATTTTGAGCAAAACACTTCAGACATGTTTTGTATAGATGGCCCTATAATATATTGTTCAAATATAGCATAATAGGTGAGCTTTAAGTACGCTGACATCATCTGTTTGTCTGGAGTAGATATTTCAACAAGTACTGACCAGACTGCCATGTAATTTCATACGGTTACTTGTGTTTCCCCCAAGGCAGAACACTAATGATTTTAGTGACCCTGTGACCTTTCTGCTTGTAACACCACCAGGGCAAAACCTTTCACTTGTGTACACAAAAATCTATATCTCGTGGGGACATTGGTTTCAATTCCAGCAGGCCCATTTGTAATTCCTAAAACCTTAGATACAGAATATTTAATTCAACAGGCAGCATGGGATAACATTTAGTGTACACTTTAAAGCGATGGCAAAGAAACGTCACAGTGTCATCCCCCAACCTTGGATCATTATAAATAATTAATCAGTGTGATCATTTTTTCCAACACTTTTGTAGGGGGGGGTTTAATAAACAGAGCAAGCTGCAGGGGTCACTTGGGTATGAAAGAGGCTTTTAATACAAATGAATGTATTAATCCATCACTGAAAAAACTACAACAAAAGGAAGCCGCTACTTGTGGTTGAGGAACTAATGGTTCTCCATACTTGTGTGATTTATTTGAGTAATACAATTAAAATGACCTGTAATATGGCTAAAGGAAAAACTCAAGAAATATTGTAGTAATTAATATACAAACGACCTGTTCTATCTTCATATATGTGTGTTTTTGTGTATGAAACCTTTAAACTTGACTCGTAAGAGCAGCGTTTTTGACCTTACACCTTAATGCCTCTGCTGCCTGTCACACCTTCGTTTATCATGTCATCATTCAACATCATGATGTGCTTATCGCTATCTTCATCCTTAATTGAAACAGCCCCTCACCTGAGCTCATATCTTTGTGATGAAGAATACTTTTTAATGCGGTTACTTACCATCCTTCATATTTCTAACATCTATCTTGCCGTGTTTGTCACTGAGCATGTCTCAGTTATTATTTTTCTCTTACTTTTAATCTCTCACTTAATTCGCACTCAGTAAAAGCACAAGATGATTTAAAGAGAAAGTGTCGTCTTGCCCTCCCACCGTTTGTTTCTCCCTACACCCTCCCTCTTGCGACCAGAGGGGATTGTGGGGTTTAGGGTTCCCGGTGAGGTGAGATGATTAAATATGAAGTTGTCCTGAGAGTTGACCCTGCTCCTGTGTCCCGCTCTTAATGCATCACTCTTCCTAATTTCCCCCTCCATCCTGGTAACCCTGAAGATATTGACACGGCCGTTCCCAGCCCATTACCTGCGGAGAGGGCACCGGCGCTCCTTTTTCATCCATCAGCTTCATTTGTAGAGACAAAGACAAAAGAGGGATGGAGGGCCAGACCAAATGTATCGATTGTTGACAGAGGGGGTGTTAAACAGTGCCGGATCTCAAGGTGACACTAAAGTTTAAGAAACCCCAGAGGCTCTGTTGTGGGCAAATTTAGAGAGAAAATGGTTAAAACTGTTAACTTTAAAACTTAAATGCATCATCTACATCCTGTATCATTTCACCTCTATTTAAACCTGATTACAGTGAGGTCAGTTTGCCTTTTTTATTTTGACAAAGCAGCGGACAGTCAATTGTTATATTCAATGTTTTAATTCCCACTTCTCTGGTACTATATATTTTTCGTATGAACATTCATGTTTTAGCAGAACATTGAAAAAGTGCAGTGATCTTCACCGTGACCTCTAAACATTCACTGCGCCTATGCCCTGGATCGGGCTTGCTGCCCTCAGGTTTGGCTGACCGTGCTCTACCTAGCCTTAGTTTTTCGTGTCAGGATGCACTTGGCATCACACCGAGTGTCAGAGTCGGAGTTCTCATGGCGTCCGTATGAGGCTCAGACAGCCGTGTGTCCAGGCAGCTTGTTGCTGGGCTGCCGGGAATTGTTGGAGGAAGGCGGGACAATAACTATGCCCCGAGGCAGTGAGGCTGCTTCTATCCAAGAGGCCACCTATTTCAAATCAACACATTCAGGAGGTTTCACATCTTTACTGAGCCCCTGTCAGAGATTTGGATCCTGCCTGGAGGGATGTTTAGGCACAGCAGGAGCCCGGAGGGAGGCAGGCAGAGAGACTGACGGTCTGACAGATAGACAGGGACGTGTCTCTGGACAGGTGAGTGCAGGAACACGTCCATTACGTCACATGCACAATGTTGATATATCAAGCTGGTGTGTGCCTTTTATTATGTTCTAAAACTGAATAACATCAACTGTGATAAAAAGGTCATATCTGGACCACATGTCTTTGTCAGACAATGGCTTTTATCCAGCAGTAAACAAGTACTCTTTACCAAAAAAGTACGACTTTACCGACTTATTGTGCAAAGATAGCCATTCGCAGATATATTGAAGGTGCAACTTTAGTGATATTTGTTACACATTGACAGTGGATATATCCTACAGGAGGGCTGCTGAGTGGCGATGATGTCAGTCAGGGTGACATTATAAAGTATGTTAGGGCTGCAGGGATGGCTTTTGTTCTGGGAAAGAGCAGTGGTGATGCTCCTGTGTGGTAAAAAGCTGTCAATCTCCAGCTGCTGGAAAACAACGAACCCATCCAAATGAAAGCTTTGACCTCGGTGCTAATAGCTAATGACAGCAGCGACCTCCGTAGCGTCTTGTGTTTCTCAAGCCCTCGCCTCGGCCCACATGAAAGGATGCTCTAGGGAGCTCTGTGATTAGCTGCGAGGTCACCGTTTTGATTTGGGCCGAGGTCACAATAACGGAGTGGCGCATCTTCTGTTTCTCCCCCCCCATGACACCCACATTCATGTGACACCCACTTTGGCTGAACACCAGGTCTACACTCTGACGGTTACTTAAACTCTCAATTTTATCGTGTTTTCTGGTAATTATTTGGCCACTATGACAACTCAGCTTCCCTTGTTTCCAGTTCCTTTTTATGTATCCATGGCAGTAACCACTTCTTCCCCTTGACCTTCACAGCCCACCAGCTCACCTGTTCCCACTTTCCTCATCAGCTCATGTCCACTTACTTGCCAGATTGTCAAAGTTATTTAGTTGCCGCTTGACTTTGCTCTCGAGCTGGTTTTAAACCTTGATCTTCCTGAAGTTTGAATTTAGGGTTAATCTTGACCTTTGTAATACTGGAAAATGATATGTTGAGTTTAACCATTATCAATATAGTTGCTAGTTTACTTTACTTTGTAAATGTAATATTTGCACTGCTGGATTGGAAAGCTTGACAGGCAGTCACTTAATGAGTTTTGCAAATACAGAGATTAATCTGACTTTACACAGATTTTTTACATTTATATTTATAGTACAAATGATAGGAAATTGCACCAAAGCTTTACACAAATAAGACAGACACAGATAAGTTAAAGAAAAAACAAAGCTTTACTTAAACTCAGTTCTGATGTATTTATGCGGTTTCCTTCATTATGATTGGCACTTTTCTATTTACCAGTACTATCAATGGTTTTCCTTTCAGTAACTGAAAGGAGAACTGGCACACAAGTTTACTTTCTCCCAGATGGAGGAAATCTCATCTTCTTTTATTGAACAATGATTATTGTCAGTATTTGGTTTCCCTTATCCTTATACACATGAGGCGAGGAGTTACGAAGAAAGTAAGAGAGGAAGGGAGGATGAAAGTCAAAATCTAAGTAATTTGTATTTAAGTCTCTAATAATAAAATCAAAAATCTTTATATTTTCAGGGACAAAACATTTTCATGTTACAAATCATGTGACATCTTAAACCTATGTTAGAGATTCGTTTTCACTTAATATTTTACGTTTGTTTCTCTGCTGATCACAAAAATAAGAATTATGATCTTAACCTACAATTCAAAACGTTAACCATTTGTTTAAAACTGTGTGTAGGCAGGTGTGGTTTACCGCATCTGACACAGTATAATGGAAGTTATAACACCTGGCAATGTCCATTTATTGGCCTGATAATTTAAGAACTGATAATACGCTCATTCCCTTTCTTGTGAATGAGCGTATTATCTGAACCTTGAGTGACACATGCTGCATTTTGCCTTCACCCCATGTCTGCCCAGGTGGTGCTCCTCCCGGCCTGTCGGGGTCTGCACCAGGACCGCAGCAGCTATAGTAATGTGTGGTGGAGGACCCGCCAGGCAGCATGCGTGCCAGCCTGCTCCCAGAGATCCAGGGTGAGAGCGGATACTGTGTGTGCTGTATTGATTGGCTGCAGCTCAGGCTGGTGTCCGAGCGCTGGCACTCTTCAGCGCTGGCTGACAAACTACTTAATGAAACTCAACACCCATGGAGGCCCCATGGCTGGGTTTTTACACCAGCTAGTCCTCCTCAATGCCACTGTGGCTTCACAAATGCAACCGGAGTAATAAATAGTCAATATTTAAAATATTATGTGTTATGCACTGCAACTGAGACACCAAGAAAAAAATCACACAAGAGGCGAAAGAGTCAATCCATCAAAGGTGAAATAATTACTCGAGTAAAGGTAGCAATACTACAGTTTCAACTAAAAGTCATGCTTTCAAAACATTACTTCAGTACAAGTACCAAAAGGTAAGTACCGTATTATATTTTTTATCGTATATTTCTGGGTAGCTTAATCCATACAAATACATTGGATGTACGTATGTGATAATTTCTGCTAAATCGAGAAAACAAATAGTTTTTTGGTGCACGACTTCTCTCAAGTTCTGTATACCTTTGCTCTCTGTTATAATTATGGAAAACACAAGGTCACATTTAAACCTATTTGTGATGAACTGCATCTTTTGCCTCAACTTTGCAAACGTTAACAAAGTGACACCACCACACACGTCTACTGTACATGTGAATAAACATGCACAAAGGCATCTCTCTCCACCCTCCTTCCTTATTTCTTTATCTCTTTTTTCTTTCTTTCTCCCTCTCTTTCTTTCTCTCTGTCGTCCTCACTTTCTCTCCCTCTTTCTTTCATTGACAGGGTTGAGAGGAAATTAGCATTCGCTCTTAATCAGCCTCCCCCAGTCCAGAATGTGCTGATGTGCAGGACAGGGTCATGCTAATCAGGTGCCTCAGCTCCCAGGCACATTGATTTAATACTACAAACGCTTATTAATCCCCTCCACACCTCCGCTTTCTCTTCCTCAATACTGAGCCCTTGCATCGTCCTGACCAAGAGGCTTGTAGCCCCTCAACCCCAACCCCCCCCGCCTCCGTCAAAACTTTCCCCCAATCAACCTTGGCATCAAACATCCAGGAAAAGTCTCTGGGTGAGGCTGCGGAGTGCATTAAAATGTGTGAAACAACGTGCATAATCAGAGGAAATTAGCTTTGGTGGCTAAAATTCAGAATTTGCAAGAATGCTTACGAAGTGTTCAGCCTGCATCTAAAAGCTTATGTGTCCTGACAACACAGCTCGCAGGCAGAATGCAGTTTGGCTTTCAATTGATTAGAAAATGTATGCACGTCTTACTGGCTGGCACTTATTAACAGTAACAAGAGTGAGAGCTGAGATGTTCATATTTTATGTTTTTAAGACCCTCTGAGAATTCATTAATGAGTTAATTTGTGTCCCATTGTTTGTATTCACAATCTTTTATGTTGACTTTGATTGTTTCATTAAGGCAGTTTCTATGCTGTTCATGCAGTTCCCATAACTTCCAATTGATGTCCACTATTTGTTTTTGAATATTCATTAAAACATCCTACAAGTTACAGAGAACAGGAGTCCCAAATATTAACAAAGATTTATAATGTGAAAATTGATACCGTATTGTGATAATATTGGCATTGTTGCACTTAAAAATAAGCCCAAAGCATCACAGAATGTAAAGGCTTTAAAATAGTGTAGAGTCAGAGAAATACTAACAAAGAGAAGGAATTTCATATTAAAAGCTCTAAACCAAGGAGCATACCCACTTGATTTGTCTCACTTGTTTTTTTTATATATATTCATGCTGCAGGAAGCCTTCAAACAAACACAAATCAAAGACTAAAGAGAAACAAGATTCAAACCTGCCCATCACAAATGATAAATCTCTCGGTTTTGCTTTCTGTATTGATCATGGGAGACCGGTAAAGATGTAAAATCAACACATTTCAATTTCAATACATTATTCCTTCCCTTGCTATTTTGAATATAAATGGTTTTGATAGATTAAGGAATTGTTGGTCCTTTATGTGTTGAGATATTATATTCTTAAACTATATTGACTATTTCACATCAGGTTGAAACCAGAATGTCACAATGTTTTTTGCACATTTGATACTTTAAGTTCCTCTTGCTATTAATACTTGAATACCTTTACTAAAGTACGTTTTTGAACTCAGGAACCTGACTTGTAGTTGAGTATTTCACTGTGTGATAATAGTACTTTTACTAAAAGGATCTGAATATGTTCTCCACCCCTGGATGTTGAGGATCCCTGCACACGGCTACACCGTTGGATTCCAGTCATCCTCCCGCTGAGCACTGCTCTGTCATATCAACATAACATCACACACAGACAGGTCAGTGGAACACAGTTAAAGATCTCCCTCACACTGAAATCACATAACATGACAGGCCTGCTCAGACAATAACATTTCCCTCCACAGAACACATTTCAATTACTGTAATTACCCTCCACTCCACTGCTGATGTCCCCACAGATCATGCCTGATTGTCTGCGTGACAGCAAGAGCTTAGCATGACCGATATCAATGCCACAATAAGTGGTCTGAGCACAGGTTTGATCATTAGAACCACCAATATCAGCGGCCGCGTCACGTTTACGATTAAGTAATCAATCACTTTTACAATCAAATGTTCATTTATATTGCCCAATATCACAAACAAAAAATATGCCTCCAGGGGGCTTTACAATCTGTACAGCATAAGACCCTCTCTATCCTTAGTCCCATGCAGATAATAAGAACAAAGATCTAAAAAATAAACCAGAGTTATTGGAGAAACAAATTAAGGAACCCTAGAGAAACCATTATTCACAATTATTCTGACCATAATGACGTGTATCCTTGAGGTATAACAAATGTTGATGCTTTTCCTTCACCAAAACACATTATTTTTAAAAATATTTAATTAATTTCCATGTCTGCAATAGCAAACCGTCTTCTTCTTTACTGGCTCTGTTAGCTTAATATATTACATTGGTCGCCCTGGTACGGCAAGCAGCTACAAATCAGAAGAATAGCTTGTAAAGGATGCAGCATACTTGTTCAATAAAAAACAAAAAATGGGAACCGTCTCATAAGAACATTGCTCGAGTGCTGCCATTGTGTAGAAACTCTACAGGGAACTTTGAGGTATCATCCTCATAAAGCAGCACAATCACCCACAAAGGCATACCAACAACTTGAGCTTGAATAGCAATAAAAGTATTAAAATCAGCTTCTACATTTCACACAAATTCAAGAGTAAATCCAGGTCAGTCATCTAGAAATATGCTCAAAGTACAATTACAAAATATTTTGTGGTATAGAGCGGTTGTTTATTTCTTTACATTAAAGCAACTTGAGGTACTCATGCTTTTGATTGAATGTGGATGGGCTTTCAACATTACCACTGTTCTTACAAAATATATATTAAAATGTTTTACAATAATTGTGTGAATATTTTAAACAAGACAAAAGCATTAAATGTTTCTCTTTCTCTCACAGCTTTGGGAATTTGCAGGCTGTTAGAACTGCTGAATAAATGTGTGCATGTAAAGCGGATCTGAGAGGGTGCAGCCGTCTTTTGATGATGCCCCAGTGACAGCCCAACATTGTATATTCTGATCTCGCTTTAATATGAGGACACACTCTCTCACCTCTGCCTTTTACAAGCTGTGGCGTCTCTATATTCCGCGTTAATAAGATATAAAGTTAGAGTGCTAGCACTCACTCGGTCAAACAGGACAAAAATGATTGGCTTTTAATTTATTGGCCCATGTCTGTGTGACGTGTGTTTTATGTATCAGTCGATGGATTCCTTATTTGTTGCCTTGGATACCGCTCGAGGAACTGGATGTTCAATGACACTGCGACCGACTGGGACACCTGCCGTTGGGAACACAGGGGCACGAGCTGGATGTTAACTTCCTCGCCTGATATTATTACATTATCCATCTGACAAGCCCATCTCAGGTCATGTGATCACATTAAAGGGATGGTTAAAATGAGTTTGTAGTGAGGTTGTATGAGATACTCATCCATACACTGTGTTTAACCTTCTGTAGAAGATGGCCAGCACATCCCCAGTAAGGAGAAAGAGAAAGGAATGTCAGCACTGAATCAAAGCTAAGTACTGCTATGGACGGGGGCAGTAGCCAAATGTATTCTTGCCACCGAAAACATGTAATTTCAGTTTATTTGTATGGTATATTTGGAATATTTCATCTCTTTATTTTACTGCCAGACATCCCCCTTTGAAGTCGTTATCTGGCTTTTTATCTGCTATCACCAAAATCACTACTAGCAGATCTATCAGAGTCTTCCTTGGAATTAATTGTTTTAATTTACCCAGCAGAATACGGTAGTTGCATCCTGCAACAGAGAACTGTTTGCTAGTTTGTGTTATTGTTTAAAATCACACAATAGTGCATGACAAACTAAAAAAGGAACTGATTGAGGCAGCAGTAGAACAGCAACACCCATGTTCTGTTTTCTGTATTTGTCAATGGTGTCTGGTGGCTTTGAAGAGAGCATAGATAATTGCTTTGGCTATAATACACTTTCCTTCTGCCCCTGTTCACAGCAGTACAATGCTGCGTGCCATAACTCCTGTCTGCTTCTCCAAACTGTGGACGTGACAACTGCTATCAACTGTATGTATGGTTATACACTGACTATGGGTAAGAAACTCAAACAACCCCACTTCCAAAAAATGATACTTTTAAAGCCCTCTGGTAAGCCACACATACTCAAGTATACAAACTGGTACTAGAGACCATGCAGTGGTGTCACTGCCACCCCCTGCGCTGCCCTACAATACAATAGCCCTGCGTGTCCTGCACTAGACCCATTGATTTTATTGGGCGACATCAAAGCCAGTTCAGTCCAGCGTCCAGTCTACCGCGAGGCCTCGGGGTGACACAGGCTGTGACAGGCCTGCCCTTTTGTCAGCAATGTCAGCCAGTACTCTCTGATGAACGCATGCAAACACCAGAGGCAGAGATGAATGCAGGCTCAGGGGCAAAAACACCCAGTAAGGTTTATAAGATAGCTAATTCAGGGGTAAAAATGGCCCCGATACTGCATCGTTATAATGTGCATATTTAAGGATATTAGTATTGACATTGGACACGCTGAAGGGTCAGGGGATTATTTCCAAAGGCCTGGGTGAACAACAACAACAAAACTATGGTTTGTGATGTGACACCAGGCAAATACGCAGCCTGAAGCAGCAGAACATTTTGCGGCCAGATGCAAGAAACCCCACACCAGCCTAAATAAATACAGGTTGCATCGAATAACTCAGCAGTGAAACTATGGAAGAAAGCTGCACACAATTTTTTTGTTTACACAATTTACTGATAAATGATTGTCATGTATATGGACACTTGATTAATCACATCAGTCATATTTCAGTACATTTGTGAAAAAATGCCAAATATCATCCGTTTCCTGCTTATTTTTATTTAGATGTATTATTTTCTCAAGTTATTGTTTGGTCTATGAAATCTACAAAAAAGGCCACCGCATTTACATACAAACATTTTTGGAAGATAATAAACTAGCAAAACTTTTGACTCCAATGCCTCCATGGTAGATCAGACACATCAAACTCGTCTTACTCCCCTCACATGATTTCCTTCTCTGTATTACAGTGAATTGATGTCTTTCCGTTCAGCATTAGTAGCTTGCATAACAGGGCGTTTTCTTTCCTTCTTTCTTCTCTCTCAGCTGCTTAGCACCCAGTAGAGCAGTGGATGATGGGAGCTCCGACACGGCATGATCTAAAAACCCACTGGCGCTTTAGTGTGCCTCAGCTGGCTTATATAACCCCATGTGGATGTGCAAACTGCCTTGCTATTGGGAGAGCTCATGGAACACACACACACACACACACACACACACACACACACACACACACACACACACACACACACACACACACACACACACACACACACACACACACACACACACACACACACACACACACACACACACACACACACACACACACACACACACACACACACACAGAAGCTACTGATATGTGGTGGATGAGTGTGTGTGTTAGCATAAGGACAGCAGATCAGAGTGTGTGTTTGATGAAGCAGGGGGGGCATGTTTAACAGAATATTTGTGTGATTTCCACTCGGCACCAAATATGTCCCTCCCCCTCTCTACGCTGTATTATGACATCACCAGTGTGTCCCCTCGATTTTTTTGACCGGCGAGTTCCCCATTGACGTCACTTCCGCTGGGCCCTTCACCTGAAATGACATAATTTCTGTTGCATAACTATCTCCCGCTCTCCCAATTCTGCATGTGTCTTTGGCCACCCAGAGGCGCCGTGAAACTCCTCGTTATGGAAATACCAGGTGTGTGTCCACAAAAGGGAAATTGGCAGATATAAAAATATATCCAGAACCAACCAAGATGTCCTGTGTGACATCTTTATGCACCCTTTTTGAAAACGCTCTGAATCGCCAAGTCTCCCTTTCAATTCAGAGAGAGGACAACAGGAACTAAATGACTCCTGTCATGTAATATTCCGGGTGTCAGGGTGAAGAGAGGCAGAGTGTGAGAGACAGCGATCGAGAGAGGCCTGACCTATATAAGAAGGAGGCTGAAATATTTATGGATGTGAGTGTCCTAATTGGCAAGCCACTGGGAGCACTGCGGCCTTCTCCTCCAATCACAGCCTGTGAAGAGGTTAACACTCACACACACACACGCATGCAAACGAGCGTCTGTGGTCCCAGGCCCGAGTGAGCCCTCTGCCCCATGACCTTGTCATCCCCAGCTGAGAGACACCTCTTAATAAAGACAGATCTGCCTTAGCCAGTGCTCTGGCATTGTTAGAATCATTACGAGAGCTGTTATCATAACCGTCCTCTCTGGCACATATGGATGGGAACAACCGCTCAGAGCGCTAAGTCAAACACAGCCTAATTGGCTGGGCTTAATCTCCAGCACTGTCACGCACTGCTCTGCTCTCTGAGAGGCCTCAATTACTGTCCCTGCTGATGGAGACGAGGAGACCGACACTTTTTGACTTCTAGTTTAAAACCACTGCAGGCTAGAGCAGGGTGGGGGAGGAACAGAGAAGGAGGATGAGGAGGAGGGGTGTCCCACATCAGGGGTCAGCAAGGAGTTGGCAACTAATGTGGCAAATAATCACATTTAATAAATAAATCCATTTACTTCACCAATTGTATACATCAAGTTGAGACTTTAGGTGTTGGCAAGTTCTAAAAAAAAGTATAAAGCCTTTAGTGACGGCATACTTGCTCTTCCCTAGGGTAATTTTTGCAAAATGACAGGGGGCAAAGAGCCAGTTAATAAACAAACATACATCATTTTTACTCAATTAATGTTAACCCATTAAACAGTTTATTATACTGGGACTTTGAGTGATGACTGGAATACGCAATTTAGAAGAAATATTACAATCTTAAATGTGTCCATGAAAATGTAGAAATATTGATATGATCCACCAACAAATGGGGACTAATGCTCTTCAAAAAGTTTAGCTATCAAAGCTGATTGCCAAAACATATGTCCTCACAACAAAGAGGACAGCAAAACTGAAGAATTTCAGTAATTATCCAAAAAAAAGTTGAGTTGCTCAAGTAAAAGTAGATTTATTTCAAATACATAAATCTCAATTTTAAGTACTTGTACCTGATTATTATCTGTATTACTGAAAGTTACACATTGCTGGAACAGAGCTATAAGCATAGAAACGTGTCGTTCCTACACTGTGTCTAAATGTCTCGATCACATTAACTGGCCAATCAGAAGAGAGCAATGAGCAAACTATAGTGTACAGTACATCACAAGCTCAAAGTCATTGTTGTGATTTTTAGGATTAGCAGGCAAATGAGCTCGACAAGCATCTCTGTCTTGCTTGCACAAAGGGAAAGAGAGCAGAAATCAATGGGCTGTGTTTACAGGGTACACAGCCGACTGTAACACTGCACGTTATGTTACACACAGCCAAGCAGTAAAAACAGACGAGCTGCTTGGCAGGACTCAGCCTGGCCGGCTCGTGCTAAGAGAAAGCAGAGACAGCCATGACACACGGGCCAAAGGCAGTTCTACTAGCACTGTGCTGCAGTCTGAGACAGAGCAAAGGAAAGTGGGACAGATTAAAAAAAAAAATCAAAATATCTTGTATTGGGGTGAAAAGCCTGGAGTGATTTATTGTAATGTTTAAACACTTGAACAGAAAAATACTGTCAATCTAATTTGTGAACAGGGTTTCTGCGTGTGAAAATAGGGAATACTCAAAAATACTCACGTAAGAAGTACTCAGATGTGTCCGCTTGGTAATCTGTTTCCTCAGGAAAGTGGTCTATCTGTTTACACATCCCTTTTAAGTTTCCTGTGGAGAGAAACAGAAACACAGTTCAGTTGAGTTCATACAAGAAGCCATGAACTAGACAAACAGCCAAGATGCAAAACCTTTTAGTATCTCACAAAACATTTTTCCAAAGCACAATTCCTCCGATGTGATGAACATTTGAAAAACGTTCTCGAAATATTGATCTAGTATCTCAAAATAATAACATAATTTCTCAAAATAATGACATCATCATGCTATTTTGAGATATTATGTTGTGTGTTTAAGATGCTAAGTCATTATTTTGAGAAAGTTTATTATAATAATGACTTATAGGATGTGTTTTAGTCTTATTTTTGTCTCTACTGGGCTTCCATACTTTTGTTTTTCTTTAATTGTCATCAAAGATAGTGTCAAAACTGTTTTCATAGAGGACTCGTTTTGTCTGGTCATGGCTCTCATAGTGACTCTTCAGAAAGCAGACCTGAGCACCCGGCAGCAGGTGGCGGCTTGTAAACAAGAGCAGCGCAGCTGGTGAGACCTGGAGCCGCTCCAACTGCTGTGCACGGAAACCTCGTCTCTTAATGCTCGTTCATTTGGCTGACACCTCGCCGTCCGGCTACTTTGTCCATCCAGGAAGCTGCATGCCGACTTCCCTTTCTCTCCCAATTCCCCCTGTCTGCCCTCTACTATTTTCAGCCTCTCAGTATAGTTTTGGCATTGATGAGGTCAATCAAGGTGGCGTGGCGGGGGAGGCACCCATAAGGTGTCTATTACGGCGACCTGCTGCTGCTTTGAGAAGGCAGATGCCTGGGCGTTTGATTGGGCCAGATTAGCGTTTCATTAACTTCTTCATCTCCTCTCCCTCCAGTGTCCCTCTAATTAGGTGAACAGGTGTTGGTTACCATGGTGCCAGGTGTTGACGAGGAGGTTTTGGCAGTGAGGCATGATGGGCACAGCAGGGTGCGGTTATTACTTTGTGAACGGCCCACAAACAGCGGAAAGAGGGGGGACCCCCTGGTGTTGACCACTCAGACATTAGAGAGAGTGTCACCTGGAAAAAAGGGCCATCAAAGCGGCCTCGATCTGCTCTCACACCTGCGTACAGTTTTTGTGTCGCAGCTACCTGCGGTTATGCAGCCGCCACCATCTGTTCAGAGTATCGTACGTGGACAGATGTTTGTTTTGATTGTCTCAATGTCATTTTGACAGTTTCCATCCAAATGGGGCAAACATATTTAATGGAAAAGTGCATTTTAGTTGCATGTATGAATTTCACAGAGTTACAATCTCCTTATCTGGTGAACACTCGAGGATATTCAAATAGGGGTTAAAAGGATTTGGAACAGATTTCAAAGGGTGGGAAACCAGTCAACGATTTTTCTATATCTTGATCGTAAGAACGCAAACATCAGAAGATTCAGTCAAGTTGCAGGAAAAAAATAGTGGCCATTTTAGGGACTTGGGATCTCATAAAAACTCATAAAAAGACTTATTGACGTATTGCACAAGACATTAAACAAGCACTCCTGATGTTGCCATAATTCCACAAGCGTATCCAGTTGTTCTACTTTCATCATGGCTTGGGAATAAGTACGCTTCCCAACCATTTGATGTTGCCGGTTTCTTGTCAAATTTCCATCGCTGTAACTTTGTTTCTTAACCCCTCAGACTGCATGACCATTTGGGTCACACTTGTCGACCAGAGGGCTAATTTGACCTTAAAATATGACCAAATGTCTTCTCATATCAGGCCAGCATTACCACTCCATAAAGATCTACTGTAGAAGTTGTAGAAGTCGAGGTCAAAGCCAAATTCAAAAACGACAGGTTGTGCCTGTGCTGGTAGGAAGGAGGTAGGATACATAGAGGTAGGGCAGGGAACAGAAAGCTTTGAAGGACAGAGAGGGTATGGTGTGGAAGGGGGAATACATCAAGTTTGAGTGTCACAGTTCAGGCCTCAGTATTTGCTGAGCCATGAAAAAGCCCTCCAGAGTTTAACGGACCTGCATAGTTTTGAACTCAGATATATGATGTAAAGCTCTTCTTTCAGCAGCGGACTGGAGATTAGAGAATTGGGCCCGTTCCAATCAGCTGGAAGGTTGATCTCTGTTAACTAACGCGGTAGCATAAAGCTCAAAGTAATCCTCAGAAGCTTTAGTGGAGATGCTCGGCAGCTAGCTGTAGCACGCCGGCTTTCAGAATTGAGCTGTTGCATACTGTAGGTGTAACCCCGCCACCTCCTGCAACTACTCCCCCAGGCTGCTGCTGGAAATAACAATATGTTCAACATGCCCGCTTAAATAAGCTCTAAATAAGTTGTATTTCCAGGAGGGGAGAACTCTTGTGTGCCGCCTTTCAGAGCATATTTCACTGAAAGATGACTTGTGTTTACATACGACTACGTTGCACTCTGCCAGTGGAGCTGTCTAAGCAAACTAGCAGCAGCAGTAGCAACCCACAGAGCGTGTGTGTGTCTTAACAACGTTATCAAGTGGGTGTAAGATTTGGTTTGCAGCTGGCCGTCCCATCCGCAGATTTGTAATAGCAGCTGTGGAGAGTGGCCTATTGGGGGAACCACTTCAATTAGCGTGCTGAAAGATTGATGTGACACTTAACCGCTCCAAACGGTCCTTTTCTTGTAAGACATGTAAACTCAGCAGGCTGGTAAATGTTTTATAATGGCATTTTCATTTCAGAGACCTCCCCACGTGAGCGCGAGCGCAGGGCCGAGGCGTGGAGAGAGCTGTCTGGCCATTACGAGCTTCGGCAGGGGGACGGCTGCTGAATGGAAAGGTGTTGCCGGAGGCTCAGGTGTGTAGTGGGTCAAAACACTTATCACATAAAGAGAAACACCTGTATTCACTGAGCAACACTTTCAGCACTGGATTACTAAGAAGGCATCAGGTGTCTAAAATCCCAAGCAAACTGTGACTTGCTTTTTTTCAGTTTCAAATGTACCTGAATTAAACTGGATAAAAGGGCAAGGTTGCAACATTCAAAAGTGATTTAAAGATCCCAAATGATTTGTAAGGGTCTCTCAATATGTCCAAGGATTAGGGCTGCTCAATTAATCGTATTTTAATCGCGATTACGATTATGGCTTGCAACGATTACGAAAACAACGTAATCGAAATAAAACTATTATTTTTTTATTATTACTTTTTTTTTTTTAAATAATTGTTGTTGTTGTTGTTGGTTTTTCAGTTGAATTATACTTAAAGTTCAGGGTAATCAACTGTTAAAAACATACTGTTCACATTTTTTTTCTCCAATAAATGGATGTGTTCAAAGTCAATGAATAATCGCATTTAATAATCGCAATTACAATTATTGACCCAAATAATCGAGATTACAGTATGATTTTTGCCATAATCGAGCAGCCCTACCAAGGATGTTAAGACATTTCCCTAAAAAGCGCAAACATCATGCCTCATGGCAGTGCCAGAGAAAAAGTCACACTTCCCCAAAAGTCAGTAGGATTCATCCTCTAAGGATCATCTGTACAAAAAGTTAATAACAATTTGTCAGATAGTAGTTTAGAAATACCAAATATTTCACTTTGAACCAAAGGGGTGGAGAGAACAACCAACCATTGTATGACGCTTCATTTGAAAAGGTGATGAAAGTATACTGTTCATACATTTTGGAATAAAAACTGGCCTTTTATCTTGGCCTGAGAGGAAAAAGTTAATTGCAGCTAAGTAGGAAGGTAATACTGTGAGTTTTGAATATTAATATGCAAGAAGGCAAAGGTTTTGTGAATTTTTCGGCATTTAATTCTCCAAAGATAAACAATATGACATGAAGAATTAACTAACAAGGTGGAAACACGTTTTCCCTGACTTTGAGGGCGGTGAGTCAAGCCTATTTGTGTAGCCTTTAATCACTGTTAGAGTCTCGAAGGGCTTCAGATAATTAAGCCAAACACAACAAATGAAAAATGAAACCCCTCCAAACTCGACACCCTCGTTGAGATCAAGGTTTAAGGATTTTGCTGAAACCCAGATGGTAAGTGTTGCATGCTCAGCCTGACTGATGTGGTAATCATTTATAGAGCCGCCATTAAAAGTGGAGGTTGTCTGAGATCTCCTGCTGAGATCACCAAGCCCCCTTGGACCCTCGTCCAAGATCAGGCTATGTGTATGAGCCTGTGTTCAAGAGGAGGGTGTGTGCCTTTCAAGATTTACATAATCAGCCCCGTCATCGCTGGCCACTGTGCCCCCCACATGAGCTATGTGCTAACCCCGTGCCCCCTGCGTCCCCTCACGTCCTCTGCAGCCATAAAGCACTTCATTACCATCAAGCCTGGAGAGACAGAGAAGCACTCAAGAGTGGAGTGCAGTATATAGAAGGGGGTTGTTGTGGAGAAAAGAAGAAGGGGAGGGTGGTGGGTGGATGTAGATTTATAGAGGCTTCGGGTCCACTTCTGAGGGACCCGAGGTTTATCCGGTCAGCTTCAAGCCCATTTTCACAAAGAGACAACCAAGAGGTAAGGTTTCTCCTGGCTCCATGACGTGGCTGCTGTTTTGCTCTTTAGTCATGCTTTAAAAAAAAGAACCTTTCCTTTCTCTGGGCTGAGGGTCATGAATAGGTGCAGGGCTTTGGAGCCGCTCCAGCTGAGGCAGAGCCCGGCACAACGTGGAAGCATTCCAGTATTTAGGTATTGGCTGGTTTGTTATGCAGGTGAGAAGGTTTTTCTTATGGTAGTGATACGAAAGCACAGTCTTTGGCTCCTGGTTATCAGACAGGAAGAAGGAACATAAACCCTCTTGTTCTCTTTTCTAAGATGGAAATATCTGGCCTGGGTAAGGGTATGATCAATGTTTTTGTGATTTTGTTGCCTAAACCTTTCTGCGACATGATACTAGCTGACGTTCGTGTTATAAGGTGCAAACCTTCTAGTCAAGATACACCAAAGGCCACTTAACCTGCAATATATGTTGAGAATGAGATCCCAATAATGTGAGAATGCTTTTTAATCAGCAGAATTATAGTAACAGATGGTTGCTGTCCCTGGTCCTGACACTCAAAGGTATATCCATAGACTGTATATCGCCTCATTAAGCAGACCCGTCCAATGTGTTTACCTTTATTAAATGATAAACCAGGGTGGTACAAAAATAACCACGCTCACCTAAACACACATTTGGAAACTTCTGTAACTCTCTAAAACTGCCAATCATGTCCACCTAACACAGCTGTTGGAGAGTGTTGGTAAGTGCAGTGTTTTTTGTGTGTACAACCAATTCTTTAAGAAAAGATTGCTGAAAATGTGTGGTGTTATCTCCATGTTAAAACAATTATCATGTCTCCCCCCTCTCTCTATGACAGTCAGGTTGCGTGTCACTCTCCATTAGGCTACAGTAAATAAATAAATGCAAATGCAGCATAAAGTCACCTATTCAATATTGAGACAAGGCAAAGCTTTACGAATTACAAAGTTAATTTAAAGAATGTAAACATTGTTACTGGAAATAAAGTTATGTCAATTATGTCAACCTCCCGGTCGGCCTGCCCACGCACAAATCCCTCAAAACAGCGAATCAAACATGATCACAGCTGCCACAGCGATGCAGACAGAGACAAAGGTTTGATGAGACACAAACACGGAGGAGGTGCATGATGGGAGGGGGAGGGTGCAGGGGGGTCAGGTGGACTCTTGACTGAGTAGGAGGTGCCGTTTAAAAAGAGTTAGAGAGAGAGAGAGAGATGTAAGCCCACTTCTGATTTGTCAGTGGGCGGCATTCTCAAAAACTTTCCAGGCAGCCACCGAGTGCGTCAGCATCCAGAAACCCCCCCTCCCCCCTGCTCCCCTCCCCCACATCCTCCATCCTCAGTCCCTACGGCAGCCGTTGCCATGTGGACATCAGAACCGTTCTCTTTGGTTGCCATGGATATAGCTATCTGGGATAGGAGAGGATCACATCAGGTGTCTCTAACCCCTGGACACACAGCGGCTTCAGTGACACAGCAGGCAGCGTTAGTCAGCTGCTGTTACAGTACCAGACAGTACTGCTGGTATGTAACTACACTCACTCAAGACATGGACCTTGGTAAAACAATTGTTTTTATTATTTATCTCCTGCTACTTTATATTTTTACGTCACCACATTTCAGCGGTGAATATTATACGATTCCCTTATTTAATTGAATTTGTTACTTTTTCGATAGTTTAATTGTTACAAAGATAATTGATAATGCTTCCATGAATACATATCGAAATGATAGCCACCAGTGACGTTTTAAGTATCAAGCTCAAGTACGTTCTCTACTTTTTTTCATCTTTTTAAATGTTCTTAAGTCCAGCACCTTGTTTTTATCGTTTAGCGTGTGTGTGTGTGTGTGTGCATTTGTAAATACAAAATCAGAGTTTCACTATGAAACTGTCCTGTAGCCTATATATAGTATAGCCCAGTGGTTCTCAAATGGGGGTACGTTGGAGTACTGCAGGGGGTACGTGAGATTTATTTAATGTTAATGAAAAAAAAAAACATAAGTAATGCATTTAAACAAACTACTAATAGTAGATTAACTACTTTATTCAAAGTTGTACAGTAATTCTGGATAATAAAATGGGAAACATAAACGGGGTGCTCTCTTTTCCTCTCCCTCTCCTGACAGCCCGTCAGTCTCGTGCAGCTCGCTGAACCTGTAATAAGTGACCCGACAGTAAAGAATACACATATTTATAACTAGTTTAGCTAGTTCCAGAGTAGATAAACTAGCTAAGTGTGTTAGGTCTAACTCTTAGTGATATGATCTTTGATCTCTCTCTCGCGTCCGGTTAGACTTCACTCGCGTTTATGTCCAAATCTATCAGATCTAGCTAGTTTTAGTTAATTATATGACTGCCTGCTTATCAATGGACCTAAACAATAAGCGTTGCTTGGCAATGGCGTGTGGCCGCAAAGTATAGCGCAGCATTATGCATGTGTATGAGGGGTCAAAATCCCATGCTCATAAAATGCTCATATACTTTTTTCTCTTCATTCCCCACGCCCCAAAATAAATAAATATACCAATTTTAGGAAAAATAACGAAGTTTGAGCAGTGTGGGTTTTATATTAACAGAGTTACACATATTTCAAAACGCGAAGTGTAATAACTGCAGTGGCCTTCCTGTCACCGAGAATGACAAAGTTCCTCAGTGAAGCACAAGCCCATGTTTCTCACTAAATTGTCCAACTTATTAAAAAGATCAGTTCAATGCAACTAATGTCGTCTTAGTGTTTACATGATGTTAAAATTGGTTTGCCATGAATTTAGTGATGGATTGTAAACATTTGAAATGTAGCATTTAAGTGTTTCTCAGTTACAAGGTTGTTGTTTTAATAAATCAGACACTGATGGTGCAAATTGTTTTTGCGCTGATCAGGGGGTACTTGGCTGAATTTTTTTTTCAAAGGGGGTACATTATTGAAATTTTTTTGAGAACCACTGGTATAGCCTATACAAAATATCAACTAATAAATTACAATGTTTTATGATGAATAAAGTAAGTAGTCCTTTAACTACACTTGTACAGGCTGCAACATGGGGATCCTTACACATTAATACATCATTAAATATAATTAAATCATTAATGTTAATATATATTATTGTGAGAAATGCCATTCTGCATAATGAGTACTTTTTTGTGGTTCACATGTATCTTTATGCTAATACTTTTACCTAGCTACTTTTTCGAAGGCAGGGGTTTCACTTGTATCAAAATATTCAATAACGACATTATTACTGTCACTTAAGTCAAAGATCTGCGTACATCTTCCACCCCTGCATCTAGCGATAGCTCCACACAGCAACCTGCAGTCAGGTGTGCCCTCGTCCTTTCAGGTCAAACACATAAACGGGATTACAGCACGGAGCAGCCAATGGAAAGAGATATATTGCATGCACGGGTCATTTAACTGCACACATGAACACAAATGGCCTCCTCCGGTCTGCTGTTGCAGCACTCCCATGTGCATGCATGTATAGGTATGTGTGTATGAATCCCCAGTGGATGAAAAGGTAATGGGTTCACGCGTGTTACTCGCTGACATCTTCTCCCCCTTAATGAACAGCCGCCCCAGCAGCAGTGACAAGAGCCCTAATCGCCTTATTCATCTTCATAATCACACCTTATTCATTCTTATAATCACTATATTCATCTTGGTAATGACCCCGCTAAGGCAGGGGAGGGGCACACACACACACACACACACACACACACACACACACACACACACACACACACACACACACACACACACACACACACACACACACACACACACACACACACACACACACACACACACACACACACACACACACACACACACACACACACACACACACACACACACACACACACACACACACACACACAGCATCTCTGAACTCTGGCTCTGAAAACATGTCAGCGCTGCATGATAAAAGTTGTGTGAAGACTTAAAGACACGGTCAAATGGCAGTTAGAACATCTTTAGCGTGACATATCTAAAAGTGTAACATAATGCAGATAGGGTATCATTTCAGAGAAGCATCCAATCAAATTGCTCAGCGATTTGAAAATAGAATACACTCCACAGCCCTCTATGAAGGCCTGTTTGCTTCCACCTGCTAGAACAGGAAGTAGAGGAGGCACACATTAGGACATTTTAGTCAGTTAGACTGCAATAATTCCCTTTTAAAAAGTAAATGCGGCAAACTGACATTTCTTTCACTAGAACTATTAACTTCCTGTATATTTTAAAAGAGGGAATGCATCTGGTTAAGTGGATTGACATCTGCTGCTTGTGATGACCATTTTCCTGCTTTTTACAAATTATCTGACCAGTTTTAAAACACAACGTTCAATATGAAGAACAAAGGGAGCTCGAATACCATTGGAGACTTTCTTTTATACTTTCTTAAATATAATCTTCTCATACAGCTAAACTGCGATTATGATTAGGGAATTCCGGTTAGTCGTCCGTTATGGTCATTTTTAGCTTATTACATGTCAGAATCCAAAAAATTCTCACTTTTTAAAATGTATGTCAAGTACAATAACTTGCCTTGAAATCTTTGAAAAGTACTTTTCTATAACATTAAATATTTATAACTAAATAAGCAACCATGAAAACACCTTTATGTATTATTTATAAAGAGTTTAACATTGAAACTCTTATTTCATTGTGTCTTTATCGCTGCAAAGGAAAATACAATATTAGCAGCTTTGCAAATAAAGAAGCCTCTTGCGGCTGTGAAGAAGTTGGCAGGTATAAGCGAGCAGCTGCAGCTGTAGGTGATGTGGGAGGCAGACTAATGGAGGCAGCGAGGTGCCGTCAGGTTTCGGCTCGTTGGAGGATGACTGACAGATGTTAGACAGTCATTTGACCTCCCGCGGCTCGGCTCTGAGCACCTTCCAAACAAAGCCGTTTCTTTTTGCCCTGAACGCTGGGATGTCCGCACCACATGTCTGTGGGTCTGTTTACTCCTGAGATGATGTGCTGATGGAGAATGCATAGAAAAGGAGGAGGAGATAACCTGTTATCGGCCACCAAAGGAGCAGCGCACCTGTTGGGAGTCCAGAAAGCTCTCCTTCATACTCGTTTCACCCCACTGCTTTCTCGACTCCTCTCTCCGAATCATTCCTTATTTATAGCCTCTTGCTTTTATACTGTATCAAGGATTTTCCACTAAAGGAACTTCAGTGTTTCAGTGAAATACAGTGTTTCCACTGTATTTCCCTCCACTTTCAGAGCGAGCTACTGAACCTTAACTGCTCAGGAGGTGGAACTAAATTCTTTACCAGTATCAGGTACTCAACCACAGTCCATTTGAAACACAGCATTTAATAACGCAGGAAATGTTTGGATTAGTATTACAATGACATTGCTTTTAATAAATGATATCTTTATTCCTAGTATCCAGCCTGCATGTTATGCTGCATTGATATTTATTTAAAAGACTCTCCTCCCAGAAGGATGAAGACAGCATCAGCCAAAACAAAACATTTGTTTAATGTGTTAAATGTTTAAATGATTAAGCTTTTGAGACGGGAGCAGAGGATGAAATCAGGAAGTGTTTAAAAAAGAGCCATAAGCTCTGCACAGGAAGGGTGGATATGTCCATAAACCCTAGACTTAGAAGAATACCTGTCCAGTATTGAACCCTATCTTTTTTTGCTTCTGTTCTTTACAGGCCTTCTCTCTGCTATGATATACCGACACAAGACGTGCAGCATCACCCTCAGCTGCTGTCAGAGGGAATGGGAGGGATCTCGCCTGCTTGTGGTCCGTCTGAGTGTCTTAGTTGAGAGGTGTGGACACACTCGGACATGAGAGGTCACGGTGCGGGGTAGGAACAGTGATGAAGGGGCAGGATGAGGTTTCACAGATCCAGGAACAGGGAACCAGTGAGTCACTGGTGTCACAGCAGCGTGCGTCACAGCCTTCTGGTCGTCTGGGGTGAGAGCTGTCCGCTTCTCAGAAGAGTCCCTGAGAAGCAGCACCCACGGAGAGAGGCATTCCCAGAACGCAGGCCAAGTAAACACCTCATGCTTATAACAGCTACTGCAAAAGCAACACCTCACCTACGCCCATCACAATCATGTAATCAGCAGCGCAGGAGGAAACTGGTTTGCTTCTAGTTGTGATCCAGCACTAGAAACATGAACAACCTTATTTAAAACAGCTGTGTGGCATCCACTAGCCAAACCTGGAGTATGGCTTTGTCCAAAATCAACTGAGAAACCATATTTGGAAGCAGCACAAACACATGCACGGTCAATTTAAGTGGCGCAAGATGGGTGCAGTTCTGAAAGCAAAGTAAGGTGAGTTATAAAGGAATTGACTCATAGGATAGACAACTCGAGGAAAAAGTTTAACTTCTCCATGATAAAATGTTTGTTAACACTAACACTGACCAATAACATTCAGTGTTGCTTCCCAGAATACAAAGTTATGATGCAAAAGCAGAGTTTGAACTAGTTCACACTGACTCATCCACGGGGTGATGTCAACCAAAATAATAAATGATAATGTGACCACAGAGAGATGTCAATTAAACAACTCATAATTTGTACTGCTTTGTCTGCTTTTCAAGTCTATTCTACATCAGTCAGTCTAACCCATCTCTGCTCAAAAAGAGAATTGTGTGAAAGCCTTGTGACATCTTTACGTGTCAACAAACATGGAGGTGCTTTTGTGTCTCCTGTTTTGCTGCTGTTTCAAAGTGGAATCCTAATCCTGTCGGTGGACATGTCCCACAGAGCGATCTCCAGCCACTGCTTTGGAAGATTTGACCACATTTCTTTTACCACTTTCCGCCCATATTCTCAAAGTGTAAAGGGGCCTTTAGGGTCCAGAGAAAGACAGAGTGCAGTCAGTAACAATGTGGGCTCTGTTGGCCAAGGTGAGGAAAAACACAAGTAATGCTTTGTAAAGTCTCTGGCTGTCCCGGAGAAAGGGCTGTAAGACAGAGCTGAACCGACCATCAGGTGGACTCGCTGTGCGCTGTAGGACCTAAAGCGTACTCTCAGCAGGACTGAGCTGAGTCCTGCCTGCAGCACAGCACCACACTCCCACAAACCTCCACCTAATGCCTCAGACCTTAATTATTGGACCGGCATGAACTTAAAGCTTCATCCAGTGAAATCCACAGTAACCTGCTGCCATTCTGGGATCTACCATTTACAAATGGTAGATCATGATCCTTACATTTTTCAATTGTTTCAATGTTTGACAAATGATGTTCAGTGTAGTTAAATGTGAAAATGCTAAATTCTACTGTGTACTTTGCTAATTAGTTCATTTTATTTTATACACACAAAACATTAATTGAGGTGAATGCCATGAAAATAGGCCTGCACGATTTGAATTAATTTGGCAGTTTTCTACGTCCAACCATTTTCCTAAATGTCCATTTAAACCTCCCAAAGCCCAATCTTTGAACGTTAAATTATCTCCAATTTAGGATAATTACAGATCTACGCTAATTCAGCTCAAATTAAATACCTCAACTTTCACCTTCAAACTACACTTACACATTTTCGGTGTACTCTAATAACGTGACATATTCTGTATTCTGAGTTGTGTATTCTACTCTCAAACTCAGATTTAAAATTCAGCCTTAGCCAAAAACAAATGATATCTGGAGATGAGTTTGTTACTGTGAGGTGGAACAGCAAGAGAACATGAGGACACTGACTACAGAAGATGTTATAAATAAATAAATGTTTACATGCATCCTTGGTTCAGGATGTAGCATGCGAGTAAAAGTCTCTCAGAAGGTGGTCAGTATATTCCAGGTTCAGGTCTACATCAGCTCTCTGGACACACCCTCTATCCTTCTCACCAACAACACATCAATCTAGGTCTGTTTTCTAACTTCTTCATTTGTATCACTTAAGGACAGTTGAAGCTAATAACATAGCTGTTATCAAATGTTGTGTTGCATATCGAAGGTGATATACTGTATGTGTTTTTCATCCGAGCAGGAGAACAGAGCATCCTTCAAACTCTCTCACCTCCGGTTTATTTCCACAACCTGGAAAACATCAGACTCATTTCTGCTCAGTTTAATAAACTGGCAGCAGCACTGAGCTGGATTGTTCGCCTCTCTGCGCTGGTGATGATGAAGCTGTAGCTGAACCTCATTCGCAGTGATGAAATCCTAAATGATTTGACCCCCACTCGCGGCCTTTCCTAAGATTTACAACACACAGCCTGGATGTGAGCTCATGATATCAGCGCAAAATCTGCACAGTGAGCAGGGCGAGACGGTTCCCTGGTGTCATAAATTCCCTCTTAAAACAGCTTCACATTGATCTTATGAACGTGCAGCACTCTTATTTAAATCAACTAGATTCCCTAACGCCGTTAATAACAGTGGGAACACTTGAGGACAGATCTAAAGGAGGAAGGGGGGGTGGACTTTTACAGGCGACTATAAAAGATCACAAATCAAAGGCAGTCGATGCAGCTGTTTCACTAGATTATAACGATAACAGTGAGGAGAGATGATGGAGAGAGTTGCAAGAATACAACAGCATGAAGAGGAAGATGAACTATTTACTGTGAGTTATCGATATGTGATCATTTTCCTGTAGCTAAGTGTTTCGTCTGTGTTATGTATCTGAAACAGTGCTAGATTCCACAGATATAATGACTTGTTGTAAGCTCAGTTGTCGGTTTAAAAAAACAAAACGTATTTAAACTAAATTGCGTTCCATTGTATCCTGATGATTACCAAAGGCCCGCGTCTTGAAGTTCAGGCCCCCTGTCAAAGTGTCCTTGAGCTCGACACTGAACCATCAACCTGTTTACTCTGTGTAATAAATAAAGTGCAAATTAAAATGTAATGGAAATGGAAATGAAGAGGGGAAAATATACTAGAAGTCAAAGAGGGAAAACTATCAAAGACAATAGAGCATGATTAGTACTACGGTCAAATAGTATGTCTTCGTAGCTGATGGCATCTTAAACACAACACATAAGAGAGTTATTTTTACATGAAATGACCAAACAAATGTATACTCAAAGAAGGAGGAGTAGCTCGATGTTGTAATAACATCACAGTACTTAAACAAATTACTTCACATTCCAACACTGCATACAGATGATTGAAAATGGGATTGCATCTTATTTGGATGTGTTTAAGTTTTCTAGCCTTGAGAAGGAGGCAAGATGGAGTCTTTATTAAACATTTACTCTAGATTTATCCAGCATAATATGTATATAATATCCCCTATTATACTATTTTTCAAAAATATATCATGTCTCTAAAGTGTTTGGCTCGAAATACCAAACAGATCATTGTAGCATCCCATAATCCCCTCTGTTTCCCTGTTTCAGAAGTGCTGATTCTGTGTCTTTCACTTTAAATGCAAATAAACTGCTAGGTTGGTTTTCTTATGTTTAAACATTTCTAAAGTTAATTTAGTTCTATAACATGATATACAATGCTTATCGATTCTTCCTACAAAAAGTTTCAAATGGTTAAGATCATGGTGAAAGCAATAACTTGAAAAAGTATAGGCTTATTTACCCTTAATGCTTACTTTCGAAATGGGTAAAATAGATTAGTAATCCGGTTATATTATCAGTTACTGGAAAGAGCTGTTTTAAATGTGAATGCCTTATTAGCATGTTGTGTAATCTCTAACTAAATGATCAGGCCTGTAGTGCGGGCTGACTCACTCTTGTGCCTGATCACCCTTCCAGCCAGTTAAATGCACTCTAGTGAAACACACACACACACACACACACACACACACACACACACACACACACACACACACACACACACACACACACACACACACACACACACACACACACACACACACACACACACACACACACACACACACACACACACACACACACACACACACACACACACACACACACCTATTCCACCTCACACTGGCATGAAAAGAACCCCATGCAAACACTCTTTATCCGTACACTATTTATAAAGACAATCTCTCTCTTTTCCTGTATTCAATGCTGTGCTAAATCATAAAGGAACATTTTCAATACGGGACTTTTACTTTGGTGAAGTATTTTTCCAGTGTGGTATTAATTTTTACTCAAACTACCCAATACCCTCTTCACTACTGGTTACAAACCCATAGAAAAATGTTCCTAGTTTATTACTTTAGAAGCAGAGTAGTAGTTGGACTTCGAAAGTGCATGGAGGGTAGAAGAGGTCTATAGAGGTCATACGTTTTACAAATCTTCACAGTTACTTACTTTAACACGATGGACAGGAGATAAATAGTTGAGGCGTCAAGCAAGGTGTCAGAGAATCTGCCTCAGTTCTTGTAATGGTGCCCCTTCATTGCTATTCTCTACCTGTCCAGCAGATGTCCTCAGACTTTCCCTCCAATTCCAGTCACTTGACTCCCAAATCCAGCCACTCCTTCATACCCAGCAGTACCCCACCTGACTTGACCCCGCCTCCTTTGCTAATATGCTCTTCATTTCCCTCTTTAGCCTGTAGCAAGCAACTTTTCCCAAGTTTGTTACCAGGATGGCAATGTTGCTTTTTGCCCCTTTTACCAAGGCTACTGTACCTACTCTTCTGACCACACTGATACACTCTGACTGACCTCTTTGGATAAGTTTGTCTCTTTAGACTGCCTGCCTGGCTTTGACGCTTGCTTGCTTGCTCTGGATTTAAGTAAGTTAATTTGTATCTATACCTGTTTGCCTGTCTGTCGTGCTTTTGCTGTTACTTCTCTTTTGTTAGAGAACATTGCTTGTTGGACTTGATCTACTGTGTGTTCCTGTATAAGACTTTAAGTTAAGACGGTCAGCCATTTTCCAAAAGGGCGTGTCTATTCCTTAAATCCGATTGGCTACCCCATTCACTGTGAACTATGATTGGCTATCTGAGCAGTGAGAGGAGGGACCTTAAGCTTATTTGAGAATTGTGTTGGTAATACTGTGATGGTAGTTTTGAATGTAGCCTTTATTTGATGGTGTCACTTGTGTTGTGATTGGAAGTTGTATATATTATAAATCACATTTTAAACACATGCATGAAACTGTGAGATACTAGTAGTAAGCAATATAAGTAGCTATGAGTAGGAGAGTATGTTTTTTATTAAGTTATGTTTAAAGTTATGGTAACCTTGCAGAAACTGCAGCTGATCACCCCTTGCGTGTGAAATGCAGTTTAACTGTGCAGTTTGATGTGACATGTTCACATCCCCAAGCTTTAATTTATTTCCACCTGGTTTTTCCTGGTGGAAATAACTGTAATCATACTGTACACAGCAGTGATAACGTAGAATATTGTTGTACTCAGGAACATAATGCTCTGCCAACAGAGGAGTATCACTTTATATCTACAGACATCCAGAGCCAAGTCATTTCACCTGATATTTCATTGCTGTTGATATTCTCCCTGTACACAGCGTTGGAGTTGGATAACAAAGTCTAGCTGCTTTTAAAATAATTAAAATGAACATACAGCAGCAGAAAGTTCCTCTTGTGTTTAAAAGAGATGAAAAGGCAAGATATTTATCAATCCATCCATCCAGTCTGCACATTAGAGCCATAATCATATTCCCTGAGAGGGGGAGTGAGTGATACTTTTTACTGTGTTGGCTACATTTACAGTGATTATGATTCACTCTTATGTTCATATGTCAGTCTTCTTTGCAGTGAAAACAGGATGTTTTGTGTTCCATTTCTCGCTAACAACACATGGAACGATAAGTCATCATCATAATCCGCAAAAAGGCTCAGTTACACCACATCGTCGAGGAAAAAAAAACTCCTTGAGAGATGCAGAGATAAATCCTTACAGTGTGATCAACGGTCTTATGCAAGATTTTCTTAAGTTCAAGAATGAGCTCTCTGTCCTTTTATGGGCTCAGGGGTGGAGGAAGAACACAAATCTGTTAGTCACAACAAGTTCAGACACAGTAGGAAGGATTTCAGTGCCAGTGTTCAACACAGTGAGTGCTTCCTTGTTCATATCATTATTTACTGCAGTGTTAAAGCTTCGTGCGACTGCGGCTCCTGGTGAACAAGCATCACTTCACTGACTGATCTGAAGTTGGTTCCTCTTGCACTGTGAAAACACAACTTTACTTAAGTAAGTAGTAATACCACAAGGAAATGTCCTGCTGGACTACATATTAAAAACAAAACTCATTATTTAGGAATGACACCTGGAGAGCACCTCCACCATGGCCATGGTAATCCATGGTGCATTCAGGTGCTACTCAGACAATTTTTTTTCTGAATTGGTATTCTTGCTTGTGGTGATGGCAATTTTAATATTTCCAGTTGGGAACCTATCATCCAATCATACAAAGAATTTTTTTTATTTACGTGTCAATTTTTTTATGTATGAGTGAACTAAATGCTTGCTTCTATTTTTACTTAAAGGGGACCTATCATGCAAAATGCACTTTGTGATGTCTTTTATACATAAATATGTGTCCCCGGTGTGCCGGGGAACTCACGCAGCGTCAAAAAATAAAACCCTCTCTCTTTTCCTCCGTACCCAAATCTTTTAAAAACGGGTGTACAACGAGCGGATACAGATTTGCTGCCGATATGACATCAAATCGGCGGCGGACCCACAGAAAGTTGCTATCAGAAACAATGCCTGACGTGTTTTGGACGTAATCTCGTCTTGTTTACATTAGCAAGCTTCGCTAACACTTAGAGCTAACCTGTACGGGAGAGCACATGTGTTTAAAAAACAGGAAATAAAAAAAGGAACTCACCCTGTGGTAAACCCGCAAGAGAAAAAGCATTTGAGCTCCATACTGTTTCAGAAATAATTCTTGATGTGGTTTCGAACAGGATGGCATTTTATCACAGCAGAATTTAACTTTATCGCCGGTAGAATTCTGATCAGGCATTGATCCGCCTCCTCTTTTTTTTTTTTCAAGCTAAGGACCCAAAATCCGCGTTTGTCTAACAGGGCTGCAAAAGAAGGGTATGAGCAGTATGAGGCATGGCTACAATGGGTGATCTGTTTGGTATTTTAAGCAAAAAACTTCACAGACATGTTTTGTATAGGTATGGCCCTGCAATATATTTTTCCAATATAGCATGATAGGTCCACTTTAAGTAAAGCATTTGATAACTTCTTTCACCACTATAAATGCTCCAAATTCCAGAGATGAAGGTCAGCTAGTGGTTATGACAAAAAGTAAACAATAATTTATTGATCTTCCAAATACTTTGTTCCTGTGTTGCCTCTAGTATGAAGCCCAACACTAAATTATGACGTGACTCTTCTCCTCAGATTCATTTTCTTACCTGGAGCTCATAAGAAAGCCTGCTAGGTTTTCCTTGTGTCTGTGTTCTCTTTGCTTTAGCCTGGTCCCTGATATCCCTCTCCTCCTCCCAGCATATGATATTAATCTCAACACCCTCGCTCTCCTCTCTTTTGTACAATGCCCTCATCTCCTCCTTTTGTTTTTTCTCTTCTGAAAAGCGGATGATAAAATATTACTCCCACCATCACTGTACCTATGTGAGAGAGGAAGAGGAGGCCTTTCCTCAGGCAAAGTAATTGTTGTTTGAGTGGGGAGAGAACTGGCAGATAGGGACCATACTCCCTTTTTTTAATGTAAGATAACATCTAGTTAGGGTATATTTCAGCCCACTTTTTGTATACTTTAAACTTGATGGCGCTTTTTTTGTAACATTTTAAACCACTGCCAAATTACCAATCCTTTCCTCATGAAACTGCTAGCACGGGTAAAACCAAAATACCCTCAAATAACAACCTCTGAATATAATACAAGTAAACCAGCAGGTTCTCAGTCTGATTTCTCCCCCCCCCCCACAGCCCACTCGTCATGTTCCTAAATTGTTCATTTAAATAACTTTTAACCTGTATGTTTATTAAGATTATCAATTATATAAAAGTGGATTTGTTTTTTATAGAACTGAACTTGCCATTGCTAAATAATGATACTGTTCATCCACTATAGTTGACTGCATTAACAATGTATCTAGTGAATTTCATCATTCATTATGCGACCCGGACAGGATAAGAAAATGAAGTCCACACGAGAAGGCAGGATAGCAATCCTAAAAACAATAGTTCAGTATGGTCTATGAAGTTCTTCTATGAATGTAAACGGGTCATTCCGAAGGGACGGGAGTTATTGTTGTGCGGTTGGAATGACACAGGAGGGTTAGTCCTCTCCTGTCTCACCAGCTATTACACATTATTTTTAGATAACTACTGCGACTGCCTATCAATTACTTTTTAGGCACTTTGACTGGTTTAATGGTTTATTGTTATTTGAACTACTCTATGACCCTTTCTGAATGCTCTGGCAATTTGCAAAATCATGGTCAACAAAGGATACATTTTTTAACAAAGCAATCGGTATGACCTGATATAAAACGCCTAACTTGTATGTGAGACTCCAGTGTTTCCCACAGAATTTGATTCTATTTGTGGGGGCACCGCACCGCACCCCCCCCGGCAAGAAAAGCCAAAGGCCCCTTAACCAATTCGGGTTATCAAATAAGATAATACATGCGAGTTCATGGCTACTGTAGACAACGTTCTTGTTGCTCTGTGTTGCGTTGTTAATGAGTGAAACACACCGGAGTTGAGGATCTGTGGGGTTTATTCTCCCAAAAATATAATTTACAATTTAGGCATTTAGAAGACACCTTATTCCACAGCGATTTACAATGACCAATTACAGGGACATTCTCCCTGGTAAGTGCCTTACTCAAGGGCACACTAGTAGTGGTGTTCCAGGCAGGATTTGAACTCGCAACCTTCCGATCATCAGCCCACCTCACTATCCATAGACCACCAAAAAAAAAAAAAAAATAATAATAATAATAATAATAATTTAAAAAAAATTTATGAGATCCATTTGTGGCGGACGATATTTATTTGTGGCGGCCCGCCACAAATAAATCAATGTATGGGAAACACTGGAGACATGTATCTGCTCAACACTTCATACGTTTCCATTAAATAATGATTTTAAACACCGGTTTCACTCAGTTTTAAATAATTCCATCAGCGTCCTCTTGTTTCTGAAAACTGCAAACCTCAGCAACACTTGGGCAGTTTAGTAGATAAGGTTATTGAGGAGAGATAACAAAGTCTTAGCACAAAGACAAATGCACCGATAGGCAAAAATGCCAAAACTCAGAGAAGCAATTTCCAATAAAGGTGAAGTGAGGTAAATGCAGTTAGTGATGAATATGACGGCAGGAGTTCGGGGCTCCTGGGGGTAGAAAAGCCTGTGAGAGTGACTAATGCTGGTTTACTGTAAACACAATATCTCATGCCCACATTACAAATCTTGTGCCGTCTCAGATACTATTGGATGTCTCTCAAGTGGAAACATTACTCAGTTTACAAACTCACATGATTCCTAGGGCTTTGGGCAGGCTGATCAATAATTGTGATTGTGAACCGCTCTCTCTCCGAGCCAAAGAGTCTGATGTCATCAAAACGTGCCGCCTGGGGCTGCTACATCAACGGCAAGAGGCACGCTGACTTTATCCGAAAGATATTTGAGCTTTTCCCCCAAAGCCAAGCACCATTTTAAAAGCAGAGTTAGGAATCAGAAAATGCAGGCTCACACAGTCAAAGTCACCTTTCCCAACTCTGCCAATTACTGTAGGTTCTGTGAGGTGCACTACAGTAAGTCAGCTGGTATCACACATCAGCAGGAGGGACAGATTCCTGCACAGTGAACCAGCTGCTTTATGCCCAGGATTACAAATTGAGTTGTGTAAGGCAGTATAATAAATCTGAACACTAAAATACAGAGTTATTCACTTTTCGTTTATGCAGTCTGAACCCTCATTTTAAAATATACCAAATGCTGTGTCGTAGAAAAGGAAAACCTCAAAGAATAGTGACTGCTGAGCATCCACAACACTCCGCACATTGTCATTGAAAAGACAGGCTCACAAAAATCATTTCTGATGTCTTTTCAAATTGGTTGCTTAGGCAGACCACTAGACAAATGCTCTCTACCAGGACCAATCCATTGTGAGTCATCACAATCCTCCATGTGTCCTTGCTTAACCTACACATTGTCACCATATTGTTTTAAACCTGCGGGATAACGTGCTGTGAACATACTGATAAGTCAGTAAATAGTCTTAGTGAAGTCATACCGGATAGTTTAGGAGGAGTTTTTGGCACTACAATCAAATACATATGACTGACGGCAGGTCATGATGTACTTTTGACTACGTTTATGTTGTCTAAAGATCTCTTGAAGAAATAATTATGAGAATAATGAGTCATGATGGTTAATTCTCCATTTCCTACTGGCCAACATGTTGCTACCCTCAAATTAGCTTCCCTATAATGTACTGTATTACTTGGTCAACACACTACATATAGTAAAGCTCTATGTGCATGGTAGTAGTATAAGGAGACCCTCTAGTTGTGTAATACTTGAAGAAATCTGAATCTAACCCCAGCCCTAACCCTTAACCCTGTGCAAATCTGCCATATCTGTAATTCGTACAAATAACCAATCATTCTTCTCCAAACACAGAGGTTGCAATATTAACCTCATGCTATAGAATAATACAAAATAATTACAAATTAAAAACATATTTTGGTGCTTTTCAGGTTGCCTTTCCCGTTACACAGTATGAAGACTCATTCACACAGTCACTTACTGAGAGGCCATTGTGAGTGCAAATTCAAATAGGCCTATATCATATTTATAATATTAAATATACAAATGATATAGTACAGTGTTTTTTTTATATACCATAAACGGATGTTAAGCAGAGCCTTGACATAACATCCGGCAATAATGTCAGTAAATTCAAGAAACATTTATTTATGTTACATTAAGTAAAGTTAAATAAACTTTCACAATGGAAATGCGTCTGCAGGTAAATGCCCCCATAACTCCAGTTCACAGCTTTAGTTGTAACATTAGTTTCACAGCTATGGCAGCATTTCTCTCACTTTTTATAATAGGGGTTGGTCTGCACACTGTCCCAAAATCCCCAAATGTTTAATGTCCTGAGAAATCCCTCTTAATACCTTTCTGTTGCTCTCTAAACAACGTGCTCTCTGCCCCCCCCACCTCCTCCTTCGGACTGCCCAAGGCAGAATGATTAATTTGTGGCTATTGATTTCTCTTCCTGAGCTGAAAGTATGTGAGGGAGAGAGAAAGAGAGAGGGAGGGAGAGGGTGAGGTAGCGTGAGAGAGGGTCAGAGAAGCAAAGGGGTGAGGAGGGAGAGACTTGAATAGGGGAGGCGGTGGGGGGGATACATCCAGTATTCAGTGTAGTGCTTCTCTGCAGTTCTTTTTTTCTAATCTTTAATGTAGGAAAAAAAAAGCCAATGGATGCAGTCTGGATGCGTCAAACTGCCTCCCCTTAGTCTCTCTCTCTCTCTCTCTCTCTCTCTCTCTCTCTCTCTCTCTCTCCCCCTCTCTCTTTCGGTGGCGATTGGCAATTCTCTGAGTGTCCACATGTCATCTCTTGCCCTGCTGCAGCGGCGAGCAGCGCGGCATGCTGGGAGAAGGAAGGAAGGGGGAGTTTAAGGGGAAGGCAGCAAAGGGAGGGCACGCAAGATGGCTAGATGGATGGAGGCATGCATTCATCCATTTCCCTGTTTCATTACATCTATGTAAATGCTGCTGGGTATGTTTGTGTGTCTGTGCTACCCCCCCACCCACCCATATACTCCCCCCTCCCTTCCTCTCATATTAGACAAGTGTCCTCTTGAACACAGTTTTCTTCCCCGCCAACTCTTCCCTGCCTTTTTTCATTCCTCCTCCCATCCTTTCCTGTGTCTTTCTCCTCAGTTAAATCCCATGTAGCTTCTGTGGAAATGTAATATCATGACCCCTGAAAAAAGAAGGGGGGTCCGGTTAGAGGAGATGAGAAGCCGTGTGATCCTCACTTAATTCTATTGGGTAATCATTTTAATTAAGCCTGTATGTGGTTAGTGGTGACAAGCCCATCTCTCTGCGTATTGCCCATTTCTGACGGTTGGAGAAGTATGACCTACATTTGCTGTTCGAGTATCACATTTTAAGAGCTTCTCTGACTTCATATAGTTAATTAAGAGAAATTAAGTATGTACAGCGATCAGCAAATGTCCATTTTGTCTAGTGACCTTTCAAGGGCACATATACTGTATGTACAGCATTGGTGATAGTTGATTTAAAGGAATGTATGCAGTATGACGGGTTAATCAAAAGGCGTAAACAAAGACAATCTTCTAGATGAAGAGTCAATAAGCAAGGTCACTGTTTTAGTCGACCAACTGCAAAAATGACTTTATTCTACTTACAAGACAAAAAACAAATATTATTTTATTATGGACTATCTCAATTCAAGCTCAAACATACTGTGCAATGTTGGGATTTAGGGTTCTTCTTCACTCAAAAAACCAGCTCAGAATAGGAAGAACAGGAAAACGGGGGTTCAAGCACCGCTCAGAGATGCTCCTTTTACAAGTCTTGTTTTATTGTAATTGATATAGTCTAAACGAGCTACTTTAGTGGGAATTATGGAATATATTTTGGAGTAACTGGCAGAATCGGTGCAAACAGTTTGTCAACACTTTTGAAGTTTGAGTGGGAAATATTGTCGCTAGGAGGCTGACATGTCTGTTATTTCCAAATTGGTTCCTTGTAGTTAGTATGATCTTAATATTTGACTTGCATCAATCGTCTGCACAAAAACAGAACACACACATGTTGCTTTGTGTTGGCTAGATTTATACTACTCATACTATTGCTGTAACAACTTTATGAGCAGGTGTTTTATGAGAGTTGTGTTTCTGTGAGTAAGCCAGCATGATCAACACTATCATGACATTATTGTTATTAGACAAAACATGTCACACATGACCAAGACATATCACTCCTTATTTTGAGCGTCACTCAAACTGTATCTGCAGCACTTCAATTTAAAGAAATTGCTTAAGGGTGTCCCAAAAAGGACAAATCCATTTTTGTATTCTCTGATTTGAATACTATTTTAGTTGAATTTATACTGTTATTCATCAGGGCAATAATATTGGCTGTTTGTATAATAAAAAAAATAGCACTGAAGCATTTTAGAGGCGGGTTTTGAGAAAAATCTTTACAATAAGCACTATAAGGAGCTGTTATGAATGTTATATGTTGGTCTTAAAAGAAAATTATGTGATTTTTTCAAATTTCTCGTAATTATACAGACTGTTTTGCTAATTCTTTCTGTCTTATTGTCTTAACTCAAACTGACATGGCGTCATGAAGGGCAAAGACGATTAGATGTTGTCCAGTAATCAATGCAGACATGTGTATTGGGAGCGGAAGCCATGAAGTTTATCATATTCTGTTTTTTTTCATTTCACAGCCTTTAATACAAGTTGTGTTCTGACTTCTGTGACCGAGCTGCCCTCCGGAGCGGGCAGTATGAAGAGCACTGTGGGTAAATACAAGATGCATTCTCACAACTCGTTCATGCAGTCATCCTAAAGACCGACACAGCGTCGGCCTGTCACGGCATGACATATTAAAGAGACACACACACACACACACACACACACACACACACACACACACACACACACACGCCAATTACAGACACACAACTGTGAGTCAGAGCCTATGTGTCACACTGCTGAGAGGAAAGAGAAAAAAGCATGCATGTGTGGTTCAGATCTGCAGTCATTTCCAGGTGAAAATGTCTTCATCCATGTGTGTTGGTGTGTATGTGTATGTGTTCTCACCCAGAGCTGCCTGTGTGCATGCTGCTATGATCATGAGAGACTCCCTGTCCTGGAAAGCGATCTGAGAGAGCAAAGGGAAGCCACGCTGCTGCTCATTAAAAATTCATCCTGCTCCTTACTGCTCTTCGAAAACACAGGCACACACACACACACACACACACACACACACGCACGCACACACACACACATAGAGGACAGAAGAGAGGGGGAGGAGAGAGGCAGCATGCTCGCCTGGAAATTACATCATCCTCCTCAGTGGACTTAGCAACACCTTATCCTCGCCTACATCAGGATGTAGCGATGATAACAGCGGCGACTTCATTTTGACAAATTCCCTGATTCGCTCTGATCCGCAGATTAGCGTGGCGTTGTCTCTTTTATCCCGGCAAAATATCAGCAGCATAGTCAGCAGTTTGCCGAATGCTTTGTCTAAGAGTCACAGTACGCACCTTCACAGACATGAATAATCGAGTGTCAGCCTTTCCCAGACACCAGGTTTACATCATTTCCAGTAGGAAGCCTATTAAATCATCATGCTTCAGGTTAAGCACCCAGCTCACTCTGTCAAGCTGCTCCAGCAAGACATGTGAGTGATGGAACAAACAGTGTCCACATCAATTCAAGTTAGGCCCCTTTAAAACAATTGTTAAATATAAATGGTTGTGAAGTTCAGTTGTTTAAAATCTACCCAAGGTTCACCGAAATAAAATAAACTTTACCATTTCAAATAAGTCGTCATGTGACAACCTTTCATCTCTTTCTCACTCTCTTGTGCTTTTCAGCAGTCTCAATTGACAGATACAGTCTCATTACAACTGTTTGTTTTCCCAACAGCACCATTTGCTGTGACAGTGGGGTCTGCCAGCCCTGTTGACTGCAGTAAATACTCACTCTGGAGTGCAGTAAACATGACCATCTGAGCAGCGTCACACTGACAGGCAGCTCTGATGTCCTCAAGAGAGGACAGGCAGTCACAAAGGCCTTTCAACATGGACGCCAAAGGACGTGCCATAGCTCTGAAGACAACAAACCTGGTTAATTTTTTTCAAATGTCTTATTTGACCAAAATCAGTCCGGAAATTTAAATATGGAAGTGAAAGGAAAATATATAAACACATGTGTAGTGCAAAACGGTAATGGTCTTTCTTCCACGTCCGTCCTGAAATATCTCCACAACTACTGTATGGATGCCATTCCATTTTTTCACCCATTCATGTTCTTCAGAGGATGAAATATAAACCATAAGTTGATCTTCTGACTTTTTACTTCAGGTCAAGATTTTAATTTGTCCAATACTTTGGTTTATGAACACAATCATAAAAAACAAGTTATTTTTGTATTTGATAGAAAGCTAAGGGAAGAGGCCACAGGTGAGAGGAGCAAATCAACACCTGTTACAGTCTCAGACTCCTAAACTGTAACTCAATCAGAGCATCTCTGTCTGAAATTACAATGCTGTCTAGTTTCTTTGCATTGTTGCACAGAAAACAAATCAAACATCTGATCTGTAAATGCACCATAAAGCCTTGAGTATACACTTTAAATGCAGACACACCTGCTAAGCCATCTGGACTGGATCACCTTCATCCTCTCAGACCAGCTGTTTCACTTCACTGCAGAAGTACATCAAGCATCTGTTTACTTCCTCCTTGCCCTCTATATTTTCCCTTTGCTCTCTTCTCAATCTGTCATGCTCAGACGCTTCCCTTCTGCATTTACCTTGAGCCTCCTCCTCCGTCCTGCACCCGGCCCCTCGTAGTAACCCCCAGCTTCGCTATAGGAGCCATCAGCAGCTCTCCCACTGGGTGCTAAAAGGGCTTTGCATATAGTGGGAACATCTCTGTCGCTTCTCTTCAGCTCTGTTCATTGTTACCATTCAGCTACTGCGTCACAGAAGCTATTCTATCTTACAGTATGTATATACAATCAACAATGTGAGAATAATAATTAATCACAGCAAAGGTCACATTTCATGCCAAAACAAATTATACTTCTGCTGTATGCCTTGAGGTTTTGACTTGGGATGACAGAAACTGTTATTTTCTGCTGATTAAAGCACTGATTATTTTCTCAATGAATCAACGTCTTAACTACATGGTTTTGTCTCACCAGAAGATTAAAAAGAAGAGACAATAAATTAGAGTTAAAGTACTCCTTAGCCTTGATATATCTTTCAAACAATCATTAGTGTTATTATTATTATTGTCATCGTTATTAGCATTAGGGCCATTATCAGCAGGCGGTGGTACATTCAGATGGTTTAAAGCCACCAAACAGACTCCTAACTCTTCTCCTGTTCCTTCATCCAACTCTGAGATGATGCAGTGTGTTTAGGCTGCGTTCTGACACAAAGCAAATACGGTGTAATAAATTGAAAATGGACACTACCAATTAATCAAAAGGCAGATTGTTGTACTTTCTCCATGCCATGGCAGGGAAAAAAGAAGAAGGTGACTCGCACCTTCCTTTTAAAATGAATGTATTGTATCTGCAGTTAATTATCATTTAATACAGGGTGTCTTCGGGATGTTTCTACAGCTTAAGGATACAGCCGGTGGAGTGGAACGGAGAGGAGCTCTGCTGCGATGGAATCAGAGATTGGCCTGCTGGTAATTACACTTTCATTGTAAGAGGATCAATTCCATGTAATCAAAGTGCAATCTCACTGAAAATCGAGTGGTTATTCAAGCCACTTTAATATGGAAACTTTACATTTTCAAGGGAACAACATTACTTTGATAAACAGCAGCGGAGAGTCTGCTTGTGGAGTATGAAAACCCAGAGTGGATACACTTTTGCTGTTGACTTCTGACCTGAGCATTGCAGTAGCTTATAAAGCTTGGTCAGTTTACATGTCGGTTTGTCATTGGTTGTTTACATCGTCAACTAATGTGAAAAATATTTTCAATTAGGCTTTTTGTTTATAAAATCTTAGACACTAAAAAAACGTCCCCATGGCCCAAGGTTGTCTCGTCAAATGTGTTGTTGGTTCTCCCATTTAAATTGAATATAATAAAAACCTGTATGTTTGCACTTCTCAAATCCACAACAATGAGAATTTATTTTGTTTGTTTAGGTATTGGATTGTTAAAACCCCTAACATCCTTTTCATTACGTACTATGGTTGATGGAAATGTACCTATTCAAACTACCCAAAATATGTAACAAAATAAATGACAGCAACATTTTCTTTTTTTTGTTCCAAACCGTCAGATTTCTGCCATAGTTGGTCAGAAATTGGAGTTGTTTGATGCTGTTGACAAGCTGTTTTCAGCTGCAAACATCGCTTGCTTACAGAGAGCAGACTTCCAAGCCAACAAGTGAGTGTGAGTGAGTTTAGGTGTGATACTTAAGCTTCTGTGCCAAAAAATATCCTGTTTTTAAATGTTAATAAGTGGAGTTACAGGAGTTTGACAACATTGGAAATGCTTGTGCACACAGGCAGTGAACTGTCAGTTGTATCATGGTCTGGTGAGCTGTGGTGCCACACAGTGGGCTTACACAAAGACTAGCCCAGGGTGTGTTTGGGATTGATTTGTTCTCTGGTCATGAAGGATAAAGATAGACCCCACCCAACAGGACCAACAGCAGCTAAAAATAACATTTGTAAATCAAGGCTATAGCCACACACACACACACACACACACACACACACACACACACACACACACACACACACACACACACACACACACACACACACACACACACACACACACACACACACACACACACACACACATGCAGTGCTGTTGGCTGTAATGAAAATGATGTGTCAGGGGTCAGAGGGGATAATTATTATGTCGTAAGTGAAACGCTGCTCCTCTTTGACGCATGTCCCCACTTTTAATGCTTTTATTTTTTCCTAATTTATAGCTGAGGCTCTTACTCTAGACTGTGAGGGGTAAGGGGGAGGGTCTCCATGCTCAGCGGGTGACAGCGTTTATGGGAGAGTGCGACCAAAGTTTACAGCCACTCTCCCATCGACCAGAGCCATCTGAGCCATTAATCATACACTAAACCAATTACCATGCCATCACATCTGCGTCTACTGTCCATCTCATCTCAGACTCGCTCAGGACAGCTGAATGCCGCTCCACCAAGACATGATTATTAATTTAAAGGGGGCGGGATCATAATGATGTATCGATGTGTTTACTTTAAACCTCTATTGACTTCAAGTTTGATATCATTCCATAATGGTTTTGTTAATGTTCAACAATCCAGCTCCTTCTGGCTCTGTCAGGATATGGTAGTGTGCTTTTAACTGCTTTTGGTCCCCTGCAAACAATACTGTTCCAAATGTAATGATGTAAATAATGAGACATCACCCACAGTATGTCATTAAACACTTACTGTGAATATATCAACATACAATACTGTTGGCCCAGAAGGTAGATGGTCATCCTCCAATCGAAAGATCGGTAGTTCGATCCCCAGCCTGTGCAGTCAACATCTTGATGTGTCCTTGGGCAAGATACTTAACCCCAAATGGTGCAGTCCATTTATCATTATAGACAGATTATTTTTTCAACGAAAGTTTGGTTTCCTGTGGTGAAACAGCACTGTTATCAAACCTAAACAGACCTGAGGCTGCACTTACAACACAATCAATGAACTCTACACTGATACCCAGGTACCAGCGTTTGTTGATGCATGTCAGTGTAACAGGAGAATTATAACAAATGTTAACCCGGACAGTAATACAACTGAAGGCCAGAGCCCTGAACTGTTCTCCAACCATCTTCAGGCTCAGCCTCATCCGGTATTGTCTGGCCTGTAATTTGGCGTTAGTGGGCAATAGAGAGGGCGACATTGAGACCAATATAACACTTGTGTTTGGTAGTGACTGTCTGCAGTCTCAGCGGAGGGCAAAATGAATCCCATCCATCGCCCGCTGCAGGGCAGAGTGACAGTGCAGAGCAATGGAGCTCAGTCACTTTAGCTGCTATCAGCTGAGGGGGGAGTAGTGATAGCATCCTGACGGAGGCTCGGTTTCTACTCCAACAAGTGGTGGCGAGGCCCCTTACTTTAGTTTTTCATTAAGGTTGTTTTTAACGTTTAAAGCTTTTATTAAAGTTTTTGTATGAAGCTTTAAATGTCAATCATCTTATTTTATGACGTCATCAATATAAAAAAGATTTCAATCCTCAAACAAATTCCTCAATTTGTATGAAGTGATTCATGGGATTAAAGGAGTTAGAACAATCCTCACAGTCACCACTGGAATCTAATTCTAATATTAGAGAAGCTTTCTCTTTATCTATCTCGAATAGACGTGCAAAAAGCTGCATATAATTTGAATGTTGATTTAGAATTTGAATGCCACCGTTATAAAGGAAGCTTTAAATTATTCAGTACAGCCCTACTGTCCATCCACTCTGAACTTGTGACTAACTGTAAGCCGGCCCATGCAGCTGGATGCACAGTGGATCGTGTGTCATAATACGGTGTAATGCCACTTTAGGGGCTGGGACATTAGCCTGGGTGGGCATACTCCAGCGGTGTAATCCTTATCTGATTGGACTATGAGACTAATCCAGCTCTTCTCTTCCGCGCTGCTCTGCTATCTGCTTTTATCTCAGGCCTGCCTCTCATCCTGCTCTACACAATACACAAACATCATGTAAAAGTACACAAAAGCACACACACAACAAACTCCCACATGTGTTTTCACATGCATGAATGTACACTACATTGATTCTCCCACGAGCTTATACATAAAATCATGAGGCGGTATGTGTGAACTGTGATCTGTGGTGATTGGCAGCAGCAGTGGGAGGCCATACTGAAATGTGGTATCCATTTTAGGTTTAAAAAAAGGAAAGCACATTTTTCTATAATCGTTGTTGGGAGAAGAACAGTTTGGATTGTGTAAAGGAATAACTCGCCGTGGCTCCAACATTCAATACATTCATGAGGTCATAATTCTCTACTAGATTTTGGAGTACTGAATCACTCAAATGTCTGAACAGTCTCATCTAATTGTCTGAACATCAGTTTAGCTGATTGAAAATGCTCTAAGTTGATAAAAATGCAAATGCATTTGTTTCTTTCGACTGATATCGTGCGCTTAAAGTGAACGGCTTCACAGAGCTGTTAGCATAGCTGTGTGATGTTGTTTAAGCATGAATACCATTTATATATTCTAGAATAGGACATCTTTATGCTTTTCTTTGTCTTATGTGATGGTAAACTTTGGACTGTTTTGAGACGTAAGGATTTTGGCTGTAGGAGACCATTTTCAGATATTTTAAAGATTAAAAGATTATTTAGAATAATAATAATACATATAAGTAAACAGCAGATGGATAAGGAACTTAATCAGAGCTTGCAATCCTATATTATTAGAAAATAGGTATCATGATCACAGTGGACAAGATGTACGTTGCATTTCACATATTGTAGTTGAGGTGATTTTGCGAATGAAGAGGAACAAACACATTGAATGATGAACCTTAAGAGACTTTATATAACAGGTAATAAAAGGCAAACATCACACCATGGTGGCCCTCCTTCATCACAGGGTCCACCATTCCTCCCCAACACCTCCTTGCCTCTCACTGTCTCCTCCACAGTGGAGCCTGAGGGCGGCGCTGTAATGAAGACTAATGCCTCAGATTAGCAGCAAACGCAGAGCGCTACACCTAGCTAAGAGAACAAGGGGGCACAGTGGCTGTTCTTACAGACATCCCAGAGAGGACGAGTGAGCGGCGGCTCCAGGGCCCAATTCATACACAACACACATTTTTACGGCTAAATCTCTCTATGAACCACAATCACTGAACTTTAAATACTGTCAGACTGAATTGCACACACTTGGTCTACAACATCAACAGCCGAGGCACATTCCATTAAAATAGTAACAACTGCGGGCTAGCTACAATGTGGACCCAAACAAGTTTACAAAACTGATACTGATAACAAAATGTGGACGTAAACCAACGTAGAACAAATAAAAGTAGACCTCCAATTAGGGCTGTGCGATTATGGCAGAAATCATAATTACGATTATTTTGGTCAATAATTGATATCACGATTATTAAATACGATTATTCCATTTATTGAACTTTAAAACAAATACAAATAACAATTTGAACAGTATCTTTTTAACTGTTGATTACCCTGAACGTATAATTCAACTGAAAAACCAATACAAAAATAAATAAAATGATGATACATTTAAATAAATAATATCAAAATAATAAATACCAATAAACAAGATCAACAACTATTTTGGAGCGCACTTCCACAAGCTAATAAACATATATAAATAAAAATAAATTATATTAAATATGTTGCCGTGCACTGTCACAACCTAGCAAAGCAAAATAATTGTTTTTTTCGATTATGTTGTTTTCGTAATTGAGGCAGGCCAAAATCGTAATTGCGATTAAAATACAATTAATTGCACAGCCCTACCTCTAACTGACATTCAAAGTTGTCACACATAAATATAATATATTAGGACACTACATTATTGGTTTCAAACTTCAGGACATTGAAAACAAATGTAGGTGACCTTGAGCTGCAAACTGATTCTTCCTAGATCTCCAAATGTCCCACCAACAGAATTTCAACGCTGTGTATGTGCTCATTTTGGTGAAATAAAAGGGTAAAACAGCAGAGTAACATTAACAAAACACCTGCTAAAAGGAGAAACTGTTACATAAATGTTTCTTCACTGGTCTCTCTCTGGCCAGTGATCATTAGTGACTGAGTCTAGCAAATTCACATATTTTCTGCTTCTGATCCAAGAATGACCAGGTTCAGTCCAGATACTATTTCTCGCAGGATTGACTCAGTGCATTACACACAAACATATTTTGCTTCTGAATCCCAACCCTAAGCTGTTGCAATAGAAACACAATCTTTTCTTTTTCCAGGAGTGAGATTATTGTGTTTTCTGACAAGCAGTGAGCGAAGCAGAGGTCGAGGTGTTGAAGCACCCAGTGTGGGTATTCCCATTTTGCTTGTTCACAGGTTCTCCTCTCCGGTAGCTGGTTATACAAACACAAACCATCGCCCACCTGTGTCCACTCTGTGAGCAGGATGTGTGGGCTTGCGCTGCCAAACACACAGTCTGTGTTTTGTGCTGCGACTTTAGCTATCAGTTGCTGCCTGGTCCCCAGTAATGCATGGTTTAAGAAGAGCTGGGGGAAAGATGAATACTAGTCATCTTGGCACTTTGAATTAATTGAGCCGAGCTGCAAACCGGAGCCTTATTAACATCTGAAATGTTAAACTTCACTCCTTCTGATAGTCTTGATTTGCAGGCTTCTTATCTCTCTGCAGCTGCATCTGATCTGTAGTTTTCTATTTTTCAATTTTTACAAACTACCTACAATTAAAAGTTCTCACTTTATAAGACCCAATTTCCTGAGAAGGAAGTGATTTGATTTAGAATTTAAATGAATCTGACCTTGTTAAGTAAATGCCCTTGCCCCCTTTTTTTCCACTCCCTTGCCTCTTCTGGGCCGGGGATCGTTCATGAATCGAGAATGAATAATCTGGATTTATTTCCTGCCATTTTGATCTCTGATTCAAAGGGAGAGGCTCATTGTGCCGATACAAAAGCAACATACACACACACACACAACGTGCCAAAAGTGCGGTGGTTTGATCTCGACTTGACTCTATGCAGTTTGGTTTGCCAATTAAATAATGGCCTGGCAGGGATAAAGGCTAGTCAGTGTCACAATTACACTCCAGCTGTGATTAATCCCATGTGCATTAATGTAGGTACAGTAAGAACAGTAGAGCAGCGTTATCTCTTTTATATATCCACACAAGAAACACTTGTGAGACCTCAGAAACACACTCACTCTTTCTGGGAAAACAACAAAAAAACGTGTCAGGAACAGCAGAGGTGTAAACGCTGTGATCAGGAATTCAGGTGAATACAAATGAAATACCCGATACCAATAACATTTGTTTCTCATTTAAGCAATTGGTAAATGATGATAATATATTTGATCCAAAGCATGTTACAGTGAGCTTCTCACTCATCCATCAACACACATATGGTGGCAAGACTCTATGCAACGACACACATAAGAGGGTTGGGAGGGAATCAAAATAGTAAATTGTGGGTCAAACTGATAAACAACAAGCTAAAGCTCACCACGAAGCTCCATAAAGCCAAAGTAAGTCTTTGCAAAGTGTCATTTTATAAATTATGATGGTAAAAATATTGATTTAACTAGACTTCAAACTAGTTATCAATCTTTGAACAGAATGTGTAAAAGAGTCTTCCTTCTTATCAGAGGAGCCAGAGGAGCATGAAGGCTTTTGAGGATCTTACAGCTAAGAAGATGAGCAGATTTGTAACGCTCTGTGCCTTCACAAGGTTACAGTGCCACACTCCCCAGTCAGCACCCAAATGCCTCCACTGGGACAAGGAGCACGCCGCCTCTGTCTTACGGGGCAGGTGTGGGAGGTCGTATGAAAACCTGCTCTCAGGACGTGTTTGACATCTCAGGTCAAAGGTCAAACGACAAGCAGCGTTGAGCACAGCCACCATTGAGGCTGTCCGGCAGGTCTCTGCTACCATGAATTTACTTCTGGGGCATCATGTAAAAAAACACCCTGCACAAACGGCTCGGTCACATCCTCTTTAACTGGACAGAACCCCTGCAGCGTCCCTTAATTAAGGTTAGACCAGTGTATTGGTTTGTCCATATATCAGGCTGATATATGATGAAGCTTCCTCCCTAACTACAGCTCCTGAATATGTCATTATTTCATTATTTAAAATCTAGTGTCGGACTAGAGGAACTGTTTCCTGGTGTGGGAGGCTTTTATGCAACAGCTTCAGGCTGCAACCACAAACCTGCTTCACCTGCCTGCAGGAGCTGAACACGCTCCCAGAGCTATATTAGTCGGGATTTAAGTGTTTTAGTTTTGATGGTCGATATCCAAGTTTTTTTTTGTTTTGTGCACCCCTTACAAAGAAGCACAGCATGTGTCTCAGCATGTTTCACTTCAACATAAAGTAGATTTGTATGTACAACTCTTCAGTACTTGGCTGGAAAAAAGAGAAACATGTAGAGAGAAGACATTTTGAAAACATTTTGGCAGCAGATTTATGATTTATTTTCTTTCCAATAGGTAAAATAATGTAGCCACTACTCGGAATGATCTAGCAACCCTTTGAGATGCCTTATGAAAACATAAAACCGCTTCACCCTGCCTCCAGGAGCTGAACACCTTTAATATATTGTGTTATATAGCCACCTTTTTCTGTCCTTTTGAGCGCTAAAAATGTGCTTGTCCAAGTTTCGCTTCCCTTGAATTTTTTTTGACGAAGCAATGTTTATCTGGAACAACCTTGCGACAGGTTGTAGGTAAGTATAATTTCAACCAAAAATGTAATGTTTGTGTGTGTTCAAAAAGCACAGAACTTTGCTAATTTCTGTCTTATTAACCTTTTGACCCCTCCGATCCTAAAACAGAAACCTTGGAACCTATTTCTTGGGATTTTGGGAGTATCCCCAGTTTTGTACTGTGCTGGGAAACATAGACGTTGGAGTCCTTAAAGGTCCCATGTCATGGCCATTTCTACTGATCATAATTCCATTGTTGAGGTCTACTAAAATAGATTGATATTGTGCAATTTTCCAAACTCACATTGGTTTCTCATATAGCATCTCTGTATAGTATAGTATCTCTGTCCTAAATGGCTTGTTGGAGCTCCTGCGCCCCCTCCCTGTGAGCTGCGAGACAGCGAGACACAACGAAACCCAGCCCGAAACCAGCCCGAAACCAGCCCGAGCACACACGCACACCCGCAGCCTGGCTTGGAGTTTGTGTGTGGGCTCACACACAGACTCACAGCCTCGCCACGTTCCGCCGTCTCAGGCGGAGAAATCGGCGGAGCTGCAGCTGAGAAAAGATTGAGTGTGTGTGTGAGGAAGTCTGCGGATTGGTCCATGGACTTAACGTAACGGCTCCACGAACGTAACGTAACGGCTCAGGGGATTGTTCCGTTACGTTACGTCACTATACCCAAATACGTCACTGTACCCAGGAATAAAAAGAGAAATCTCCAACGAGGCGTTCTGGGGCAGCATAGACAGGTCTTTTCTGTGTTAGAGTTTTACTCGGTACAGGGTGTACTTTGAGGGTTTGTGACTCTGCAGACCGTTTACATGCATAAAAAGCTACATAACACACAAGGGGACGGGTAATAACCAGAAAAGCATGACATGGGACCTTTAAACTCCAAGAGGCATTAGAGGAACAGGCACAGAAGAGCTTTACATCCTGCAATAAAAAAGTGTGTTGTGATTTGTCAGAGACAGCTTCAAAACCACACGTGGAACCATGTTGGGAAGGTTTTTTAGGAAGCAGCAAAGAGTCTTTCCTCTTACCTTCCAAGCAGCACGTCCTCCATAGACCCGAGTGGGTCATCACCTCCTCGTTCTTCTTGCTGGTCTCGTTCTCGCTCATGGACTTGGGCCTGCAGACGCCGCGGGAGTACAGCCAGTAGTCCGTGCCGACCGCGATGGTCATGAGGCTGAAGGCCGCGAAGGCTCCCACCGTGGTCAGCAGCATCTGGACTCCGCGGTCGAACAGACCCATGTTTCCGCATTCCATGAAAGGGGGACCCCCTTTCCTCTTGATGTACAGGAAGTAAATATTTGAAAATTTGCGGGACCAAACCAAACCGAAAAAACGGGATATACTCGAGCGGAAGGAGAGGGAAGAAGGAGGAGGAGGATGCGGTAGGAACCTTATGGTTGCGTTTGGGTGAGGACCAAAACAAGAGAAAAACGGAGGAGGATGGAGGTTTAGGGGGGTGAAGAGGATGAGGCAGTGATGTCCCTCCTCTCTATTTGTTCTTACTTTTACACCTTATATTAGATTAAAAAAGTAGGTATGCAGAGGATGACAGCACCTCAGCAGGCCTACAGCTGCAGATGTATGGAGAATAAGACTGAGCTTTAAAGGATTAATTATCTCCTAAAGCTTATAGTGGCCCAGCCTAAAAATGGAAGTGAGACAAACCAAACTGAGGTTTATTCTCTGCAGGCCTGCACAAGAAAAAAAAGAAAATCCTGTTTCTGTACTTGAAAAGGTTACAGCTGAGCACCGAGCTGAATTAACATGAGCTCGAATAGAGTACAGAGATGGTTGGAGGGGGTTAGAGTAATGGCAGACTTTCAGTACAACAGTTCAATATGTCTGTTACAGTGAGTTACAGTCAGAGGTTATAACATTTAGAATTAAGAAGTACAACTAAATCCAAAGCTATCTTAACAATTAGTAATAATATTATTATTCTAATGTGTTTTGTTCGTCAAAAAGGGGGTAAATCAACGAGATAATAAAGTGGGGAGGGAAACGAAGGACGGCAGGAAAATCTATCATATTAGTGGAAACAAAAGAGAGCAAACAAATGGGCAGATTCAAGTCCTGTCGAGGGGAAATAAAAGCGATTCCCAGGGTGTTTTATAACGACCTATTGTGGGGTTCAAAGAAAATATCACGCTGACTTCTTACAACCCTTCACACGGTGGAATGAGCAAATCAAGGCTCAACAAATTAATTAATTAATTAGCAGGCTTTTAAAAAAAACACACACAAAAACCCCCACCTAGAAACCGATAAAAACCTAAAAAAAATAACCGCGTAGATTTGATCTTTTTCCTAAAATTTTGATCCCCAGTTTCCATATGTAGCCCTATAGCTCTGGGAAGGTTTCCGCCGAAAATGGGGGTCTGCGGTCAGAGGAGGTTCGGTCGTCGACGATCCGGAGAGAGCGGGGAGCATCCAGCAAGGCAAGCCGACCATCACTCGACATAGAGCCGGCAGAGGGAGGACGAGGAGTCGGTGTGGGCGCCGCTGCAGCTGAGGATGCTTCTTCCGTGTTTAGAGGAGGATACTGCCGCCGCCGCTGCTGCTGCTGCTGCTGCCGCCTGAGTATCCAAATTCACCGTGGCAGTATCACACCCAGGACGGTCCCGTTTGTATAGCCCTTGCGCCATGTAATAGGAAGAAAAAATAAATACGGATGAATGTTCCGTTCCCCCCTGGGTTCCCCTCCTCTTCTTCTTCTTCTTCTTCTTCTTCTTCTTCTTCTTCTTCTTCTTCTTCTTCTTCTTCTTCTTCTTCTTCTTCTTCTTCTTCTTCTTCTTCTTCTTCTGTCTCTCCTCTCGGATGCAGCTTTGGCCGCTTGCAGGAAGAAGCAGAGGGAAAAAAAGAAGATATTACACAATCAGGAGAGCGAGTTGCACAGATCCACAGACAGAGCTGGTGCTGGCACGATGTCAGCGGCGCTATGCATTCAATACATTCATGTTACAGCCTCTCTCCCCTCCTTTTTGTAGGATGATGAGTAATGTCAGTGTGGAGAAGATGCTCTTAATTCTGCAGGCTAGTTTTTCCTCCTTCTTCGTGTTTAAAGGGCCCATAGTGTGTGTGTGTGTGTGTGTGTGTGTGTGTGTGTGTGTGTGTGTGTGTGTGTGTGTGTGTGTGTGTGTGTGTGTGTGTGTGTGTGTGTGTGTGTGTGTGTGTGTGTGTGTGTGTGTGTGTGTGTGTGCGTGTGTGTGTGTGTGTGTGTGTGTGTGTGTGTGTGTGTGTGTGCGCTGCAGCAATGGAGGCTCGTTGCTGGAAAGATATTAAAGATTTTTTTTAATTCCGTTTCTGTGAGTGGAGGGGGCGGAAGGAGGGGGTGTGTAGCGATGGTGGACTCGCTCTCTCTTTGGATGGGTAGATGGAGCATTACTGAACTGCATTTGTGAATTCAGGCTGAGATTTAATGCATTTATGGCTTATTATTGCCCGAGCCAATTGTTGCAGCACTGTCTTTTACGCATGTATTTCCAGAGGTAAATTAGCTAAATAAGCCAACTTGGTGCTTCACTTATCTCTTTATTTTCTTTGTTGTTACAATCTTATCAATAATAACTGCGATTTTATGTCTGCAGCTTAAAGCTTTAAAAGCAAATGGTGTCAGCAATGATTAGATGATTCTCCATGGATGATAACGAGGATGAAGCTGCAGTCTGATTTGGTCATGTTGAGAGTTGAAATTCTAAACTCAACGTTTTTTTTAAATGACCGACTTCTGTATAATTAGTGTGCTGTATTAGCACAGAATTGTGTGTGTGTGTGTGTGTGTGTGTGTGTGTGTGTGTGTGTGTGTGTGTGTGTGTGTGTGTGTGTGTGTGTGTGTGTGTGTGTGTGTGTGTGTGTGTGTGTGTGTGTGTGTGTGTGTGTGTGTGTGGAGATCAGCTCCCTCCAGCTCTGGTCTCCCTTTGTGGAGTTTATCGCCCCCTAGTGTTCAAATATCTTCATCACAACTAATTAAATAAAATTAAAAAAACATGTACCAAGGGGGTATTTGGGTCCTCGGGGCCCTTTATTCCCAGGTGCCTGGGTTCTCTGACACTGACTTGGGCCACGCACTGTGCTCAACTTGAGGCTTGGAAGTCATTTTGCAGTAAAAGTGTCCCCTGTGATTTATTTATTTTATTGTAGGACATTTTTGTGGTGCATTATTATTTTCTGTTGTTGCTGCTCAAGGTAGAGCAAGTTTTAACTACTCTATATACAGTTGAATGGTGTTGCCTACAAGTTTGTATTATAATTTGTCCATTTATCAAATATATTTTTTAAATGAAATATTGCATAGGATAAAAAGTAATTCAAATGAATCAGGGAGGAGTTAAGTGGGAAATCACCGCTCAACTCATGGACTGCTGACCATAGATATACTGACGTGACAATGTGCTCTAAAAGGGGTGACATGACAAATACATTGTGGGATCAATGTATCTTGAGAAATGATTGAGCTTTTCATTTATGTTTTCCAGTCTGAAAGGTGACCAGTAACCCAGTGTGGAATACATTCAGTAGAGTTACTGAACATTTTTGGGTGCCTCCTTTCTAATAACTTGAAACAGAAATCTCCAAAATAGTTTAAAACATTTTACTTTTGAGCTGAAACAAAATAACACCATTTCCTCTACCATACACTTTTGTGAAAAGGTACTGCAGAGATAAGACATTGGCTGCTGCTATATGTTCAAAAATACTTATGCAGTTTTTTCATTAATGTCTTATTCTTGAGAAATATTAAATAATTTAAAGCATTGCAGATTTGCCTTTTGATGTCAGAGCTTGCCATCTTTCACATTACGTTTCATCATGAGCAGGTTACGCTTTGTTTTTATAGGTCAAGACCCATAACTTTGATGATGTGGATGAAAAATGTTGTTCAGCTGGTCATGTAACCAGCAACGTCAGAGATGAAGAGAGCCTGTGCAGGTTGGATGTCTCCTTGTGAAAAAAAGTCCTCATCATGTTTCTCTCAGGCCTCTGGGCCACATGTCAGAAACTCAGAGGACCTGGTCAGAGACACGTTTGGACAGGATGATTTCTGCTGCTCTTAGTTCAGCATTTATCATCTCCGACCTGCTGAATAGCTGCATGTTGAAGCATGTATGGGAAATTAAATGTTTGATGCAGAGAGTATTGGACATTGGAAAAAAGGAAGATTCCTCTTGCCTAGTGCAGCCCAGGCAAAAAAACTCTAAGTAAATTCCCGTACAGGAAGAAGTATTCATGTTCTAAAGTAGCACTACAATACTCCTTTACACATACGGTCTATCAGTATTGGGGTTAAGTTCTGTAAGAACTATTTATTTAAAAAGAAAAATCTAATTGTAGCGGCCAAAATCCTATAGAACTAAAACAGCCGCTGAGGCACTAGTTAACGGATCTTACGCAGGGCAATGATCATCCAAGTCCAGACAAGAACCTCCATTTGTGCATTTTATTCCAGTAACAAAGTACAATGAACAGGTTTCCTATATCTCTTTTCCTTAAGCCTTTCCTATGGCTTTCCTTTGTGTGGCTTGAAACACCCTGGTTAAAAAACATTTGCCTACTAGTGCTCTGGCTCCCACCACCTGTCTCCAATATATACAATTACACCAGGTGCTCTAATCACAGTGCCCAAACATACCTTCAAAATAAAAGCATAGAAACTACTTTAACTTACGACACTAAGAATACATTTACAATAAATACTATAAACAGCAAGAAAATAAATGTTAAACTATTAAATAATATAAAGATATATAGCTCCAACACTAATCTTAAAATTGTAATTTGCAAAATAAATATAGCAATCAAATAATAATAAGTGAGTGAAGTGAGAATTATATTTATCATAAAGTAGAAATGTGAAAAAGTAGAAGGATCGTAAAGATGTACCGATGTACATACTTGAAAACATTTAGTGGTCTCCTGTTAAACTCCTGTCTTGCTTTTCTCACACATTTATACATCCTCACCCTGAACCATGTGCTGAACAAGAGGGGCTAAACTTCCAAAAATGTGTTTATAGCAGCCACATTATGGAACCAGTGTTACTTCCAGTAAACGCTCGTTGAAGCAGAATCTCTCTTGCGGATCCCAACACTTTTTCCCTGTAGAGAGACCTTGAGCTCTGACTAAAGACCTCTCTGATTCTCCCTCTCTGCCAGGATTTGGGACACTCTTCGCTTTCATTTAACAATTATCTCTGACAGGCGAGGAGGGTGCACAAATCAGGTCCCAGGCCTGCACACACACGGTCCCACGTCGACTCTTTATGCCAATCTGACATTAACTCAGCAAAGCTGCAAATCCAGCCCTAATCGGGGCCTTGTTAGAGCGGCCCTCGAGCATTGGCCCAGGGAGTGCTTTCAGTAAATTGTCCTCTGGAGAAAAAGAAGGGAGAGGGAGGGAAAGAAAACAGAGGCTCTCTCAAAGGTGGTCGCACTTTGAACGTTTCTATCCGCAGTAATTGAGCCTGATTAGAGGGAGTCTCTGGGTGAGGATGCACCCATGGGCCCTCTGGTCTACAGGGTTAAACATTAGTTCCCTCTGGAAGGGCAAATTAGATGCAAAGTGAGTCAGTGAGATGATGTTTTTTTTTACAAAGGATGATAAATGCATTTTTTGGTTATGGGCTGGCAACCTGTTCTTTTGGTTATGTTTGAATCATAGCATTTCCGTGCTTTCTTACAGTTTCTTCTGCTGTATCAAATGGTAGAAATGACCTGGCCTCAGGTCCCAGGGGGCACATGCAAATGTCTATGGTTGACCCTTAAATATGATCAAGTTACAGCTTATTTACTGACTTAGCACTGACAGAAAATGTTTCATGATAAATTGAGGTATTGTTAAATTGTACCTTGTTATCTGGTACCCCACCACCCACGGTTAGTGTGAACACACATGTTGCTAATGTAAAAGTGAAAGCACATTTAAAATGCCTCACCAAAAGTCAGGGTCTCAAAAAGAAAGGCCAGAATAGAGAAAGGAGCTAGAGGCAATGGCCACAGCTCTGATTTAATTTGACATGGTAAAAAGAGGAATATTGATAGGAAATGATTAGTTTTACTTTAATCAATTGAGCTTTTACCTCTTCTCTCACTCCTCTCTCCAAGGCAAGGGGGCGCTGTTTCTGCCAGAATGATAAGGCAGGCCGTTTCTTTGTGATTGGGCTTCAACCACAGCTGTGTCTTAGATATGACCATAAAACATATTTTATTCAGACAATAAAATGACAATTTACCCTGCCAGGGACAGGACTTGCAGTGTATTGTAGGATAGTGTTGATTATGGTCTAGTCAGGGACAGGGGAAGAGAATCTCGGAGTTGGTTTGGGCAGAGTCTCGGTCTGTACTGTGTCTCAACAAATGTCTGTGTCAATTCTCCAGCCACATCTTCAAATAAATCTTCAGTGTCTGACATCAATTGAAGCTCTCCAGTGTACTCCGTGTGCTCCAAGAATTTCATCACAAGTATAACTCACATTCTTACTTCAAATAATTGAATAACTTAAAATCTGAATTTTGTGCTTAAAAATCATAACAACTATGCAAACACAGCATGGCCTGGATGTTGGAAATAGATGTTAGGAACTCCATCTCTGTCACTACTAGACTAATGGCTAAGACTTTGTTGGAAATTCACTGTGTTGGTATAGCTCTTACAGAGGGATAAGGTGTGTTGGGTGGTGGCGGTGCTGGAGTGGATGGAGATTAGACGCACAATCTAGACATTTTTGTCGCGCTGTCCATAATTCTTATCGTGTGGCCTGCTGCTGTGTGTACTGCAGATGTTGTTCTGCTGTCTTGCATGTGAGGACACTGCCATGTCAGCAGTGTTTCCACTCTGATCCCTGAGTGTCTGCACTGAGCTGAGAGCAGCTGAGTGAGCGTTTTGACATGGCCTGTCACACACACACACACACACACACACACACACACACACACACACACACACACACACACACACACACACACACACACACACACACACACACACACACACACACACACACACACACACACACACACACACGTTATTCATCCAGCTCTATGCTCATGGCAGGACTCTAACAATTCCCTATTGACCCCCTCATTTTCAAACTCACCCATGTATCCATGTTGCTTCCTCCCATTAAGCCTAGTTTGCGCTTAAAGAACTTGATTAGACAAGATATTTCAAAATGTACGGTAGTTCTTTATTATAACCCCTCATATCATATAATCTTGGCAGATTGTACTGTAAAATTCTATAGGACATCCCCCTATTCCTAACCTCTTATCCTCTTAATCCTTGTGATGTGTTGATATTAGCAGAAAGAGAATTGAAGATATTGAAGAAAACAAATGTTCTTTACGTAACATTGGAAGGTCCTCAAAAATTAACCATCTGAAAATAATTTGACCTATGATCATGCTTAATTGCCATACTTTTAGAAGATTTTGAAATAACCATATACACTTGCCTGTATGAGTTTCCTTAATTGTGTTCACGTACTTACACTGAACAAAAATATAAACGCAACACTTTTGTTTTTGCTCCCATTTTTCATGAGATGAACTCAAAGATCTAAAACATTTTTTATATACACAAAATAACCATTTCTCTCAAATATTGTTCACAAATCTGAAAAAATCTGTGATAGTGAGCACTTCTCCTTTGCCGAGATAATCCATCCCACCTCACAGGTGTGGCATATCAAGATGCTGATTAGACAGCATGATTATTGCACAGGTGTGCCTTAGGCTGGCCACAATAAAAGGCCACTCTGAAACATGCAGTTTTGCTTTATTGGGGGGGTCTGGGGGGGTCCAAAAACCAGTCATTATCTGGTGTGAGGGGTAGGGGTAGGGGTAGGGTAATGTTGTGAATCGAGTGGCCCATGGTGGTGGTGGGGTTATGGTATGGGCAGGTGTATGTAATGGACGACGAACACAGGCCACTCGATTCACAACATTACCCTAACCCTACCCCTAACCCTACCCCTCACACCAGACCCCCCCAGACCCCCCCAATAAAGCAAAACTGAACATTTTAGAGTGGCCTTTTATTGTGGCCAGCCTAAGGCACACCTGTGCAATAATCATGCTGTCTAATCAGCATCTTGATATGCCACACCTGTGAGGTGGGATGGATTATCTCGGCAAAGGAGAAGTGCTCACTATCACAGATTTTTTCAGATTTGTGAACAATATTTGAGAGAAATTGTTATTTTGTGTATATAGAAAATGTTTTAGATCTTTGAGTTCATCTCATGAAAAATGGGAGCAAAAACAAGTGTTGCGTTTATATTTTTGTTCAGTGTATATGCAACTTCTCATTTGTGTGGTCCTTGCGATTAGCCAGTTGAAACTTTAACCTGTTTATATAGCATCATACTGATGATCTCTATTTTCTATATGAGGTTCTATTTTCACTTTTGTTTGCAGTTGTTCCTACTTTGTACTGCAATTGACGAACACCAGTTTCCCTCAGGATGAATAGACTTAATCTGATATATATATATTTAATTTAACATATTTTAAAAACTTTTTTTCTTAATGTTGACTTTTTTACTTCCTTATTCAATTAAGTTCCAACTCTTTCTTTAATGTCTTTATATCCCCCAATGCCTTTTTTATTTAATCTCTTTTCGCTCCTTTTGCTTATCGTTCCTTCATTGCTTCCTTTCCTTCTTTCCTTTCCTGTCTTCATATATGACATTTCCTCCTTTCTTTTTTTTTCTTTCTTTGTCCTCACGTCATATCAGCCTGGTTTATTTTGTTCCTTTATTAATTATTTTAAGGATTGTTCTTCACCTCCTTTCTTATTTCTCTATCTCACTTTTTCTATCTTTCTTTTTGTCACTGTTTCATTCTGTCTCTTTTTTGACAGTTAATTGCAAGTTTTTATTGGTTGTGTCTGATCCGACAATGAGCTGGGGGAAATCACAGACGCTGGGTGCCCCGTTGCCATGGAAACAGCACAGGGCCCTTCTCAACCCCTATAGCCTGTACTGTATACACTCCGCTGTTATTATGACCACGGAGATTTGCAGAGCTTTCAAATGGGTCATCTATTGACAGCAACAGGTCATTAAGGCGGGCACATTTTGTTATCATCATAGTATCATAAAGTAATGTTTATAGTGTTAGTTTTTAGTGTTGAGGAATTTTATTGACTGAACATCTGATGCTTTTAGGCTCCTTTTTCCCTCACCATCCTTCTAAGTGAACACCCTAAAAAATAAGACCATTGATTACTTAATAAAAATGGGGTAACAAAGTGACAATTAATATAATTAGTAGAATTTAATTTCAACGACTTTGATTAAAAATGATTGAATAAATTGACTAAATTTAAACAAGAAAAATAAGTACAAATTAACTAAAAAAACAATTAAAATGTGTTGGATTAACTAATAGTGGGCCAAATGTTTAGTTAAACAGGCAACATTTTTATTAACCAAGTATCTGAGCAAAAATAAGTTAGATTTATTAAATCTCTGTTGAAATTGTATTTGTATTTACTATTTTTTATAGTACAAATTGTTTAGATTTACTAATTAACTGGGGGAAATTGATTTAGATCTACTGAATATCTGGCTGAAAATGATTTGGATTTACTAGATAAAATAAGGTATAACTACTCATATTTTAGCACATTGGTTCTTAATTCAACACAATTACAGTGCCAATATTATCTACCTTAACATAAATTAGTTGTTTAAATACAAGTGTTAATTGATGAAAAATTACTTTAAGTCTATTCAATACTATTAATTGTCACTTTGTTACCACAATAATTATATGTCTTAACTACTCAATATTCTGCATTCTTAGTGCCACAGTTTACTAAAGTACAGTCATCACATGACAATGCATATAACGTACAGGTAAACATTTATTTAAACAGTTTTTTGCAACTTTACATAAAAATACTGTATATAATCTAAAATAAGAATTTAAATATTACTATGCATATTAAAATCTCTTAATCACATCCTGAATTACAATGGAACTAAAGGTACAATAAATGTTGCTTGTGCAAATACCGATTTGAAAACACGATGGCACTTTCAGGAGCCCAGTAAGGCCATAGACAAACCATGCAGTATCCTTCAAAAGGGCGTCCTTAAATAAACAGGAACAAACTTCTCAAACATGTAACAAAACGCCGAAGGTAACCATGTGCCATTTTTGATGGAGACATAACCATTGTTCTCAAGCAAGAAGCTTATTTTTCAGGCTGTTCAACTTTGGGGACAGCTTTGAACAGTCCAGTTCCAGAAAGAGTTTCTGGAAGGCTTCAAACGTGTAGTTTAGCTGCTTGGGATAGGCAAGATTGACTGCATATGCAATCCCAATGAGCATGCAGCAAGCCCTTGGAATGGTCCCCTGAGAAGTCAGCACTCGGATGCCCTCTACAACAATGCCGATGTCATGGGAACCCTCTGAAGCATTTGTCTTGATGCTGTAGATCGCCATCCCTTGAACAGCAAGGTCCTGTGATGCGCTGTCTGCATCCTGAAATTACAAAAACATTGTATATGTCAGAATGTTCCGCCAAAGGAGAAGGTGATAACAATTAATATATAATAATTTACCAAATTTCTTACAACTTACTGGATAAGAAAACTTGAAATGAATGCTCCCTAATTACATCAGTGTTTTAGAAAAATAGAACATAAAGCATTTTGCAATAGCATATTTTTTATCCCAGCTAAGTTAAGAATTAGGTGATTATTTCACCAACAACTTACAACAATTTAATTACAACATAAATTATAGTCTGAATTGAGTCAAATGTTTTTAAATAAATCCATAGGTATTTTAATGTATAAATAACACCTGTGTATTGATGAATATCTTATTTTACATTTTCTAGCAAAAGCTTGCCACCGGTCAACCAATCTTGATAATTCACTGTAAGACCATTTCTGAAGATGGCCGTCAATTACAGCAACTGGATCAATCCTGCTTGTTTCTGGGAAAAATATTTATCATTTTATTTTATGATTAGACCTTGCCAAGACATACCAGGAGAGAAGACAGACAGAGAGAGAGATGAGGGAGATACACTTACATCATACTCTTTTAAGAGCTGATCAGTACGTTCCCCAAGGTAAACCATCAGACAGCGAATGACAACCTCTCTTGTGATGTTGATGTTGGGATTGCTTGGAGTCTGAAATAAAAAATAAACATGGTTTAATTTGAATGAAACACGTCCTATCACCCAGTGCTTTATTACAGAAAATGTTGCCTTATCTGCGAGTGTCTCAGTCTGTTACTTTAAAAATAAACATGACCTTATTTTATTGCTCATTACTTATACTATAAGAGTTTGATTTAAAAAAAAAAAAAACAGAAACCCATCAGTAAATGACAAATGTCAGTTAAGCTGTTTGAATACAATCTAACAAGTTTAAGTACACCAGACATATCTTTTCAATAATCATTCAGTGTTAAAAGCAACCCCAACCAACCAATGCTGTAAATAACATATATATATATATTTCAAATAGTTACAATGCTGTAATTTTGGTAATTAGAGACAATGTACACTCAGTGGCTACTGAAAATACATGCACCTGTTCAATATGATGAAATACAATTGTTCTATAATGTGTAATTGTTTTGACACCCTCAGTGTTTAAGTATATTTTTTAACATTGAGGTCTATTCTATTGAAAATATTGTCCTGGACAAGCCTATTTTCAGAGGCATTTCAAATGTTCTGACGCCCGCTTGAATATAAATATGAAGTACTAAGAATGAGAAACACCCTTCAATATAATTGTGTCAAGTAGACTTTTAGCCTGACCTCGAGTAAAAAACTAATTGAATGCACACATTTCTGAAGATGTTAACTTAAAATTAACATTATAAACCTGAGTAAGATTTGATCTTAATAAAGCTGAAAACTATTTTACTTTTGTGAGAATTACAGCCTTGCATTACCTCCTTTTGTCATGATAATAATATTCATTGAAGGGTACCTGGATAAGGACAGCTTTCAACTTCAACCCCATGGTTCCTCCCTTGGAGTGGAACAGTTTCAGAAGGCCAGGAGTATATTCATCCAGTTTGGACATGAACTTCGATTCCAGGTGCACCATCGTGATTCTGTGAAACTCATCCTGGATCTGAAAGACGGATAATGAAACCAGAATTTATTTTAATATTACAATTTAACCTATTATTCTTACAAGATTTTAAAAGCAGAAAGCACCTACTATGATCTTTTTGTTTGTCTTGCCATGTTTTAGGATTTTCCCATTCTGGGTTAAATCATATGACTTCACAGCATGTGCATATAATGTTTTGGCTAGCAAATGTCATTGTTCAATGTTGGACTTTGCATATACACTTCCAAGGATTATTTATGATTCCTTTATACACTGTGTAACCATGTGATGCGACAAAAACGTTATAATTCTGGAGCAGGTATAATAATATTAGGATGCACTTATAACTCACGCGAGACGTCTCAAGTAGAGCGGGCCATCTGGTTTTGATTTTGAAAAGTTGATAGAAATACTGTAATAACCACATTTTGTATTGCAAAATAAACTGTGCAAAAAACATTTACTTGAAATGTTGTATCATGGCATGCAAGTGTGAAACATAGCTTTGATAATACTCCACGATTCTTCATGCACCTGAAACGAAATTCATATTACCTTTAATTCCATTGGATGAAGTCACATTTAACAAACACATAACTTTAAAATCAAACATTAAAATCTTAGAAGTTGCTAAACAAACACTTGTATTACAACAAATGCATTTAATAAAAGGACTTTTATTAATCCCTCGTGGGGAAATTGTTTCTCTGCATTTGACCCATCCTAATTTTAGGAGCAGTGTGCTGCCATTTTGAACGGCGCCCGGGGAGCAGTGTAGGGAACGGTGCCTTGCTCAGGGACACCTCGGTAGCACTTGGTCTTGAACTGGTGACCTTCCAGGCCAACTCCCTAAGGACTTCGCCACCACCCCCGCCTATTTATCATGCACATTTGTTACACCGCGTGTTTCAAACATGTGATCTTTCTCGTTTGAAAGTTAAACAAGTGAGCATGAGGTTTCCGTAGCAAGTAATTACTGGTGATATAATAAATAAGTTGTTCAAGGATAATTGCTATCTTTTCTTTCTTAATATTAAAATGACCATTTTAATACCACTACATTTCCATACTACAAAAATCAATGCGAACCACAGAAAACCAACATCAGCCGTTAGCTGTTAGCACTCAGAGCCACAGCTCCTCATATCTGTTCAGAAACTAGACAAAAGTTAAACTAGTCCAAACCACAGACTGTCTGTGTCATGGCGAATACAGTCGCTGCTTTATTAATGTCTGTATAGGCCGTTGTTGTGAGTGTGGACGGTCGGAGCACACACGGCGTTAGCTTAGCCAAGCTCCATTAAGAAACACGCATTTTAAAACGTGTTTGGCCTGCCGTCTTGTTGCAGACTTAAGCATTAATTCATGGTTTTTACTAACCGGTATTGTAAAATTCACAATGTACATTTTTCATTTAGGGACTGAAAGGAACCTGCTGCCCCAACTCAATTGTTCAATCTGACCATTGATTGACAGTTTTAGAATGGACCTGCTCCATATCTGGGGATAAGATACTGTTTGATGAATGTTGACATGTTTCTAATATTGATTGAGTTATAACAGGTAACACAGATGCAGAATCAGTGGCCAAGGGGCTACTGTGAGTGATGTAAGTCCAGAATGGACTACTGAGGAAGTTGACCGGTGAGTAATGTTTCAACAGGTATTAAAGTAACTGAGGTTTGAAATGTCGAAAGAACATATTACAGTTAAAGCTAAAACATAGTAATGTAATGAGACTTAATTTAATTTAGACAACATCATGTAACTAGCCTGGTAAAGAAGTAAAAGCCATAGACTTTATTGTTTAGGTCATTATGGGGATATACATTTCATCTAAATTCATAATAGAAAGACATTTGATGACAGTTTGTTGGAATTCTGTATTCATTTTTTCAGCTTGATAATATCTAAGCACTGACCGGTAGAAGCAGTATCACCAGGAAATCATTCACTTTGTCAGTATCATGATTTTGGTTGTTTTTGAATCCATAACATTAGTGTGTTTCTTTACCAGAAACATTAGCAGTTCATATTATATTTAGATTTTAAATGGGATCTCAGGGATTTCATTTTAAAATAAACACAGATGCTTGTCAGAAATTCAGAGCTATTGAAATATGTTATTTAGTTCACCTAGAGATGTTGGGGTTTTATTTTGGGGGCACGGGCCAAGTATTAAGATTCTGAAGCTATACTGGCAGATAGGAGGGCTACAATTAATTTAGAAAACCTGTTCACAGACGTCTGTTGTTTTAAGACACCCCACCAACAGGCTCCAAGCGGCCTACGCAGTGGTGGGTCAAACAGCGGAGGGCCCCGGAGCCCTGAGCGTAGGCTTGAGGGATTTGTATCAGATTTCTCCACACAGGTTGGTGATGCCAAAGGGGGACCCAGGAGGCTGACACAGCGGAGTTCGTCTGGCTGAAGGTCATCAGGACAAAGTGGCTCAACCCCAGGCTCTCCGACCCCGACCGAGTGACCCAGCGGATCGCTCATGCCATCCGCGTGGGAGGAAAGGGGGACAGCTCGTACCACGGGAGCCAGTGTGCGGCGGGGAAACCACCTGCTAGGACCGGGGACGTGGCCCTCGCAGAGGAGGTCGACTCGGAAGCAGCCATCAGTGAACTGGACGACAACGACCTCGAGGACATCCTTACAGCAGACGACTAGGAAGCGGCTGTCAGCGGGCTGGGGGACTTGTCGAGGCAGCAGAGGAGTCTACTTCTCTCTGATCAGTTCCACCAGTGAAGGGAAAGCCGCATCTCCCCCTCCCTATCAGGGGGGGGGGGGGGCTGAGGATTCACCACACAAGGAGACTGCTTTCTAGCTCTCAGGTTGCCCTCTCATGGTTCCTTCACTGCCATGGAAAGTGGTGTTCTGTTCCCAAAGATTTCAAGTACTTTGGGTCTCAGTTTCTGATAGATTTATACAATATTGGGGGACAGACACAGTGGAAAGGAATGACAGTAGTTATGTTTCAAGTGCCTTGTGTAAATTGGTCTCTTTATAGAGAGACCAAAAGGGGGATTATTGAAGATTATTATCATCTGATATTTGGGAAGTGTGTTACATTTGAAATGGCAGAAAGTCTTGTTGCAACTTCCAGATATTAAAAGAGGCCCCTTGAGTTTCTCTGGAAATTATCAATAGTAGCAGTTAAGTGAATACTGTTTAAACAATACCTGTGTTTGTGTTTTGTATTGGTTTCTCTGTTTTATCCTTTCATAAATGTGAGGACTAAAACTTGCTCAAACATTCTGGAGTGCTTGGAATAAACAGGTTTTATTGCTCTGTGGGGGAGGTATAGATGGCAGGGTGAGAGTTGGATGAGAGTTCCTTCTGCTTAAGATCTCCAGTATGTCATGTTTCAGGGAAATCAACATATCTTGAATAGTATATGTGTGTGTTTGATTACTTTGTATTCATAATAAGCAGTCCGTGTAACCAGAAGCTGGAAATATGAGAGTATTAATATGTATTATCTTTGTGAACAAAGGGATATTATTTGGACAGAGCTCAGGCCTCTTGAATGTGCAGGAAAGTGTGTGTGTGGAAGTCTATGCAGGAAAGTGAGATAACGGACGCCAGATACATTTTATTACCATCTCAGAGACACTTGTTTATTATCCTGGCTGGCTCGCGCTGATTCGCTAAGAAAAGTCATCTTTTACATCTTCCAATGAGATAGACTGACTCGGCTCCTCCGGTGATTTTTGGGTATAAAAGCTGGGTTTGAATTTAGTTCATTCTCTTTTTCCTCCTGCTGCGAAGACCGAAGAATCCCACCAGCACGAGAAACTAGAGCAGGGGCGCTCCTAATTATATTGAATTGTATTGCATTGTATTATTGCCTTTTATAATTAAAACAGATTATTGTTTAACTGGTATCCTGGTGTTTTCTGATTTTCCCTACTGTTATGATTTCAAGCAGCTCGCCAAAACGACACGCTGGGCAGAGGTGGGTTGTAAAAACCATCTTCTGCCGCAACAGTATCAGTATGTTGTTACTTCGGCATCATTTTGAAACGTGTATTACAATTAAATCACGGTAAAATATGTTCATTTTGTTGTAGTTGTAGCCCCCTTGCCAGCGATTCTCTCACTAGTTTAGCATATTCCGCCTGTTTGCTGGCCCCGATAGAACCAAGATTTTGTCGGGCCAGAAAAAGGAGAAAAAGTACCCCCGGGCCGGAACTAGGCATAGTGTTAACGCAACCAAAAACGGCCCAGCACAACACGGCACGCTTAAACCGCGCAGGAGGAACTGCGCCATAACTGTTAGCGCCGGTATTATGCCATTTTAGTGACTGAATCCCTAATACTAACGTTAGCTACATTGGAAAAGTTGGTTTAGCCTATATGCTACTTAGCAATGCACACGCAAATAGTGCCTCAGTGAATTTGGTATAACAGTCAACACAAACATTATTGTCACATAGTACCGACCTTTTTTCTCCTTGCAACGCTTTTAGTCGAGACAAAGACAACACAGACTGACTGAATCCCTAATGCTAACGTTAGCTACATTTGAAAAGTTAGTTTAGCCATGCACATCCAGCAAAGTTGGCATGTTTGGTAACTTAGAGTAACACAAAACGATGTTCAACTGCAACAGCAACGTAATTTAAAAAATGTGTGTTAATTAACAACAATAAAGCAGGTCTTACCTTTGGTAAACTGGCAGTCTCGAAGTGAAGTGTGGCAGACGCACGATGAACATGACCATGGGCCGCAAAATGCCTGGGCGGAAGTGTAAAGGCAGTGGAACTGACAACCTCCCAATGAGTAAAATGTATCAATATTTTGCATTTTTGAAGCTACTAAAAATATACCATTAATTTCTACTCAGTAATCCACAGCTGATTTTATTGAGGCAAAACTAAGTAAAATGCAATTAATAAATAATTCAAAATTGTTTGAATTTAGCTTAATGTGATTCCAAACTACACAAATTCATTTATATTGTGTATAATTTACTTGGTATTATTTATTTAATATTAATTGACGCCAATCCCAGTTTTTACAGTGAACCTTAGAATAAAAAAAAAACTTCTTATTTCAGTATATATATATATCCTTTATTTAACCAGGTAAAAGACTCATTGAGATTAAAATCTCTTTTCCAAGAGTGACCTGGCCAAGAAGGGCAGCATGTACGAAGTTACAACAGATAAAACAAAGACATGACAGGCAGACAAATACAGCTTTAAAACATAAATAAAATGGCACATTTTACATGTAGTACTGTATGTATAAAGTTGTGGCTCATTGAAAGCTTATGTACTTGCAGCATGCCTGGTGTGTTGAGTCTGTATCTTCATGGTTGATTGCACTGCCTGTAAGACCATTTGCATAAGCTGAATGAAATGTAACGTAATAATGCAATAGGTGATAATAGTTCATAGCGATAATTGGTGGAAGCCAATGGAATGGAAGCCAAAATCCACTAAGATGAAAAAAAGGATCCTCTATGTCAGTGGTTCCCAACCTTTTTCCCCAAGAGCCCCCCCAAATGACTCCTGTTGGAAGTTGCGCCCCCCCCGGGCGCAACAGCGGTTATTAAAGTTTAAAAGTCTCAAAATGCAACACCTACTGTCACAAACTGGATGAATGTGAAGTATTTTGTTAAAGGAGGATGAAAGCGTAATTAAGGAGCACTATTGGAGTGACTTTGATGGTTATTGGACTCAGGATAATTAATTTGGATTCCCGCTGTATGAAGAAATTAAAGGACGGCGCAAGTGGAAACAATTCACAAAGGGATTAAACTGTTTAAAACACATGCTCAAAGTAAGCCGGATTTTGCCGATGTGTTTATGTGGATTCAAAAGTCGTAAATATCTACAAAATGGAGGAGACCGATCTGATCGGAGCAACTGTGACAAATAATCCATCTGAAACCGGCATGGACAATGACTATGTTTTATAAATGCGCTTATCCAGACAAGCCCGGTTTGGACACTTTATGGGCAGAAGAAACATTTCTATTAAAGAAAGAATTATACATTTCTGTCTTTGTATGCCTTTAATAGATACTAACTTGAATTTGTATTCAAATTAATTAATCAATTATTTTTTATATTTTATTGTAATGTAGAGACAAGGCTTATAGTGACAATCATGTATTGCGTTAAAATTATATGTAAAAAATAAATAATTTAATAATTTTAAAAAATTAAAAAATAAATCTAAATATGATATTTGGCCTCAAATAATCTGAGGACTGGCGCCCCCCCAAGGGGAGCGCACCCCCCAGGTTGGGAACCACTGCTCTATGTCACTTTAATTAGAAATATTTTGATTTAGTATCGCAATATTAACAAGTGAACATAATGAGATACAGTACTGTATATTCACATCTATATACACAGCAAATGTGCCAGTGTTATATTTTCAGTGTTAGTGTTAATCAGCAGGGTTCAGTGTTATTTTAACACTTAGTTTAGTCAAGCTATCACTCAGAGAGTTTTTTCCTGAAAGTGTTGGTGTCAATTTTGGTCGTTGTGAGGACTCTCACACGCCGAGTGTTGAATTGACCACACCCCTCAATTTCCGGCAAAGGAGCGCCATCCAAGACCTTCGACAGCCATTTCTCTAACCAAAGCGGTAAGTTTCACTCGATTAAAATTAATGTTTTGCGGTTGATGTAACCATGAATAATGTCTGTAAATTGTAATTATTTACTTAATATGTATATCTTGTATCTGTAACTTTTTAATCCAATTTGAAATAGTTTTTTTATGTCGAATTTCACCATTGCAACTATACTGATGAGTAAACTTGAATTACAGGAGAGTAGACCTACATTCGACACGAACAGGAGGCGCATTAGGGGACAGAGGTGAGTTGTTTTTACAATATGCGAAAAGGTGAAGTTAAATAAATAGTATCTTGAAACTGGTATCTTGTTCAAATGTAAGGTTGTGGATTATGGCGTATGAGTCGACGTCGACGGTAGCATTATTAGCTTGCAATTAGCAACCACGGCGCTCCCCTGTGTGTGTGAGACGGGGGAGGGAAACTAATGTGGACTATTGTAAGCTTTATTTCTCTAAGCTATTAACTTTATAACGCTGCTTTGTCACATGTTCACCTATTTCCCCCACCGTCCCGGGGCTTGCGGACCGATGTTAGCTGCGTTGCATTATGGGGTGTTTCCGCCATGTTGGAAGCTAGAGTTATAAACCGCTATCACCGTGTGTCCTTGTGGAGTCGACGGTCGCTTAACTACTAGCATTATTAGCTTGCAATTAGCAACCACCCGACAGCAACCTCCTACTGAAGCAGAGAACGAACGCGAGTGAACACTGCGGCGCTCTCCTGTGTATGTGACGGGGGGAGGGAAACGAGTGTGGACTATTGTAAGCTTTATTTATCTAAGCTATTAACTTTATAACGCTGCTTTGTCACATGTTCACCTATTTCCCCCGCCGTCCCGTAATTAAGCAGATTAGCACAAAAATCCCAGCAGTCATGCATTCCCTGATGTGAGCCCAGCGGTCCTCGTCTAGTTCCTAGCTTAAACATGCTGATATAGTACAATCAACTTTATAACCAAGTGTATTTTAGATAATTGTAGCTAAATAACCAGTTATATTATCTTAGCTAACTATAAAAAATGTGCAGGCTGTTTTTATAAGTTGTATGCTTCATAGTATGGGTTGTACATATGTATTATATACGTGTGTCTGTATTTATATACATATATGTTTGTGTGTATATGTATCTGTATATATGTATGATAATATAAGTCATTTTCCCTTTGAAGGTGGTGACATGCTGGTTCCTGTCGAATACAAGAGTGTGAGCAAATGGGTCAGGGTACCAAAAGTAGAAGATGTCTACAATTACTCTGAGTTCTTACAAGGAGGTAATTAAAGTGTCTTGCATCATGGTTGCTTTCAAGAGTTTCAGTGTTGTATGTTTAACTTGTGAGTTATGATATCATCCAAATTATCCTTTGTTTCAGTGCTGGCAAAATTCAATTTGCCAGGTTTGACTTCCTTGATGCTAAAGGATTCTACAGGAGTGGAAGTGGATTCTGACATCTTTGATGAGCTTTTGAATTCATTTCGGGTGTCTTTCAAGGCCTTCACTGAAGAATGCAATGGTAATAACATGTTATAATAAACGTTGAAGTGTGTGTGTGTGTGTGTGTGTGTGTGTGTGTGTGTGTGTGTGTGTGTGTGTGTGTGTGTGTGTGTGTGTGTGTGTGTGTGTGTGTGTGTGTGGACAACAATGTTGAAGAGTCTTCTTCAGAGGGATCATTCTTATCTGATGGGTCATCATCAAGCTCGGACTCAACAATAAGACTAGAATCTACCAAAGCTTGGAAAAGACAGCTGATTGAAGGACCCCCTGACAGCAGCAGTGAAAGAGATGTAAGTTATCTGGTGTGTTTTAACTGATGCTGCACATAATTCATAATTATTTGTACCAATAGTAAGTGTCTTAAAAAAACAAGGGAAATTCCCATGAAATGCTCAAATGGAATGTTCTGTGTGAAAGGGGAAAGATGCCAGTGAGGAAAGCTGTGTATCCAATATCCATTTATCCTAAAACGCTGTTTTCAGCCCTGATTTATTGTTACGAACCGACATTAATATATGTCCTTGTTAGCTAGGTGAAATGTTTGTGCTGAATGCTAGGCAATTGTTGTTTCAGATTGTCAACGCAGCCCTGCATTCAAAGCCAGGTGGTGACCAAGTCATCAAGGAATATGAGAAAAAAAGAGTCTTTGTGATAGTTTATTGTCCCATACTGTAATTTTGTGTCACTCCATGCTGAACTGTTGTAGGTTTATGAATGTAATTGTGGTGTACTTGCCTTGTAATACAAACTATTTTGTTAAATTTGTTGTCTTGTATTTTTTGTAAAGTGGGTTATGGGGTTTTGGCTGGGAGGGATTGGATCTTCACAACATTCTACACTCTCAAGTGTTAATTTTTGTAACACCCAATAGTGTTACTAAATTGAGATCCAGTGTAGTCTGGTAGTGTTGATTCTTTAACACTGACACTAGTGTAGAGTAATATTAACACTACTGCGTGTTGGCCAGTGTTGATTTTCAACTCGTTTCAGTGTTCCATTAACTACAGGTGAGTGTTAAAATATTAACACTTTCGAAAGTGTTAATTTTACACTGACAAGAGTGGACGCATATACACACTTTTCTGGTGTTAAATTCAACACTCTCAGTGTTAATTTAACACTGGCATTTTTGCTCTGGGAAAAGCCATGGGGGAACACTGCTAAATGGGCTTACTTTGGCAAACTTTATGGTCTCCACTCCATATGCCCTCGTTCTCTCCTTACTTGTCCAGCCAAACCCACGCCCCTGGAACTTTGTGTATTCCCAGCAATCCTGTAGTATTCTGTTTGTGATATTTTCCTCTCCACTTCCTTGTAGCCTGACCCAGTAGGCCTATGACGGGGCATGTCTCTCTTCTAAAGAATGCACAAATGTGTTTAATCGTTAATGTCAGATATGTACTAAGTAAATACATTTGTTCCTGCTCAAGATTAGATTCAACTGTATTGTTATTGCACAGATTACAGGTACTGAGACAACGAAATGCAGTTTAGCTTCTAACCAGGAGTGCAAAAATCAGTAAAGTGAAAAGTAATGTACACAATAGACAGAATAAAATATAGAATGAATTGAATGATGAATAAACAGTGAGGGGTATGAATACACTAGATATACACAGTAGCCTATGAACAGTATTAACAGTGTGTATGAATATGCTAAGATATATAAAGTATGAAAACGTTAAGCAGTGCAAGTATAGTATAAAATATATAGATATTAATTTCATGATGATAAACATTGTGGAACAATGATGAAAAATGTGAATGGAAGTGGCGACGTAAAACTGACACAAAACAGTTTCATCACCAGCACGGGGTAAAAACCACCAATGACCGCTCAGCTCGAGATACCAGCGAGTCGTTTCCCATCAAACATTTCTCTTCCGCAGCCCGTGGAGAGAAACTGCGCCACCTCGCTCTCAAGTCTGCGGGCGTCTTTGTCCCGCGAGATTTCAACTTTTCATGTAGGGGAGCCTCCAGAGCAAGTTGGACAAAATGACTAACCATCATGCAACGCACTAGCAAGACGGCGATCGCAATTGCGCAGGTCTGCGTCGGTCTCGCTCATCTCAAACAAGCCTAATGACTCAGTGCAATGCCAAAAATAGAACCGGGTATGGGCATAGATATGTCTCATAATTATTTGTGTGAACAAAAAAATAATTTGTGTGTAAATATGTGATATCCACAAATGCATTTAAAAGATTTGCAAACTCACAAATAAATGTGCAAGTGTAAAACGGATCTGCAAATACGCTAAATATTTTCACAAATAAAAAAAAGATCTGTGAATATCTCTTTAACATTTACAACTTTCGATCAGGCATTTGTGAATCCATTTTGTATTTGTCAACCAAAAATGCGCTTGCGGATCTCAAATATCTGCTCGTGGATCTCACATTTCTGCTTGTGGATCGTCTTTTTACACACACGGAATTTTGAGACATATTTTCCGCCGGTCTCTTCTAAAATCTACTCGTGCCACTCGGTTATTTTCGGAAACCACGTGATGGCCTGCTGATGACATTTCCGCATGATTTCAAAGTAAGAGCATGATGGTTTGTTTAATGCTTTGTTTTTTTATTATAATGAACAGCGGAACGTTAGATGCATTCTAACTCTTGTTAAGTTTCTCCATCGTTGTGTACAAACTGGATAAAACGTGGGCTTTTTGTTGTTGTTCAGGAGTTGATCTGTCTCTGCCCCTGCCCCGCCTCGACGTAAGCGTGACGTATGCGGTGCTTTTGCTCTGGCCGGACAATTTTTTGGTGCTTGAAACGAACCGGATTCTGGAGCTAAGAGGCTGCTCCGCTGCGGTGTGAAGAGGACAACCCGGTGCTTTTCAAGCTCCAGCTCCGAACCGGCCCTGAAACACCGTTGGTGTGAATGAGGTATATGAAGGCTAACTTAAATACGGTGCTTTTCTACAGATTACTTTATTACTGCACTGGTAAAGTAAAATTAGGCCGATTAATAAGATGTGAAGTGCTTTGCAACTTTGATCCGCTTGACTGAATACACAACAAACAATGAAGAAAGAGTTTTATCTGGGCTGCTTCGCTGCCAGCTGCTCCGCCCGGGATCCGAAAGTGGGTATAGCCTGTACTTCAACATCAACGAAAGTGCTCGATATATGCTATATTGATCCAATAAACTAACACAAACTAACTGTATCACTATAACATGATGATGATGATAAAGAATGCATCTAACGTTCCGCTGTTCATTATAATAAAAAAACAGAGCATTAAACAAACCATCATGCTCTTACTTTGAAATCATGCGGAAATGTCGTCATCAGCAGGCCATCACGTGGTTTCCGAAAATAACCGAGTGACACGAGTAGATTTTAGCCGAGACCGGCGGAAAATATGTCTCAAAATTCCGTGTGTGTAAAAAGACGATCCACAAGCAGAAATGTGAGATCCACGGGCAGAGATTTGAGATCCGCAAGCGCATTTTTGGTCGACAAATACAAAATGGATTCACAAAAGCCTGATCGAAAGTTGTAAATGTTAAAGAGATATTCATAGATCTTTTTTTTATTTGTGAAAATATTTAGCGTATTTGCAGATCCGTTTTACATTTGCAAATTTATTTGTGAGTTTAGAAATCTTTTAAATGCATTTGTGGATGGTGTTTTACATTTACAAATCACATATTTACACACAAATTATTTTTATGTTCACACAAAAAATTACGAGACATATCTATGCCCATAACCGGGGCTGTTGAGAAAACATCCGTGGCTGCAGCCCTGCAAGCCCATCCCTCCCTTCTCCCAGGATTCTTTTAAATCACGTGATCTGAAGGAAACTACGGAGCCCCTAAAAGGACATGAAAAAAAAAACAGAGAGAGAGAGAACAAAAAAAGTCAGGATAACGGGTTAAAAAATAGTTTAAAAAAGTGAAATAGTGCAATAAGAGTCTATATGCAAGTCATTGAAATATGATATATTAGGTAAATAGATAAATATTTTTTAAGTAGCAGCCAGATGAATATTGCGGATGTTGTCTCAACAGTTCAGGTGTTTAACAGTCTTATTACCTGTGGTATGAAACTGTCCCTGAGTCTGGTGGTTAGACGGCAACTGACAGCAACATGGAGACAATTACTGCATTTCTTCTTTGTTGCCAAATCTGACACTATAACCACATAATGAGATTGATTTAAACTGCTTACACATCACTGTTTCATCACATGTATCTTTGAGAAGTTCCTAATTTTAAGAAGTCATTTTTCATAAAATAGAAAAGGCTGTAAAATCCAATAAAATAGGTCTGTCCTATTTGGCCATGTAGTCATAATAACTATTATGGATTGAAAGTCACTGAAACACAACTACTGAAAGCTAAAAATCTGACATAATTATTTATTAAATATGTAAATCAATTCAGCTTATCTTGTCAGCATATCAGTCATTCCAGCATCATAAAGTAAAATGTTTATTTCGGACAGCCTTTTTAAAGTTATTATTCTCAAGAAACCAAAAGGTGTGCTGCTACCTTAAACCTTTCAACCCTCAGTCCAGGAATGGGTGGGGTGGTTTTACCTGGTGAGGTGGAGAAAAGAAAATGAAACCTAACACGTCAGCCCTTATGTCAACACAAGTCCTTAACAAGTAGTCTCTCGTTAGTGCTTTCAGCAGATTAGTCCGTATAGTTTCTCGGGTCAGGGTTAGTTACAGGTTAGATGTACAATATTTTTCTGTTTTCATTTTAAACACGCAGGTAATAAATTGTGGAGTCGAGGAACTGAAGAACGCACACTGTCAGAGGAGAAACATGTCTGCTGCAAGGTAAACAATATCGTTGAGACACTTTTGAACAGAAAAATACATTAAAGATTTATTTTGTAGTAAGTGTCATTTTAGCTATTTCTACTGTGTGTTTTATAATAGTAAATACACGTAGGAAGTAATGTTACAGCCTATCGTGTGATAAAAGGCAACAAACTGAAAAGTAGCCATAGCACGGTCTCTTTGTTGTAGTTTAGTTTCTTTACGTCACTCAATTTGTAGTTGCTTTTTGTCACGGTGACTCGTGCAGGTGAAGCAGAACTCTAACTTCGGTTCAACTTCAGTATTGAGTTTACCCTGAAGATAAAGACAGGCTCTTTCTTTTTGTCTTAATGTTCCGTCACAGCAGATCAACACCGACGCTCCTCAGCACAGAAATGGAGTTATTTGGTCAAATTATTTAGATATTTACCGCGGTGAAGTTAGCTTTAGGTTGGTCAATTGAAAGACATTCACGCCGGTTTCTGCTGCGTCTTTATACTGGACAAATAAGGCATTACAAAGTTTAATTTCTTTGCATACCTTCCATTTCATGTTTCAGTGACGTGCGGTGAGGTTCATGGCTGGTGAGGCACTGACTCTTTCAGAGTCAGATTTACAAATGTTATATTTTGACCTTAAAGGGGGGGTAGGTAAGTTTGAGAAACCGGCTCGAGATACACTTTTTGTTATATTCCATGGAATGCTCTTAACATCCCGATAGCAATGCATATCTTAAGTGCTTTGACAAAAAATCCATAAAAAAATTTCATCTGTGGAAGCCGTAATACTGTAAAAAGTACGACCAATCCGTTTAGCCGGGCCAACGGATTGGATTGCCGTCCTGTCTGTCAGCCTTCCATCTCGTGCACGCACAAATGTATCTCGTGCCCTCATTGGGCGTGCCGTCATTGGGCGTGCATTGCAGCAGTACTTAAATGACTCGCCAGCAACAGGCGGCCACTTTCACCATGGCAGAGTTAGGTTCAACATCGTCTACTGGTGGCAAAAGAAATAATGTAACGGAGCAAATTAGGAACAAAAACAAAGTGGAAACTAGGAGAATTCAAACCAGAGTCAATATCGGAGTTGCTTTTCAACGATGGCGACAACTGATGCAACACACCTATGGGGGTTATTCCCTATCTTTATTCAAGAGCGTGGTATTTAAATTTGAGAGCATACTTTATGTATTTATTTCCCTCAAACCCTGTCCTCGCACTCAAATAGTGCCTGCTTGCACTTAGATTTGCTCTGCTTCTGCTCAAACTGTACGCTTGCACTCAGATATATTGCTGCTTACGGATTTTTTCTGCTCTCAGATTTATTCTCTGCGCGCTCGAAACTTTTGTGCAACAATCCTGTCAAAATCCCTCAACCAATAGGAGGCCAGGTGTCCTTGCGGGTGCGTTCGTTTTACTTATTACAGCATCCCGTAAGGGCGGTTACTCTTTGGTTTGTCTTTGGTGCGATGACAGGGTTTGAGTGAAGGAAATCAATAAATATGCTCTCAAATGTAAATACCACGCTCTTGAATAAAGATAGGGAATAACCCCCATACACACCGAGTTGAAATCTGACGCCGTGGTCGCTCTTTTTCTCTTGGACAGGTTTTGTATGGTTTACAATTCCCCTGAACTATATAGCCAACCTAAGTCATGTGCGCGTTCATGTGTGTTGGAGGAGGTGCTCTGTAAGGAAGTCTGAAGGAAGGGGCGGATTCTTTTCGGCTGTGTACTTTCAAATTTTAGTGCACTCGAGCCGGTTTCTGAAACTTACCTACCCCCCCTTTAATCGAAATATTCAGTTATTTTCAAAAGCTTTTTTAGTCCGATGCTTCGATTCATTTTAAACAGACCGTTCAACAAAAGGATACCCAAAATCTAAATATTGGATTGTTCTTTCTTAGTAAGATCCCATTTTCATTACAATTGGGAATGAAGATGAAGTCCATGCTATCCTTCTGGACAACAATCTCTATTACTTTTTTGTAAAAGTCCTCCTTATCTTCCTGTAGTTTCAAAAGTCTAGTTTGTTGTTTGCGTCTACCGTCTCTGCGTAGATAGAATAACAGTAGCAACAAGAACCTGTGGGCTCACTTGCGCCCCCTTCAGTGCGGCAGAGGTTATGGCTGCCTCCCCTGGTGCTTTTTTCATTGCTGTTGTATGATGAGACCAGCGAGCCTAAATATCATATATACGTGAAATAAGTTATTTAGAGACTATGGATGGCGAGGATAAATGTAATAAAGGGATCTACAAACATTACATTGGTGACATACAGTGAGATGGTAACAGGCATGCGCACAGGGCCCGCTTTCCAGACAGTTTCTGTGGGGTGACGAATTCTGAGGTGAGGCAGATCTCATCTGTGCCTCACCTTACCCCACAGTAACTGTCTTGAGCACGCTCACAAAATAAGTGCCCGCGTTAAATTAGTGCCCGTGCTCCAGCAAGTTACTGTGGGTTTACGAGAGGCAGAGGCTCTGCCTCACCTGAGGAAAATGTTTACATTAAAGGTCCCCTATTATACTGTTTTTCATCAATATATTATAGATCTCAGATATATACAAAATATGTCTCTGAAGTGTTTGGCTCCAAATACCAAACAGATTATTGTAGCATCCCATAAACCCCCTCTGTTTCAGCCCTGTTTCTAAAGTGCTGATTCTCTGTCTGTTACTTTAGATGAAAATAAAGAGCCACGCCCCACTGCGAGATATTTGGTTAAAAAGAACACAATGGTGCTCGAGGAGGAGATTCAGGTGATAAGGGGGGGGGGGTTACCTTGGTTGCTGATTGGCTAATGGTTACACAAGGGAAAAAATCGCTATGACATCATAAAGTGGCCAGATCTGATCAGCTTATTTTCGGACAGGTTTTTATAGAAATGGAGCCAATCTTTTATCCTGAAACTTTCAGAATCTTTTTACACAGAGGGGAGACATATTTATTTATAGAAGACATTAACAAGTGGATTTTGCATAATAGGTGACCTTTAATACATAAAAGTGCACAACAAAAGTCCTATCCATACTGATGAATGTGGACTAAATTTCATTAAATAATACATGTTTGTCTCTTGTTCATTGTACTTGTACAATTCTGCAGTGACATTAGTTTTACATAATGGCCATTGGCCACTTATATGAATCAGCATGGTGGTTTAGAAATAAGATAGTTTTGTTTCATAAAATGGTAATTTATTGATGGTCCTAAAGTAAAACCCTATGTTTAAGTGCGAGGGGTTTCGGATGTGAGCCAATCCTCCTCTGACTGTCAACAGTCTGTGTAAATGAGTAAGAAAACCATAATCAAGGGCTGTCTGTGTTTTTAAGAATAAGTTTGACCAGAGGCTTTGGGCCCATGGAATATTTGGTGGGGACACTTAAAGCTAGAGCTGGAGATATACGGTAGATCTTGTGATAAAAGACAGCAACAGCATAACGACAATTCAGTTTGAATTTGTTTTCCAATTTCACAAACTGAATGATGTTTTGTGTTATAGAAAGGACCTCCAGGAGGCCTTGTGCTGCTACACCGCAGACACCCTCATCGACATCGACACAGTGAAAGAATTCTGTGAGAAGAGTTCTAAATGGATACTAAAGAGGGAGAAAGAGTTGGATATGATGATTGACATCAAAACCAGGGCTGATAACATTGACCTCTGCATCGGCCATGTTACCCAGTCACAGACCAGAGGTAAAGCCTTTCTGCAATATATGAAGAGCAAGGTAACCCAGGTGACTGACAGCAGGCGAGCAGATCTGGAGGAGGAGCTGGCTGCTCTGCTGAAGTCCACTCTGGAAGGCCTGGGGGAGCTCGACTGCTTCCTGGATGCGGTGGAAAATCTGGCGGTCACCTCACTTCCTTTGTTCATGGAAGAGAACCAGGTGTTACATCTGCCAGGAGGGATCAGTCCTGTAACGGTTCAGGTTGTCATCATTGCTGCACGGAAGATCTGCCCTCACCTCCTCGAGTTTAAAAGAGTTGCAGACGCCTTCTTCTGCCCCAAACTTCAGAATGTGGAAGTGCTGGCATATCAGCTGGACAAATACATAAGGACCACCGAGAACATCTGTGAGAAGTTAGAGAAAAGGTAAAGAGGCATGTCCCTAAAATAATATGCACACTTTGCAAAATAAACATCTATTATAAGAAATATGTTCCTGTTTTTCACAGCTCCTTCTGTGACTTTTGCCTGAAGATGAACGACGATACACTGGTAGACCTCGATGTGGATTTGTCTGAAGATGACACAGAAAGGATGCTTCATCACATTAATCAGCTCGATGAACTCAGGTACGTTTAACTACCTTTATGTGTTTTTTGTCAAAACAGCTGTGCAAGGTCTGATGAGTGAGGATAATGAAAACGATGACATGCAAACTAATATTATTAACTTGCTTGTTGTTTGTAGCATAGATAGACCAACACACATCTTTGTACAAATGTAAAGAATTCCCAAATGATTGACTAATGTCTTTGGTTAGCCACTAACTTTACCTACAACTTAATCAATTTAATAGCCAGACTTTGTTTTGTGAATACATTTCTGCAAAAATGCCTTCAAGCTCAAATGTACTATATGTTTAGTGGTAATTAGCCAACGTATATATTGTTACTGATCTTTCAATATGAATATTTACTGTATTGAAGCAAGTTATAATCAGTTTATATTGTGAGCTTATTTCACAGAAAAATTGTGTTATCAAATACGATACAGCAGGTACAGTATTTGAGTGTCTTGTATTGCATTTCATGAAGCAATCTGCATTATGCTTACCACAATGCCAAAAACACCTTTTAGATGATTTAATTAAATTGATTAAAGATTAAAATGTCATAGTTAAAATATAGAAAGTAGAAATTGAGATATTTATGTGGTTTCCTTTGTAACCTGGTCTCATGCTAATGTTTCAATAATAATTGTTATTTATTGTCACTACTTATTGATTTTCTGTCTAAACAATTCCTTGGCTACAATAAAACAACATGCGACAAGGCAAAATTAAGGCTTGTAAAACGTCTCCTGTTAAAAAAGGAATGATCAAAATCAGTTGACATTTTCAAATCTTCTAAATGTAATAATCAATATTTGATTTAGCAGCAACTCCTTGTTCAGCAGGATTAAATACTATTGTATGTTTTCATTTTCTTACTATTTAGTTTTTTTAATGTTGATTTTATTGCACTTTGTAGTCTCCTAATGTCTCACAAAAAGGAAATCCAATATTTGGATAATGTATTATGGGTTACATACTTACTTCTTGAGATTTATCATGTTATTTTCTATTTTTTTTATTTCTCTTTTCTCATCGTCAGGATGAACCAGAGCTTCCGAGTGGTGTTCTTGTATCAGGAAGAACCCTGCTCTAGCTTCATCAATGAGTTTAAAGAGCGACAGCCGAGGATGGAACAGTCTCTAAAGGACCTGGAGGAGCATGCTGTTCAGTTAGACCAGATGAATATGGGAGCAAAGATCTCCAGTGTGGCAGGCAGCTCAGTGGGGGCAGTAGGAGGTGTGCTCTCCATCATTGGTTTGGCTTTCATTCCTGTAACAGCTGGAGTGTCTTTGGCTCTAACATTGACCGGGGTAGGCATGGGAATTACAAGCGGAGTCAACAGCGCTGTCACCACCGCCACAGAGATTGGAGTAAACCATACATATCAGAGGAAAGCCAAAGAAGTGTTTGAGAGCTTAATGGAGGATGTGCAGATTTTCCAGGATTGTCTGGAGGAGGTCCCCAAAAAAGGAACAAGCGGGAAAGATATTGCTCTCGGCAAGTTGGTATATAGTGCTGGCACTATTGCAAAAGGTAGTGATTCATTTGTTGATGCAGCCTCCTGCTTTCAAGGTGTTAAAAAGTGAAGAGCTGGTGGCAGATATCCCAGATATCGGTCAGGCAGCAGTCAAAGGGCCTCTTGCCCTCTCCAAAGCAGCTAGGGCCGGTCTCATCGGGCTCAATGCTCTGTTCCTCGGCATGGATATCTTCTTCATCTGTAAAGATAGCATGAGTCTGGCCAAAGGAAGTGAGACTGAATTTTCTAAGTTTATCAGAGCCAGAGCAGCACTTTGGAGATCGGAGGTGGACTCATGGCAGACGATCCATGACTTCCTCTGCGAAGGTTTGCAGACATCAAAAGAAAACAAAGCTATCCTGGAGATGCCATTTTATCCAGAAAGGAAGATGAAGAGACGCAGAAAAAACAAAATGGAAGATTTGTTTCCCATTTTGGAAGAAAAACAAAAACAGCTTTATTTAATACAGTAGTGAACACCAAACAAAGACACCTACTGAATTAGAGTTTTTTTTTCAAATCTGGATCTGAAATTTGTATAATCACATAATGAGATTCATGTAAACTGCTTACAGCTCACTGTTCACCACATGTATCTTTGAGGTCATTAACCTTTTTTCAAACCTGTTTCAATACAACGCATTTAAGAGAGGTTATTGCTATATAAAAAGGTTATATAAAAAACAATCAATCAATAAATCAATGACATTGTGTATTACATTACATGTTACTTGTTAGATGCTTTTATCCAAAGCGACTTACATACTCAATACTGTGGACAATCTCCACAGGAGCAATTTGGGGTGAAGTGTCTTGCCCGGGACACAACGACATGCTGACTGCAGTGGGGTTTGAACCTGTGCTCCCTTGATCCGAACACCAACACTCTATCCACTGCGCCACACCCCTCCTGTGTATGCAACCCAATACCACACATTACACATTTGTATCAGGGGGCTTTACAGACTGTACCCATACAACACGCTCTGTCTTCAGACCCATGCAGTGCACAAGAGAAACTCCACAATTAACGGGTAAAAATGAGAGAAACGTCCGGAAGCAACTAAAGAGGGATCAGAAGGACGGACAAATGTGCCAAAGATGTTGTATGTACAGAATAAATGAAGTACATTCTATAATTTGTATGATCTGCATTATTTGTATGTATAATTCTAACTATATTATTTTCTTGTACAAATGTATCAATAAAGTTTTAAATAGTTAAACATTGTTTCTGTTCATTTTAATAATGGTTTAATATATACAGTAGATATATATTTGAAAGCATTCCGATGCTATACTAGAATTATTTGAAATTATTTTCTCCAAGCTTTTCAATCACATCATCATATTTTATGCATTCGATCTCTCCTAATGATAATTTCGGCAGCTCATCACAGCCGGTAGTCAGTCAGAATCAGGTCAACCGGAGAAAGTTGAGTTACTAAACAACTCCAGCTTATGTCAATAACTTTGTAAGTCAAGGAAGCGAGTTGATAAAGGGTTTCTTTTGTTTGGTTATTCTTGAGTTTTTTTGTTTTGGGCAATTGACTTGTACTAGGCAATAATCATTTTTAAACATGTCTGCTGAAAGGTAAAGCATTGAGCCATGCACTTTTGCACAGAAAAATACATTGAAAACATTAACCTCGTAACAGCTAAGTGTCATAAAGTATGTGCACTATGAGTTTTGAAATATTAAATAAACTGAAGAAGTAATGTTAAAGCCTATTGTTTAACAAAGACAACAAATAGAGAAGTATCCATGTCACATCTGCATTTTTCTGTCTCTTTGTAGTGGCTATGTGAAGTTGATTAATACCTATCTCAGTGACAGGTGCAAGTGAAGCAGAACTCACAGGTCAAACTTCAGTACAACTTCAGCATTCAGTTAACTCGGCAGATAAAGAAAGGCTCTCTGACTTTTTGTCTTAATCTTTCTGCCACAGCAGATCATCAGCGACACGGCTCTTCATTGCTTAGTTGGTAGAACATATTGTGATTACGGCAGTGAAGTTAGTTTTAGGTTGGATATTCGAAAGACTTTCACTCTGGATCCAGCGGCGCCTGTATGGCGTTATATTTGTGCCTCTATCCTGAGCACGCAATTCTTTCACACAGTGACGTCACGAGCTACCCACAATGCAACGCGCGCCATATATATATATATATATAAATACGCCATTTTCCTGGAGGTGCAAATATCCTGGAGGTGCTAATATAAACAGCTAGCTAACGTAGCCAGGCAGAGCGCACTAGGTTTTTTTTCTGAATTAACGACCGAAGAAATCGCTGCATGTCTTCGGATTACATCTCTGGACTTGAGGGGTGTGCTCTAGGTCGTTACCAGCGTAAACTAGAGCTGTGTGGGTTGTCGGATTGCTCTTACATACTGCCTGCAGATGTATGGAAAAACGATCCTCGAAAGTGGCCTTCGGTCGATTTTGGCAGCATCTACGTCTATCTTCTGGAAACATCAGGTGAATACCCCACTTGTCACAATAATATTATCATGCCATTGCATATATGTGGTATTTTAGAGGTGACTAGATATTGATTAAGGCGAGACACCCCAGGTGAATAGGGTAATTTTTTTAACTTAAAGGTATCAGCTAGAAATTTCTCTAGTTAATTACTTACAATAAGGCAATTGTCTTTTGTATTACAAGTTTTCTGAAATAGCATGTTTAAATATGCAAATTATCCATTAACTCATTAAATATGCACATATTTTAACACATTTCAGGAATCGAAATTGTCAGAGAATATTTTAACCTGATTATGTTATTATATGGGGTTTCTCAGTAATCCTGAGAACCTGTCTTTATTACAACATCTGCTTCTCATCAAGTCGCAATATGCTCTTGCTCGCAACTTGACCGGGGCACAGGTCAAAAAGGTCCTCTGCCTTCTTGTGGGGAGAGGTTTGGTTCAGGGTAAGGATTGCAATACTGAGGGGTCTTTGTTCTGATTATCTGGCATTGATTAGTAGAGTTAGAATCGGACCAACCCACTTTCTTATATATTCAGAATCCGTCCTTTGTGTGATTCAGAGTTCCGCGTGGTGATCTGCAGTTAACAACTGTAAATAATCTAGCGAAGCTCTCCGGCTGTATTTCTGTGAATCTCTAAATAAACCTCAAGGTATTTGACTGTACAAACTGAGTCCAGAGTATCCATCTTTCCTGCGCCGCTTTAAAGTTTCCGTATCAGATTGGCGTCGCGAACAAGGATACCAAAAGATCTTCAGAACTGGTAAGTGTAATTTCAAATCTATATTTGGACATTGCCTTACCAGAATCTGTGATTGACGGTATCATAAAATTACCTGTGAAACTGAGCGGCTGCATTTTTTTTGGGGTTCTCTACTACATTTGAGGTGTAATGAATAACCTAGGAATATCGATTTTGACTGATTTCCTCTGTGTGTGCTTTTGGAATTAAATCACCAGGCAATTACACACAGCAAATATTCGGAGACACCTTAAAAGAGAGCATCACTAAAGTAGACTTCTGCATTAGAAAAATGTCATGCATCTGTATTGAAACAGATCGCCAAATTCTGGAGATTTCAGCGGTTAACTGGTTAATTTCATAGCAGGCATCTCCTGGATCTGCCTGCAGCTGCTGCAGGGAGTGTCTGTGTGAGATTTCACCCCCCCTGCGGGGCTGAAAGCACAGAGAGGGTGAAGCGTGGAATGACACACAATTCTCTTCAATCACACCATTGGCGTTTTCGGAACTAAACTTAAACGCTGAGAAATGGGACCGATGATATGTGGAAATGTGTGACATACTGTATTTCATAACAGATGGGTTGTTGAATTTGGCTGTTGTTCGGAAGACAGGGTAAATTAAAAAAAGTCTTTGCTTTTCGCGGACGGCGAGAGCGAAGCACCGCTAAATTCGCATAGTGGTTGCTGATTGAGAATAAATTAATTATTGCTCTTCAACAGATTCCGTTCTTAGCACTTGTACAAGTTTATATGAGTAAGAAGGCACTCATGTTAAAATATATATTTCCCTACCCGCTGAGATCTCCCTAATTCGGATTAAAAAAAAATTAGGCTGGATGATTTTTTTGCAGTCACGCTGGTGTTTATTGCGAGTTCATGTTTGTTTGTCTAATTGTTTCTATATTGGTTTGTCCCGCCGTCTTGTGTATGCTTTGTAACAACTAATGATGAATCAGTCCATAGCCAGGGTTAAATGAACTAAACTTTAGTCATCTCACCAAAAGTAAATGACTTGAGAAAAATAAATAATGTGAAGATGTAAAGCAAAATTATATATTATGGTATAAAGGTGCTGCAAAATGAAAATAAATAGCAAAGGAGTGTTTTTATGTCCTGCATCTGTCTCATATCATGAGACCCTAAAAGGCATGACTGCTGGTCATTAATACCGGCCTGAGGAGGTCAGGGTTTAGAAAAAAAATCTGTCTGCTCAATTGGGTTAATGTTGTATTATTTGTTTCATTTATTCTTAATCTATGTATTGTATGGTAATAGTGAATAAAAAATGTAATGTATTTAACACATTCCGAAACAAAGCAGATGAGACAGAACTAGACTCAGATATAATGCTAATTGTGATTGAAACCTTTTTGCGCTGTTGCTGCAAAGTGGAAACTTATTGATTGCCTGTTCCAACTGGCCACTGGAATCAGATAATTAATATAAGTTGAAGTTCAATTACAGTTTTTTTAAATATAGTTTAACATTTTTTTATTAAACTGTTTCAAATTATTTCTAGTACAAATGGTCTACAGACATTACTACAATTCTAATAGTTGTTGAACTACTGAGCCTATGAACAATAGAGTAAAGGTCGCTGGTGAAGCCAGGATCAATATATTTGTTGAGGTTTTTCTTATGTGCATAATAAATGTGTTTAAATGAATTGAGCAATTTTTAAAGGACTATAATGTTGCAATCTCTTTGGGATAAGTAATTGCAGTTCCAAGATAGATGTTGTTTTCCCTGGGCCTCTCTTTCAAAGGCCCATAAATCATGAGACTTCCAAATCCGAACTGACGGAGATCAGTATGACAAATCCATGAAGGGGTTCTACTTGGCCCAATTTAAAATACCATAAAGAGAGTATTCACCCAGCTGTTTTGATTTCTTAAAAAATTCTAGTCTAGTTTCCTTCGAGTTCAGTCTAAGCTACAATTGTTTCTCATAAACATTCGCACTGTTGGTTTTAATCCTTGAGCAGACAAGCTGCTCACACACACATACACACACACACGCGCACACACACCCCCCCCCCCCACACACACACACCCAAGCACACACACACGCGCATGCACCCCCCCCACACACACACACACACACACACACACACATTTTGGATGAGTATTTGCCTTATCCACTTTTTGCCTCCTTTAGAGTTATTAGTAATTCAGGATTAATTGTTGAATTGAATGTGCTACATAAGATAAAATACTGAAGCTTTGACTTGATCATTTCGTTCACAACATTAGACCTAATAGAGAGAGTCCTCTCATCTCTAATAAAATAAGATACGTGTGCATGTTTGGTGTTTTAACACTCCTGTAATGTACCTAGTCTTGTCAGGGATACAGACTCATCAGGTATGAAAAAAAAAAAAAAAAAGGTGAAAAGGATCCGAGCCCCGACCCCACGGAGTATCGGTTTTAAAATGAGGAATAACAGATGATTTTAGCAGTCAGAACAACTGAAGCAGCAGTGGTAATAATAACAGAAACGCTACAGTGTCACATTTAATAGAAATATATAGAACCATTCATTTTAATTGTGTAGCAGTCAGTTTATAATTTTGGCAGCACTGTTGAGCATTTTGAGAAAAAAATAAATGTATTTTTCATGCCTCTGTGCAAGGCTTAGTCTTTCTATCTGTATAACCAGTGCTGTTAAGTAACTAAGTTCATAAACTCAACTAGTACTATACTTGGTACAATTTTGAGATACTTGTATTTTATTTAAGTATTTAAATGTTTTGCTACGTATTCTTCTACTCCACTACAGTTCGGAGGTAGCCTACATGGTGTATTTCTACTCCACTACATGTATTTAATATCTTTAGTTACTTTACAGATGTGGATGAATGATGTGAAATCTAATCAACTGTTGAATCAGACTTTAGTTCCACCTGGAGTAAATCCACAAGCTACCCTGCAGTATACAAAGTCATTCAGACTGGCTGCACTTTTACCAGCTTTGAGAACACTTTTATGATCAATCATTATAAAACGTATCTATATATATTATTCTGAAATGAACCAATCTGCACAATGATTTCTTTTATTATCGCTATTTCCACTATATTTTGATGGGAATACTTTTATACTTTTACCTGAGTAACATTTTGAATGCAGTACTTTTACTGTAACATAGTATTCCTACGCTCTGGCACTTCTACTTTTACTCAAGTACAAGATCTGAGTACTAAAGCTAACGTTAGCAGATAGTGACACTGTATGCTGGTTAGCTAGCTCAACGATTCCTTAAATATTATTGCGACAGAGAAAAAAAATTTAAGTTCACATCACGCTCTGCCGCTCCGACAGGGAGCTCTGCTCTGAACACCTGAACGCCCCGTTCTAACAGCTGTTCACCAGCGGTCCAGTTTGTGCCACAGTGACTCCGGACCACACAGCTCATTTTAAACGAACGTACCCGTAGAGAATGTGGTGCTGAAGCTAGACCATCTTCGCGAAAATAGCAGAGCCTTATTTTACATCCTTGAGCAGAGCCGACAGAAAGGAGGACTCGAGCACACAGCTCGCGCTTCATTGTCATATATAAAAGAGCAACCGTGCGTGTCATGATGGCACATAACAGCTCGCGGCTGCAGATTACTCCGGTTCCCAGAACCCCATACCCCAATGATATTTTTATTGCAGATCTACATGGATCACACAAACGACCTATTTTGGATTCATAACTGCGAATTTCGCAGAAATGTGACAAGTTTGCACCCCTGCTTGTTATCCTTTCATCACAGAGCTGGGAAAATGGTGTATTGATTAGATTCTGATCCGTGCAAGTCCAATTTTAACTGACTTTAGCTCTAATGTTAATGTTAATTTGATTTCAACCCATACGTAATTATTTGAATTAACTCAACATTTCACATGATGGATTAGTGTTCCACACTTTTCCCCCACTCATTTGTTGTGCAATTAGGCCAATAGTAAAGAGAGACATTGATGGCCCTTTGTCCTTTTTGTTAGTACGTGGTTCCATTTTGTCTGTGGCCTTGGACGGTTTCACTGAGAGTCACCCAGTTCTGCCCTGCTACAGTCCGGCTGAGTGCAGTCACAGAGATGCTATGGCTGCTCTACATGAAATGACATTAATGGTCTGATCCGAGAATGGACACCATTTCCTGCTCCCAGAGTGAATGACGCTCCTCAAACTGAACATTGTAGCCGTGGATTGATACTGTCTCATATGGGTCTGCCCCCCCCATGGAGCCATGAACTGAAAGCTTGACCTCTGCTTTGAACACTTGGAAGCCTCATTGCCACGCCAGCACCAAACCTTGGGTCAGTCAGATGGGACTAACGGCTTCACTTAGGGCATTTGGGTCAGGCACATGACTCTCGTTACCGCAGAGTGGGTTGTTTTAAGGCTATTCCTACTGCTATGCAGAGGATGCCTGTAAGTTGGCAAGCTGTTAAAAGAAACCCTACTATGTTTAGTATAGGCCTCATGTCAGGGGCCTCTTACTGTCTACTTCTACGTGTATTCGCATTATATGGACCATGTTTCCACCTGGTGAAACTAGAGGCGGCACGGAGCTCAAGCTACAATACAACCAATTTTGTTCTGCTCTAACGATTCAATTTATAGATTCTACATCTAAACAATTCGTTTTATTGTTTCCAATGATAACGTCACCTTAAGTGGAGGATGCAAACCTGTTTTCAAACGTAAGGTTTGAATTTGTTAACATTTCTCAGTAATGACACCCGCGAACGCCCACTATCATTCATGCTATGCCTTCAGTGATAAACTCAGATGTTAAGGGGGTTGAAGTTTTTTTCCCCCCCGAATCGGCTATGCTTTGTTTTTGTTTTTCAACAACGGTGTGCATTTCCTGCATGATATATGCTTCTCACAATTGTTTTTTGTTAGCTGCGCATAGGTGATACTGAGTCTTCTCGAGTAATGGCTTATGATTCTCTACCATGCTACATGGACTCGCATGTTGTATTTCTTATCTAACAGAAGTGAGAGACGAAAGACGTGGAGAAGATGTAAGAGAGGTGTGGTAGAGAGAATAGAGGGGATAGGAAAGAAAGATGAGATATTTGCGAGGGCATACTGATACTGAGTCTTATCGATTGATAGCTTATAGACAATACCATGTTTGAATAGACTCCTACTTGTTCTTACACATGTGACATATGTAAGAAAAGGGAGGGGAGAGTCAATTATATTGAGTAATTGATTTCATATTGGAACATTTATTTCAAATGTATTTTTGATAAACTAATATTTATCAAAACGGTAAATGGTGAATTAATATAACATTTAGAATCATTGAGAAGGGGTTATATCCATAGGGACTAGCTCACATTTAACTTAAAATAACATTTCTCTGCTATGGACTGATGAAAATATGATTATTGCATGTTAAATGACTAACACAAACCTTACATTATAATGTGCATGTGTCAGGAAGGCTCCCAAATAATTCTGAGGGGCCTATCCTATTTTTGTAATTGAATGATAATGTGCTAATCCATCACCTTGAGTTGTCTTCACTCAGGAAAACATCCCTATCAGTGTTAATAGTGACCAGAACAGCCCTGAGAGTACAAGGTAGAGCGGAGTGGATTCACGCTTCCAGATGTCGTCTCTCTCCTCTACTGGATGCTGGCGTGTGAAGGCAGTCATCATCATCGTCGTTCTGAGTCTACTGTACCTGGCCAAGGATGCCCTGCTAGATGAAGCTGTGGAAATCCCAACGACAGGAGGCGAGAAAATAAGGTGCCCTTATCTGAGAGCACAGACGACTTAACTACTCAGGGTCCAGACCCTGAGGGCAAAACAACACCAACGGGCAAATCAGTGTCTAGCGACAAAGACAGGTTGTATCAGATCACCACACAGACATTCAGTATGGTGCGAGAGACACAAAGAGAGAGAAAAGGAGGAAGAATAAGGAGAATTGTCTCCCTCCCTGATGATGAATCAAAGACTATTTCTTTTAACTGTCCAATTTCAATATGTAACTCATCCAACTGTATTATTGTGTTTCCTGTGTTTTTAGTTTACTCAACGTGGGAGATTTATCCAAAGAACCAGTACCATTGGTTCAGGTTCTCGTCAGAGGTGGTAAGAATAGCTCTCAACACAATTGACAATATGCCCCAGAACTGTGGTGTAGCACTTTAGAACAGTTACAGACTCTGATAAGAGATGAGGTAAAATGTACAATGAGGAAACCAGATTACCAGGTTCCCAATCCAGGTGTCACTGCATGCACATTTACTGGACCAAATAGCGAAACAAATGTTCTATCCACTCCACTTAAACAATCAGGAGGTGATGTAGATTCTTTACAAAAGGCCTTAATCACTCCTTCTAAACGAACCAAATCTAATTCTGCGATAAGTTTAATGTTAGACTATGCACATGAACGCAATGTTAGCAACTGTTGGCTGTGCCAAAATATGCCAGAATCTATGCATTCCCCAATGTTTAGTCCAATTCCTTTCACGAAAGCTGACTACGGTCTAGTGAGCTGGAATGATATAGCATCCAGAATTAGCGATGAGGCAGACGACTGTTACACTCCTTCCTACCCTATCGACTCTGAGCAACATTTACAGTACGAGGGCTTAGTCTCTCTTATTGTTGATACAGTAAATAAAGATTACCTGCCAGATGGTTTCAAACGATTAATGATGCTAAGACTTATATATGTCAAGAAATACATCCACCTAGCTTTTGAATACAGATTCCAATTAGCTCTAGTCCAGACTAATTGCTTAGCTAATTCTACGAGTCCAACATGTACAATGCAACCACACACCCCATCTTTGTTGGTTGAAGCTTTGGTAACCGTTGTGCCCTGGTTTGGCTCCAGAACAGTGGACTCCGTTAAAGTTAAAATACATGACTGTACGCAGCCAATACCCTTAGGCAAGCCTCCTACACGTGATTGTTCAGTATATGTTCCCCCAGTGGTGGTGCACGAGTGGAAAAATGTGTCTATCTGTTTCCAGAATGAAGCAGGATCTCACGCCTCTCCAGATGTGGGACACAGCGACTGTAATACCATAGTGAGGGTAAAATTAGCCAGAATTCCCCTCCCACAGAGAGTGTACTTAGTTTGCGGCGACAGGGCCTATGGCTGTGTGCCATATGACATTTTTGATGGCACCTGTTATCTAGCCTACCTAATCCCTTTAATCCGTAAAGTAGAGCCTAATGAGATTGCAGCGATACTTCCTTCTTTACACAGGAACAGCAGGTCCATTACACAAGGACAACAGATAGCTAGCCTATTTTTGCCTTGGTACGGTATTTATGTTACTCAGCAGGAAATAGTGGCACTATCCAACGTAGTGGAACACCATCTAAATGTATCTAACACAGCGATGTTAGCTGAACACAAAGAATTGCAGGAAGTAAGGACAGTAGCATTACAGAATCGTATGGCGCTGGATCTTCTCCTAGCTGCTCAGGGGGGGCACATGTAAGGTAATTGGGTCTGAGTGTTGTTCTTTCATCTCTGACGCTACACCGGAAGTAATGGACATGGCGCATGACACGGCAAGGGGAATAACAAAATTGCATGAAACTCATGGATTTACATTAGGGGATTTAAGTGGAACCATTGGATCCTGGGGAGCGGGGTTGGTTAAATTTGTTGTTACTGTTTCAGTGTTTATCTTGGTTGTGCTAATCCTAGTGATCTGTTTGATAACTGTAGTTAAATTAGCCATACGCAGGGTTGCCAAGACCGCCCTCCAAGCCCCACAGAGGCTAGTCGGATATTCAACTGTAGGTGAGACAATGTTAATGTACGACGCCGAGCTTCCAGATCCATGGGTCTCCATCGCGGTTTCTGCCCCATGGGTACCCCCATTCAGCGATTGATAAATGATTAAAGTTGACACTCAAAATAAAGAACAGATATGTTGGATTTTTCTCTTTTCAGGTTGTTATAATAAATGTCTGACTTTTCCTTTTCAGATTTTTGAACAAATGTATTTGAATGAAATATATGTATTACTAAGTGCCTTACTCTTGAATAAAGCGTAATGAAGTAAACGTAAAGTAATGTTAAAGATTGAGGACACTGCAACTTTGCGGGTTACAGATTGATCTATTCATCACTGGGAATGTATACCTTAACTGTGAATTTATACCTTAAATATGAATTTTAGCTGGATCTCTCATGATTCTGATTTTATACCTCAATTGGATTTCTTATAATCCTAAATTCTAATTGTGTTTTAATAAGTAATTGCCTTGAAGTAAATCTTTAAAGATGTAAGCTGATTTAGAATTTGTGTTTGATGAATGAGATTAACTGAGTGATAAATGATAAAAGATCTTATTTTTGAAACATATATTTTGCTATTATATTTTTGTATTTCATGTGTGTTTATTATTGTGCTTTTGACAAATGATGCCAGACACCGAGGAGAGATGATTTTTCTATTATGATTGACTGTGATCAATCTTTGTGATTGAAATGTTTTCAATCTTGTTCTACTTTTGATGTAATTGATGTAAGTGGGCCCACGGAACTCTGAAGACGCTTATGGATTTAAGTAGTGACTGAAATATTCTTAGACTAATGTTAATTGGTTATCAATAGATTGATAAAAAGAATGGAACTGTCAGAGAATATTTTAACCTGATTATGTTATTATATGGGGTTTCTCAGTAATCCTGAGAACCTGTCTTTATTACAACATCTGCTTCTCATCAAGTCGCAATATGCTCTTGCTCGCAACTTGACCGGGGCACAGGTCAAAAAGGTCCTCTGCCTTCTTGTGGGGAGAGGTTTGGTTCAGGGTAAGGATTGCAATACTGAGGGGTCTTTGTTCTGATTATCTGGCATTGATTAGTAGAGTTAGAATCGGACCAACCCACTTTCTTATATATTCAGAATCCGTCCTTTGTGTGATTCAGAGTTCCGCGTGGTGATCTGCAGTTAACAACTGTAAATAATCTAGCGAAGCTCTCCGGCTGTATTTCTGTGAATCTCTAAATAAACCTCAAGGTATTTGACTGTACAAACTGAGTCCAGAGTATCCATCTTTCCTGCGCCGCTTTAAAGTTTCCGTATCAGAAATCTGAACTTTGGATAAAGCCAGGTTCAAAATTCTTGTTTCATTTTGTAGTCATATTAGTATCTAAGGCTTTTACAGAAGGGATATTGGATATCTCTTTTTATCACTCCATAAATCAGAAAATACTGTCAACAGCCCTAAAATATCAATTTTCGCCATGTTTTTAGGTATAAAATGTTGTATAATTCAGGCTATGAATGATATATGAACAAACCCTTCTGTAAAAGCCTTCATAATATTGATAGGAATATAACTGGAAGGTTTGGTGTCTCTACATGCTACTGAAGTTGAAATTTCGAACTCAGAGTAGGAGAAAAAACTCATTTTGAGAAAACGACCTTTAAAGATTGCAGTGAGGCGCTAGCTAAACCCTCCTGTTCTTTGGATGATAGCTTGCGCCTCGACGCACTCCGTGAAGGTATTTCATGTTCGGGGTCATTTGTTTTTTGTATAACCTTGCTTCGTGCAAGTGACAATTGTTGTCGTCTTCTCTGTGAACGTTTTTTTCGCCGTTCTTTTGTCATTTTGAGATTTCAATTTCGAGCGGAAAGCTAACCAGGAAGTGTTTTAGCACACCACGTGACGCATCTGAACGAATCACGTTGTCAGAAATTGACACCAGCCAATGAGATTTCGTTTCTTGGTTTAAGACCCCTTTGTGCTTTCACGATTGGTTGCTGATACAAAGGAAATGACCATATTTGGATCCGATGAGATTGTGCAGGAGAGACACAGCTTTCCAGCGATATCTCTGTTGACATGGTGCAAACAGCGGCCGCGGTACTTTATGTTACGTTAGAATGCTAACTTTTGGTGAATTTAGGAGAAATCTACAGACGCAAATAGACAAACTATAGTAAAATAAACACTTAAATGTGTATTTTGTACGTTTTCCTTCCAAAAGCCTGAAAGAAAACATGTTATAGAATCAAAATAGCACAAAATCTCAAAATTGACCAGTACTTGAAAAACGATGTTTTTGCCTGCCGTGTCTCGCCTTAAGGCAATAGACTATGATATTCTGCTTGCACCTCGCGTGAAATGGCGGATACCGGAAGTACGGTGTCGCACTCGGCCCAATACCCGTATGTGTGTGTGAAAGAATGAAACATGTTGAGCATAGAAAATGATATTGAGCGCGCACTTGAACATTTTTGAGCACAGAGAAATATATTTTCTCTCATAAAACTCCTGCTCCGTGCGCAAGCAGACCGCTGCACGCGCTCTCTCTCCCCCGCTCGCTCGACCTCTCCAGCCTGTGCGCGCTCACGCCGCTCAGCTTTGCCTGCGCTCGCTCAAATTGTCACAGCGTTACAAATGTGCCACAAAACCAACCAATCGGAGAACTCGAGAAGGTCAATTCTGATTGGCTGGTCGTCTCCAATCATATCTTCTATCTGAGATGAGAGAGGGATTTTCGGTTGCCATCAGGCTGTTGACGTTCTTATTACACATCTATCGTTGACATTTACAGGACATGACAGACTCGAATGAAGAGAATAGCACGCCACAGTGTCAGGTGAGTTATACATTTCTAGTTTTCTGATATCACGTTATTGTTTGCAATGCCTGAGTTTGCTAGCCGGCAGCATAGCTATAGGGGTAGTTTAAGCAAACCGCTAACAAACCGTAGCCTACATGTACATGAACCCTTCTGAGGTATTGATTACTTGCTGTAAGCATTAGAGGTCGCAGAATGACAAAACATGTTTCTCTCTCTATCACAATTTTGGGTTGACCAGAACCTGGACTAACTTCTGTTTCCTGTTCTACAATGGGCATAGAGCTTGCGTTAATTTTCAACCGCACAGATGAGGCTAGGATACCGGATAAAGTTAGCAACACACGTTAACCATGAACAGCCTATTAATCCGTTCTTTTAATGTTATTTCTTCCAACGTTGTGGAATTAGAGAAAAGGGGCTTCTTAACGTGCTTTTATCCGGGGTGGAGGGAGTTACATATTAGTTAAATATAACATTGGGGCGTGTGATTGTAGTGGGTGGAGGTGGTGAAATGAGGATATCCATTTTGGAGTTCAAGCTAGTATAATATAGTTAACGAACGTTACACAATAATAAGGAAGAGAGCTATTTGTGTGATACATCGCTATTGATATGGATTTAGAGTGGATATTTGAGACTTCTAAACAGTAAACAAAAACGTAACTTATGGGTGAGTGTTTTTAGCAGAGCCATATAATGTCCTTGTGATTCTGTTGATTATTACCTGTCTGTATTATGTTGCAGCTCAGCTGATTTTGGATTGATGGCAAAGGGAGAGGGACTTAAGTGAGAGTGAAAACACAAGGTAAGTTTAAAATAGGTCAGCAATTTCCCATCCTATAGGTTGCTAGATGTATCTAACCCTTTCTCCTATCTCCCTCTTTCAGCACAAGAACCCCACGGGGATTCAATGGAGCCTGAAGACCTGCAATGAGACCCTCACCCTGCACCTGAGTCTCAACTCCCAGAGTTTAGCAAGCCTCTCCCTGTTCTATTTCGTATATGGCTTCGCCCTCTAAGGCTATAGCTATTGGGTTATCCCCCTGCGCCCCCGCGCAGCACTGAAACACTTGTAGTCCACGCCCACCCGCTAGGTGGGCCCCACCCTCGGGCCTCCTTCCGGTATAAATAGGAAGGGGGCCCAGCAATCTGCTCCCTCATTTCTTCAGCAACCAGCACAGTACTGAAGCACAGGAAAAGTCGAGTCATGAGCAACAACTGTGTCCGTGATTGTCCCTCATGTAAAACGGGGTACATCATGAGCTATGACTTACACGCGATATGCGAATCCTGCCTGGAGCCAGAGCACGCGGACGCGGCTCTCAGCCAGCAGGTCGCTTGTTCGCATTGTGCCCGTCTCCCGTCAGCCGACAGGAAGCGAAGAGCGGACTAGCTGCTGTGGCTGAGGAGGACGATTGGCCCATCCAGAACAGGGACGACAGCCTATCTCTGGAGCCGAGTGCGGGGTAGGAGTCGGACGACTCCTACCCCGTCTCCCTCCATGGCTCGCCATGCGGCTCTCCCCTCCCCCCCGGACGGGGGAGACGGGGGCGGAGCGAGGTACGGGTGTGGCGGCCGAGCACGCGGTCCTCTTCTCCGTTGCCACGGCGCTACCGGCGTTGGGTGGCATTATGCTGGAGCTGCCGGAGATCATCGGCAAAGCAGCAGCATGCAGAGGTCTCCCCGTTCCCCTAGGACGGGAGAGGGTGGCTCTGGACGACATGGCCGGAGTGTTTTCCCGGGTTCAGACGGACAGGAGTGACCCGATCTGGCCGCGCTTCCCCGCCATTAGGAGGTACCAGGAGGGGGCAGCGGCGAACCCGAGGACCCTGAGGGCTCCGGTGGCCACCTTTGTTCCCTTCACTAAGGTGGAGGGATTCACAGAGGAGGGTTTCCCAACCACCCCCGCTCTGGAGCCGAGCTTGACGGCGTTCTTTGGGGTTAGGCAGGCCAACTTGATCGCCGGACGGCGCACTATGTTGGCTTCCCCAAAGGACCAGTATGTCGCCCGCCAGGCTGACCGGGCGCACCAATGTGCGTTTCAGGCGTCTGCGGCGGCAAACAACATCGCGTTGCTGGCCAACTCGGTGGTTACGCTGGTGGAGCAGTCCACCACCGTGGCACCAGAGGAGGCGGAGGAGATCGGCAAGGCGGCCAGCACAGCACTCACGCTGTGCGCAGCCGTGGCGGTCTCCCAGGCGAGGATCGCAGCATGGATGACGCAGATCCAGCGCCACCTCTGGATGCAACAGGCGGCTGTTACAGAGCCAGCCAGGAAGGTCCTGCTGGACGCTCCGATCAGCCCGGACGGGCTGTTCGGACCCCAGTTTCTAGCCATGGTCGAGTCCATGAAGGCGGCAGCGGAGCAGGCGGATGATATCCGCCAGCACGTCGGCTGGCTCCAGCCTGCGGCGAAGCCTCAGCGGCACCAGCGGCAGCAGCAGCAGCAGCGGCCAACCCGGCCACAGCGACAGGCAGAGAGACGCTCACAGCAACCGCAGCCGAGGCGTCAGACTCAGTCCGTCGGCGGCGACAGGGGCACCGTCCCGCGCCTCCGCCCCCCCACCAGCAGAGAGGGGGGGTCAAAAGGGAGTGAGGTACTCCCGTTCGTCGTCTGCTCCACGAGACCCGCCGAGGAAACAGAGCCGGCCTTGACGGTTTGGGGGGGAGTGTGAGGAAAATAAAAGAAGCTTATTTCCCAACATGTTGTCTGAGTCATCAGTTTCAAATGTGTTTCACATATCCCCCACTCTGGGTGAACCAGCTGCCTATGACCTATCGGTTAATAGCCAGCAGGGTTCGTTACAAAAGCCTGCACATTGTAATCTATCGATTAATAAGCTGCAGAGCGCGGTAACTACGCCAGCTGCCTCCAATCTGTTGATTAGTAGGCAGCAGGGTTCGCTGCAGAGGCCTGGTGGTTATAACTTTTCGGTTATTAAACCACAGACCTCGCGGCATTCCTCTGTCCGAGATACGCCACCTACACACGGTCACAATAAGCCCATGAGCGCCGTGGTAACGCCTCATGTGGATGTCACTGCACACACCTCCACTCATCCTCTGAGCGTGTACGCGCCTCATGATGAGAGTCGGAGTGAAATGCAGCGTGTGGAGGCCTCCTCACAGCCCTTTCGCTCTAGGCCCACCTTGGGTTGCCTCACGGGCAGCGGCGGCGAGGGCTCTGGCATGGCTCGTCGTCATGACGACCACAACACATCTCGAGCATGTGCGCCCGCTCTCAGAGTGTTTCTCGGAGTGGCAGAGCGTGTGTCTGATGGACAGATGGATGAGCAGGCTGATCAGCAGAGGGTACACCCTGCAGTTCGCCTCCCCCCCCCACAGTTAAACGGGATACAGGAGACACGCCTGTCATCCCGAGAACAGTGTCTTGCGCTCCAAGCAGAGCTACGGGAACTCCTGTTGAAAGAGGCTATTTCCAGGGTTCCCCAAGAGGAAGAAAATCAGGGGTATTACTCCCGCTATTTTCTTATCCCGAAAAAGACGGGGGGAATGAGACCCATCCTCGATCTGTCAGCTTTCAACAAGGCAATAATGAAAAGGCCTTTTCACATGCTGACGGTCAAAAAGGTGCTAGAGTGTGTTCACCAGGGAGACTGGTTCACCTCTATCAGGGCCGGACTGGGACAATAAGTCAGGCCGGGAATTATACACCCAGCCAGGCCACTACCAGTTTTTTTGGGGGTGTTTTGCTGGATGTATCGTCAATATTTACAGCGTTGCTGCCCGTAGTGATAGCCCTTAAATCTACCACCCAAATAGAAACATATGGACATAGGTTACTGTTATGCTCCCCCGGGAAAACATTTTAAATTTATTTTGAGTGAAATGCATCAATCTGGTCCATTTTGAGGGGAAAATAAAGAGACTAGATCTATGGAAACACCCATATGAAACAGAACTGTACATTTAAAGAAATGTATAATTTCATTCTTATTAATATCTACCTATAGTGATATCTGTTCAAGCTGCAGTGTTGTTTTTGTTCATTCTGAAAAACGAAATAATATTAAATCCCATTTAGTTAACTCCAGCACTCAATTCAACGAAAAAGGAAACAGGAGCTATCCATATCCGCTAGTGTATTCCACATATTGGCAAAATAATCACCAAAGCTCATTCCATATTGACTGACAGTCACACAGCACCACTTTGTTAAACACAACCACAGCCCTCAATGCAGTCCTATTTGAACACTCTTTCCTACATACCATTTAATCTTCTTATCAACATTTGCCCCTCAATACAAGTCACAAAAGGATTCATATAAGAATGCTATGATATTATGCTACCTAAAAAACACGATTATATTATTTGTCTGCAAATGATTTAGATGCCAGCTTCAGCCCATCTATTCAATGCAGCAACATTACAATTCAGTTACTTCAGGTCAGCAGCAACTTAAACTTAACAGAAGTCTGAATCTGGTTTTCTCTGATCAGAGCAGTGAACATTTTTTGTACGTATTTTATCATCTAATAATAATAATAAATTGTATTTATGAAGCACCTTTCATTGCTAAAATCAATCCCAAAGTGCTACAGTAGGCATAAGAAACAAATAAAAGTTCTGAGATCTGAACAAACAGATGTAAATGTTAAAATATTTGTTTTTATTTAAGATCAAATAATCAATATTAAGAATCACATGTACAGCAAATATGTTTTTAAACTAACTGCAGGCTCTGCAAATCTGCAAATCCCCCTCCCCTGAAACTACATAATGCACCTTTGGAAATGCTGTCTTACCTTAGAAGGTAAGCTGGCGGCGCATCAACTCACTGGTCTCTGCGACCTTGTCAATGACATTGTCAATGACATTGTCAATGTCAAGTCCCATAAGGATTTCCTTCTCTGTTGACATCAGCAAAAAAGCCTCAAGGCGGTCCTGGGTCATGGATGTCCTAAGTCGGTTCTTCACAAATTTAAGGGTGGAGAAAGTCCTTTCACAGGCAACTTGTGTAACAGACAAGGTCAGTAAGAACTTGTATCCCAGTCCAATGATATGGTATGCATCTGTTAAGAGGTTGTAATGAGACAGGATGAGATGACAGCATATGGGACAGTTCTTACATGTGGAACAGCTTCTGTTCTCCAACTCCAAGCCCTCCTCAAGATCCACAGTCTGTCCACTCTCCCCAGGCAGCCCACTGACTGTTGATCCCCTGATGGTATAGTTATCCAAAGGTGACATCTTCAGTGTCTCCCATTGATTTGCAAGGCTAGTCAGTTCTGCCTGCAAGGTCCCAACTGTAGCCCGCTCATCAAATTTCATCAGGCATTTGCTAAGCTCCTCCAGAGCCACTTTCTGTAGGCCTTTACTCCTTATTTGAGGGAAGTGTTTGGGATCCATACAGGCAAAGTCAGAGCACAGCACTGCATTGGCTGCATATCGACGCTGTAGGCTGTCTGTGACAGTGTCGAGGATGACATTATGTGCTTTGATGTTGTAGTTTCTCTCAGCATCTGAAACAGGCTCATCTTGTGCCACTTCACCTGGCATGGATTTCTTTTTTCTAACTCGTTTCTCTGGGAGGGCAGTCTGAACTTCCAAATCGCACTCATCCTGTTCCTGTAGAATGCCATTTGCCCATGCCACAAACTCATCTGCAGCTTTCTTAACACCATCAAAGTCCCTGGAACACTTTCTCAGGCTGTCTTCAGTTCCCTTCACCAAGTGTTGAGCAGTAAGAATGTCCATACCACTGGTCTGCAGATATTTTGATAAGGGGGAAGTCTGTTCAAATATCCGGAGAAAAACCTGTGCTGTAAGTATGGTTTCGTACCTCAGAAGTGCCTCAATGTATCCTCTGGCTTTGACTCTCACAGTAGGCTTCATAGTGTCATCAAGCTCTATTCTTGTCATGGTGATCACTAAGTCGATATAAAGGGCATGGCCAGGATTTCCAAAACAGCCAAATACTTTGTGTAAGGCTTGGTCCTTTGACCACCAGCGAGTTTCTCCTATCGGAGCAAGCCGTCTGTGTCTGCTGTCCTTACTGACTTCGTCCCACAGGTTCATCCGTTTGTAAGACTCCCTGATGAAAACTGCTAAATCATTTAGCAACGAGAAGAGGGATGCACTTGAAACGACGACTCCAGTAGTGTCTGTTAAAACAAGGTTCAAAACATGTGCATAACACCATATGTGGACTTGGTTGGGAGACTCTCTGGTGATCAATGTAGAGAATCCCTTGTATTGCCCCTGCATGTTAGCAGCTCCATCAGTCGAGTTACCAACACATGTCTTGATGTCGATGTCAACTTTCTCCAGAGTTTTTTTCACCAGCTCCACAAAGAATGCTCCTGTTGAAGACTCACAATCAATGACAGCTATAAGCCTCTCATGGATGACATCAGTCACATACCTCAGGACTACTGCACACTGGTCCTTGGATGTCAGATCTTGTGTTGTGTCAAGTTGGATCGAAAACATCTTTGCCTTTTTACCTTCACTTGCAACAGTGTTTTGGATTAAAATACGAATGACATCAATGATTTTGTTCACTGTTTGCTTTGAGAGCAGAGTTAGTAACGACCCCCTTCCTGCACCTCCAGCCTCATGCAACCTCTTGCTCTTCTTAATGCAGTCATTGACGTGTTCTTGAAGGGTGGTATCATATTTGCTCAGCAGCATAATAATTTCCAAGAAGTTCCCATGATCCAAGGCCACATTTTCAAGGCTATACGCTGCTTCATGACTACCACCCCTGTAGCTGAGTCCACGCTTACCAATTAACTTTATGACATTAACCACACGCTCCATAACTTGTCTTTTCTTCCTCACTTCCTCTCGGTGGGCTGACATTTGTTTGTCTCTCAGTAGGCTACTGATATCAGCTCTGCTTGCTCTCAGGAAATATGCATTTGCACTATCTCGATGCAACCCGCTTCTTTCATGCTCTTCAATTCTCTGGTGAACGTGCTTCCATGCCTGCATGCCTCCTTTCACAAAAGCATTGTCACTGGCAGGCTTGGCAAACATGAGACACAGCGAGCAATACAGAGAGTGCGATGATTCACAGTAAGTTAACCATTTCCTATTTGTTTCATCCTTGCTGTGGAATATGTTAGGAATGGCTTTCTTGGAAGTTTGTTGTGGGTGGTAAGAAAAAAATAAGTCAAAATCTTTTGGCTGAGGGCGAGCAAAATAATCGAAAGGCCTCTCTGTGTCAACTTCCTGTACTTCCTGTCGTTCCCTGTCTTTCTCCTCAGTTGCAATTTCCCTGCTGGACCCTGAATCTTCACTTGTCTTTTCGACCTCCTCAGCGTCTGCTGGTATTGAATAAGAGCCATCATAAGGATTAAACTTGTATCAATAACTATATGTAACAGTAACTTATTGAGAGAACATGAACATAGCTTGCTTATACTGTTGTCATTACACTTCCTTTGGTTTTGTTCAGTGTTTTCATAGTCATAGCCTATTGAAACAGTTTCCTCTGTACCTGCCAGTTCTGTCCTAGCAGTAGCACTGAGCTCTGCCTGCATCTCTCCCTCAGGGCCATCACCATCAGCGTCATCTGATAGTGTTACTGAATAAGGAGAACATGTAATCACATTAACAACTATTTATGAAATAACATTGTTCAAGAACATGTTTCAGGAATATTTTTGTCATCATTTATGTTGTTTTCAACTGTTCATACTGTAGTTTAAATCTCACTAATATCTAACATGTTCCACTGTGGACTGTTTGCCCTGTACCTGCCAGTTCCTCTGTGCTGGTGCTTGGTTCTCCCTGTGAAGGACCGGCACTGCTATTATCTCCACCTTTGCAAAGGAAAAACAATGAGGACCCCAACTTATTTTCAATTGACACACATGTCAGAGTACATTATAACTGTATAATGGCCTATTCAAGTTTACTTCACGTAGGCCAATGCCAATGTTGGTGGTTTTGAAAGAGATCCAGTACTATAGTTAATTATACAACACTTATTTGTATCACTTAGTTCAAGTTAGTTGACCCTGTATTTGCATGGCCTAATAACATACGTATTGTCTCCCCCTTTGTTGCAGTTATTCACTCACAGTATGGGGTATGTAGCCCCAGTTAGCTGCAGTCTAACGGTTATATTAGCCTATATATTTGCCTTGAGTAACATTAAGGACATGTTTGGGTTTTTTGTAGCCTCACAGTCTCAGTCACACAGGGTCTGCCACTAACATGACATTGGACTGAGAAACTGTTTTGTTGACAGTCAGTCGATGTGCACATTAGGCTACAATATAGAAAGAAATGTTGCTCATAATGTTGGCTAACTTACTTTCGGCTTCGTCATTCTGTACCATTCGGGGGGTTCTGAATAAATCTGTGATTTTAGGACATTTCGCTGCCTCCTCCTCGCGGGCTTTTTTCTTTTTCTCCCTTTCCCTCTCTGCACCACCTTTCCTCCTTTTTTTCGCAGGATGGGGGTCCATCCTTCCACAATAATGAAGCTTGCCACCGGCGTCAGTTCAGTCGGTCCAGTCCACACTAAATCAAATGGCAGCGCACACGGGTCTCGTGAGAAACGTCACATCTTCATTATTCTCCTGAAATGTAATTGTGCCCAATCGCTAGTCTGACAGGTGCGTGGTTCTCACTGCGCCTCATACCGGTGCAACTTTATTTTGGACACCTGCCTGCCGCATTCATGGATTTGGCCTGCAGTCACTGCATTTGGGCTGAATTAAACACGTATTATTTTACTCTTTTGTGTTTATTACAGGCCATGTCAGCAGCAGGCCAGATCATATTATGCCAGCGTTGCGTTCAAAAGACATTAAAAAAAAAAAATCTCAGGCGAGTAGGCCACTTAACAGGCCAGGCCATCGGGAAACCTCCCGGTCCTCCCGATGGCCAGTCCGGGAGACTTAAAGGATGCATACTTCCACGTACCCATCATCCCGCAACACAGGAAATTCCTGCGGTTTTCATTCCAGGGAATATCGTACCAGTACAACCGTCTGCCGTTCGGTTATTCCCTGGCTCCTCGCACCTTTTCAAAGTGTGTAGAGACGGCATTACAGCCGCTACACAGAGGAGGGATGAGCGTACTGTTTTACCTGGACGACCTGCTGCTGTTGGCTCGCTCCAGGGAGGAAGCGGCTTTACAGACGGGACAACTCATATCGCATCTGTCAAAGCTGGGTTTCATGATAAACTGGAAAAAGAGCTGTCCTCTTCCCTCCCAGAGTATTGTTTACCTGGGTGTGGAATTGAACTCAGCCCGCATGAGAGCGCGACTCTCACGGCAGAGAGTGGAGATGCTGACAGCTCTCCTTCGACGCGTCACACCCCGCAGCGTGGTGACGGCCCTCTCCGTGATGCGGCTGCTCGGCATGATGGCAGCCGATCACGGGGTGATTCCCCTGGGTCTCTTTCACATGAGGAGACTCGAGAGGTGGTTTATCCGCCTACGCATCGACCCCGTGCAACAGAAGAGGCGCATGGTGGTCATCCCTCTGTCCGTGGGTTCAGACTTAACCTATTGGAAAAGTCCCCACGTCCTGTCAGAGGGTGTGGCCCTGGGCAGAGTTATGTCACACATCTCGGTGTTCACAGACGCATCTCTCACTGGGTGGGAAGGAACGTGCATGTCGCAGGCAGTGGGGGGACAGTGGCCGGCTCACATGTCCTTCCACATAAACGTGCTGGAATTGATCTCCGTACGGAGAGTAATTCAGCACTTGTTTTCTGCAAGGGGTACGAAGACTCAGACCGGTATCACACGCACTGGCGCCTCAGTGGGATTTGGCTTTAGTGTTACGAGCACTAAGCAAAGCCCCATTTGAACCTTTAGAGCAGGTTCCCCTTAAAATGTTATCAGCCAAAGTAGTACTGCTTTTGGCTGTAATATCAGCAAAAAGGGTGAGTGATTTATCCGCTCTCTCTGTGGCCCCGTCATGCCTCCGGATCCAAGGGGATGGCAGTTCGGCTGTGTTACGTCCTAACCCAGCCTTTATGCCAAAGGTCATCACAAGCTCTTTTAGGTCAAGAGTGATCACCCTGGATGGGTTTTTTCCGCCTCTTCATAAATCGGAGGAAGAAGCCACATCTCATCTCCTCTGTCCGGTGCGCGCGCTGTCCTGCTATGTGGCGCGCACGGCGGCCTGGCGCCGTTCTCAGCGCCGTTCTCAGCGCCTGTTTGTGCACTATAGAGAGCGCTCGATCGGGCAACCTCTGTCGGCACAACGGCTGTGTCACAGGCATATGTCTCCTCTGGGGTGGAGCCCCCGGAGAATATCAAGGCACACTCCACCAGAGGAATTTCCTCCTCCACGGCGTTGCACGGAGGAATGTCAGTGGAAGATATTTGCACTGCTGCATCTTGGTCTTCCCCCTGTTCATTTATTCATTTTTATTTGAGGGATGTCTCCCATTCCTCTCTGACGCACCCTGTACTGGGTGTCCTGTCGGAGTGAGTGACGTCAGGGATCCAGCTGTGCGCCTCTCTCCTGCCTCTCGGCACGCAGAGAGCGGCCCCGTTATCCCTCTTATGAGGGAGGTTCCTTTTTCCTCTGACACACTTTGTACGGAGTGCCTGGTCAGAGTGAGTGACATCAGGGATCCAGCTGGGCGCTCTCCTACCTACCTGATACGCAGAGAGCTGCTGTTCCCCCTCTATGATCGCAGGACAAGGTGGGACCTTCCTCTCTACTTTCTCACAGCGGCCGGTATGTATTGTTCCCAGCCTTCACCCCGTCGGGAAGACAGGCATGTTTTGCTATGTTCCAGGGACGGTGATGCGCCATTACGCATGGCACAACAGGCAGGGGGGTGTTATTGAGCAGGTGTGTCTGTGCTTCTAGTGCCGGGCGGACCCAGTGGGGCGCAGACTACATCATGCTTCGCCCTTAACCCAATAGCGATAGCCTTAGAGGGCGAAGCCATATACGAAATAGAACTGAGGTTATACTGTAACCCCAGCTTCTATGAGTAAATGGCGCAGCCCTCTAAGTGCGGGGCCCCACTGGCTCTACGAATAGCTGAAGAAAAGTTATTTTGTATGGGAGCAGATTGCCGGCCCCCTTCCTATTTATACCGGAAGGAGGCCCGAGGGTGGGGCCCACCTAGCGGGTGGGCGTGGACTACAAGTGTTTCAGTGCTGCACGGGGGCGCAGGGGGATAACCCAATAGCGATAGCCTTAGAGGGCTGCGCCATTTACTCATAGAAGCTGGGGTTACAGTAGGTAACCTCAGTTCCTTATTTTGATTAAACAGACGTTAAGCTTCCCAATGGTGTGGTCTTCGTTTTGTGAAAAATATGATTACCTCACATATTTAGTTGCTGTTGTTGTCTTTTGTGATAGTTAAATTGCTCCTGCTGACTTGAGCCAGCCATTCTTTCCTCCTCTCTGTGTCAGTGGGGAAACTTTACATGTGTACTCCTTTCTCTGAGCGCTTGGAGCATCCCCCGGCAGCACAGCAAGGGGGAGACTATATGCCAGGACAACACGGAGGAAAAGGCACAGACAAACGGCATGATATGCTATTCAATGTTTATTGAATTCCATTTATTTACAATGGATGTTCCTAAAACAACACATTTAACATCCTCATCATGCTGCTGCTGCTAGTGCTTTGACTCATTGTGCTGTCAGTTGACAATCATTGATAGGCACCTGTGGGTCACCTGTCCTTTCTGAAAGTCATAAAGATTACATTAGTACTTTAGATTACTTGTGTCCTCAATTACCATGGGATTACTGAAACCACCATGAATTAAAGAAATGGTAGAAATGTATCTAATCAGAATTTTGAAACCTTCCTTCCCTCCCTCTAAATATATCAATAAACATTAGGATGTGATGCTCCTGACTACCATACAGGTTTAAGAAGATAATATTTGTTTTAAAGAATTCAAAGCAATAAACAACAGCAACAGGCTCTAACCAAGGCAACGTTAGCCTAACATGTATATGTTAACAGGTAAAATAGCTGTTCACACTATGTATATTTTCTACTTTCTACATTGTAATGCGATGTTATTTCTATTTAAGATGTTTACATTTTCGATTGTTTAATTCTAGTCTTTTAACTGTCTAATGTACAATGCCTCCTTGTCTTTTGCTGCTGCAGCGTAAACATTTCCCCAATTGGTATCAATAAAGTACTTCTTATTTTATCTTAATCCTCAAATATTAGCACATTTTACTTAAAAAACAACAACACATTGATGTAACTACATACACATATCGATATGTTGTATACATATTGCAAATCAAAACCTTTATTGACCACTAATTACCAAAAATTGCATTTCTATCCTGTTATTAATGCATTCAAATCGTGATTCAAATGGCCCGCCACGAATTTCCGGGAACTTTCTGAGTCTCTCTGAACCACGTGATGATCAAGCATTTTGGACTTCCGCTGTCGCAACCTTTATATATACAGTCTATGGCCTGAAGCCGTCAGTCCACAGTGACGAAGTTATCTTCGTCACAATCACAAATTACACATTTGTTTCAGGGGGCTTTACAGACTGTACAGCATGCAACACGCTCTGTTTTCAGACCCATGCAGTGCACAAGAAAAACTCCACAATTAACGGGTACAAATTAGAGAAAAGTCTGGGAGAGCAACTGAAGAGGGATCCCGCTACAAGACAGACAGACATGCAAAAGAGGTTGTGTGTACAGAATAAATCTGGATTATTTGAATGTATAATTCTAGCTGTAGTGTTTCTAGAAGCACTTGGATGTTTTTAAATGTCAATAAAAAAAGTGTGTCCTGTACTTGTTCAGTGTACTCTTACAATCTTGCATTAATGTTGAGTCATTAGGTGAAATTACATGAATTATTTTGAAATAGGAAGAGATTTTTCAATGAAAAACAGCAGAATTTAAAAAATAATATTTACATAAAATAGAAAAGGCTGTAAAATCCAATAAAAGAGGTCTGTCCTATTTGGCCATGTAGTCATAATAACTATTATGGATTGAAAGTCACTGAAACACAACTACTGAAACACAACTACTGAAAGCTAAAAATCTGACATAATTCTTTATTAAATATGTAAATCAATTCAGCTTATCTTGTCAGCATATCAGTCATTCCAGCATCATAAAGTAAAATGTTTATTTCGGACAGCCTTTTTAAAGTTATTATTCTCAAGAAACCAAAAGGTGTGCTGCTACCTTAAACCTTTCAACCCTCAGTCCAGGAATGGGTGGGGTGGTTTTACCTGGTGAGGTGGAGAAAAGAAAATGAAACCTAACACGTCAGCCCTTATGTCAACACAAGTCCTTAACAAGTAGTCTCTCGTTAGTGCTTTCAGCAGATTAGTCCTATAGTTTCTCGGGTCAGGGTTAGTTACAGGTTAGATGTACAATATTTTTCTGTTTTCATTTTAAACACGCAGGTAATAAGTTGTGGAGTCGAGGAACTGAAGAACGCACACTGTCAGAGGAGAAACATGTCTGCTGCAAGGTAAACAATATCGTTGAGACACTTTTGAACAGAAAAATACATTAAAGATTTATTTTGTAGTAAGTGTCATTTTAGCTATTTCTACTGTGTGTTTTATAATAGTAAATACACGTAGGAAGTAATGTTACAGCCTATCGTGTGATAAAAGGCAACAAACTGAAAAGTAGCCATAGCACGGTCTCTTTGTTGTAGTTTAGTTTCTTTACGTCACTCAATTTGTAGTTGCTTTTTGTCACGGTGACTCGTGCAGGTGAAGCAGAACTCTAACTTCGGTTCAACTTCAGTATTGAGTTTACCCTGAAGATAAAGACAGGCTCTTTCTTTTTGTCTTAATGTTCCGTCACAGCAGATCAACACCGACGCTCCTCAGCACAGAAATGGAGTTATTTGGTCAAATTATTTAGATATTTACCGCGGTGAAGTTAGCTTTAGGTTGGTCAATTGAAAGACATTCACGCCGGTTTCTGCTGCGTCTTTATACTGGACAAATAAGGCATTACAAAGTTTAATTTCTTTGCATACCTTCCATTTCATGTTTCAGTGACGTGCGGTGAGGTTCATGGCTGGTGAGGCACTGACTCTTTCAGAGTCAGATTTACAAATGTTATATTTTGACCTTAAAGGGGGGGTAGGTAAGTTTGAGAAACCGGCTCGAGATACACTTTTTGTTATATTCCATGGAATGCTCTTAACATCCCGATAGCAATGCATATCTTAAGTGCTTTGACAAAAAATCCATAAAAAAATTCATCTGTGGAAGCCGTAATACTGTAAAAAGTACGACCAATCCGTTTAGCCGGGCCAACGGATTGGATTGCCGTCCTGTCTGTCAGCCTTCCATCTCGTGCACGCACAAATGTATCTCGTGCCCTCATTGGGCGTGCCGTCATTGGGCGTGCATTGCAGCAGTACTTAAATGACTCGCCAGCAACAGGCGGCCACTTTCACCATGGCAGAGTTAGGTTCAACATCGTCTACTGGTGGCAAAAGAAATAATGTAACGGAGCAAATTAGGAACAAAAACAAAGTGGAAACTAGGAGAATTCAAACCAGAGTCAATATCGGAGTTGCTTTTCAACGATGGCGACAACTGATGCAACACACCTATGGGGGTTATTCCCTATCTTTATTCAAGAGCGTGGTATTTAAATTTGAGAGCATACTTTATGTATTTATTTCCCTCAAACCCTGTCCTCGCACTCAAATAGTGCCTGCTTGCACTTAGATTTGCTCTGCTTCTGCTCAAACTGTACGCTTGCACTCAGATATATTGCTGCTTACGGATTTTTTCTGCTCTCAGATTTATTCTCTGCGCGCTCGAAACTTTTGTGCAACAATCCTGTCAAAATCCCTCAACCAATAGGAGGCCAGGTGTCCTTGCGGGTGCGTTCGTTTTACTTATTACAGCGTCCCGTAAGGGCGGTTACTCTTTGGTTTGTCTTTGGTGCGATGACAGGGTTTGAGTGAAGGAAATCAATAAAGTATGCTCTCAAATGTAAATACCACGCTCTTGAATAAAGATAGGGAATAACCCCCATACACACCGAGTTGAAATCTGACGCCGTGGTCGCTCTTTTTCTCTTGGACAGGTTTTGTATGGTTTACAATTCCCCTGAACTATATAGCCAACCTAAGTCATGTGCGCGTTCATGTGTGTTGGAGGAGGTGCTCTGTAAGGAAGTCTGAAGGAAGGGGCGGATTCTTTTCGGCTGTGTACTTTCAAATTTTAGTGCACTCGAGCCGGTTTCTGAAACTTACCTACCCCCCCTTTAATCGAAATATTCAGTTATTTTCAAAAGCTTTTTTAGTCCGATGCTTCGATTCATTTTAAACAGACCGTTCAACAAAAGGATACCCAAAATCTAAATATTGGATTGTTCTTTCTTAGTAAGATCCCATTTTCATTACAATTGGGAATGAAGATGAAGTCCATGCTATCCTTCTGGACAACAATCTCTATTACTTTTTTGTAAAAGTCCTCCTTATCTTCCTGTAGTTTCAAAAGTCTAGTTTGTTGTTTGCGTCTACCGTCTCTGCGTAGATAGAATAACAGTAGCAACAAGAACCTGTGGGCTCACTTGCGCCCCCTTCAGTGCGGCAGAGGTTATGGCTGCCTCCCCTGGTGCTTTTTTCATTGCTGTTGTATGATGAGACCAGCGAGCCTAAATATCATATATACGTGAAATAAGTTATTTAGAGACTATGGATGGCGAGGATAAATGTAATAAAGGGATCTACAAACATTACATTGGTGACATACAGTGAGATGGTAACAGGCATGCGCACAGGGCCCGCTTTCCAGACAGTTTCTGTGGGGTGACGAATTCTGAGGTGAGGCAGATCTCATCTGTGCCTCACCTTACCCCACAGTAACTGTCTTGAGCACGCTCACAAAATAAGTGCCCGCGTTAAATTAGTGCCCGCTGCTCCAGCAAGTTACTGTGGGTTTACGAGAGGCAGAGGCTCTGCCTCACCTGAGGAAAATGTTTACATTAAAGGTCCCCTATTATACTGTTTTTCATCAATATATTATAGATCTCAGATATATACAAAATATGTCTCTGAAGTGTTTGGCTCCAAATACCAAACAGATTATTGTAGCATCCCATAAACCCCCTCTGTTTCAGCCCTGTTTCTAAAGTGCTGATTCTCTGTCTGTTACTTTAGATGAAAATAAAGAGCCACGCCCCACTGCGAGATATTTGGTTAAAAAGAACACAATGGTGCTCGAGGAGGAGATTCAGGTGATAAGGGGGGGGGGGGGGGGGTTACCTTGGTTGCTGATTGGCTAATGGTTACACAAGGGAAAAAATCGCTATGACATCATAAAGTGGCCAGATCTGATCAGCTTATTTTCGGACAGGTTTTTATAGAAATGGATCGGGACAAAAAGTGAGCCAATCTTTTATCCTGAAACTTTCAGAATGTTTTTACACAAAGGGGAGACATATTTATTTATAGAAGACATTAACAAGTGGATTTTGCATAATAGGTGACCTTTAATACATAAAAGTGCACAACAAAAGTCCTATCCATACTGATGAATGTGGACTAAATTTCATTAAATAATACATGTTTTTCTCTTGTTCATTGTACTTGTACAATTCTGCAGTGACATTAGTTTTAGCATAATGGCCATTGGCCACTTATATGAATCAGCATGGTGGTTTAGAAATAAGATAGTTTTGTTTCATAAAATGGTAATTTATTGATGGTCCTAAAGTAAAACCCTATGTTTAAGTGCGAGGGGTTTCGGATGTGAGCCAATCCTCCTCTGACTGTCAACAGTCTGTGTAAATGAGTAAGAAAACCATAATCAAGGGCTGTCGGTGTTTTTAAGAATAAGTTTGACCAGAGGCTTTGGGCCCATGGAATATTTGGTGGGGACACTTAAAGCTAGAGCTGGAGATATACGGTAGATCTTGTGATAAAAGACAGCAACAGCATAACGACAATTCAGTTTGAATTTGTTTTCCAATTTCACAAACTGAATGATGTTTTGTGTTATAGAAAGGACCTCCAGGAGGCCTTGTGCTGCTACACCGCAGACACCCTCATCGACATCGACACAGTGAAAGAATTCTGTGAGAAGAGTTCTAAATGGATACTAAAGAGGGAGAAAGAGTTGGATATGATGATTGACATCAAAACCAGGGCTGATAACATTGACCTCTGCATCGGCCATGTTACCCAGTCACAGACCAGAGGTAAAGCCTTTCTGCAATATATGAAGAGCAAGGTAACCCAGGTGACTGACAGCAGGCGAGCAGATCTGGAGGAGGAGCTGGCTGCTCTGCTGAAGTCCACTCTGGAAGGCCTGGGGGAGCTCGACTGCTTCCTGGATGCGGTGGAGAATCTGTCGGTCACCTCACTTCCTTTGTTCATGGAAGAGAACCAGGTGTTACATCTGCCAGGAGGGATCAGTCCTGTAACGGTTCAGGTTGTCATCATTGCTGCACGGAAGATCTGCCCTCACCTCCTCGAGTTTAAAAGAGTTGCAGACGCCTTCTTCTGCCCCAAACTTCAGAATGTGGAAGTGCTGGCATATCAGCTGGACAAATACATAAGGACCACCGAGAACATCTGTGAGAAGTTAGAGAAAAGGTAAAGAGGCATGTCCCTAAAATAATATGCACACTTTGCAAAATAAACATCTATTATAAAAAATATGTTCCTGTTTTTCACAGCTCCTTCTGTGACTTTTGCCTGAAGATGAACGACGATACACTGGTAGACCTCGATGTGGATTTGTCTGAAGATGACACAGAAAAGATGCTTCATCACATTAATCAGCTCGATGAACTCAGGTACGTTTAACACCTTTATGTGTTTTTTGTCAAAACAGCTGTGCAAGGTCTGATGAGTGAGGATAATGAAAACGATGACATGCAAACTAATATTATTAACTTGCTTGTTGTTTGTAGCATAGATAGACCAACACACATCTTTGTACAAATGTAAAGAATTCCCAAATGATTGACTAATGTCTTTGGTTAGCCACTAACTTTACCTACAACTTAATCAATTTAATAGCCAGACTTTGTTTTGTGAATACATTTCTGCAAAAATGCCTTCAAGCTCAAATGTACTATATGTTTAGTGGTAATTAGCCAACGTATATATTGTTACTGATCTTTCAATATGAATATTTACTGTATTGAAGCAAGTTATAATCAGTTTATATTGTGAGCTTATTTCACAGAAAAATTGTGTTATCAAATACGATACAGCAGGTACAGTATTTGAGTGTCTTGTATTGCATTTCATGAAGCAATCTGCATTATGCTTACCACAATGCCAAAAACACCTTTTAGATGATTTAATTAAATTGATTAAAGATTAAAATGTCATAGTTAAAATATAGAAAGTAGAAATTGAGATATTTATGTGGTTTCCTTTGTAACCTGGTCTCATGCTAATGTTTCAATAATAATTGTTATTTATTGTCACTACTTATTGATTTTCTGTCTAAACAATTCCTTGGCTACAATAAAACAACATGCGACAAGGCAAAATTAAGGCTTGTAAAACGTCTCCTGTTAAAAAAGGAATGATCAAAATCAGTTGACATTTTCAAATCTTCTAAATGTAATAATCAATATTTGATTTAGCAGCAACTCCTTGTTCAGCAGGATTAAATACTATTGTATGTTTTCATTTTCTTACTATTTAGTTTTTTTAATGTTGATTTTATTGCACTTTGTAGTCTCCTAATGTCTCACAAAAAGGAAATCCAATATTTGGATAATGTATTATGGGTTACATACTTACTTCTTGAGATTTATCATGTTATTTTCTATTTTTTTTATTTCTCTTTTCTCATCGTCAGGATGAACCAGAGCTTCCGAGTGGTGTTCTTGTATCAGGAAGAACCCTGCTCTAGCTTCATCAATGAGTTTAAAGAGCGACAGCCGAGGATGGAACAGTCTCTAAAGGACCTGGAGGAGCATGCTGTTCAGTTAGACCAGATGAATATGGGAGCAAAGATCTCCAGTGTGGCAGGCAGCTCAGTGGGGGCAGTAGGAGGTGTGCTCTCCATCATTGGTTTGGCTTTCATTCCTGTAACAGCTGGAGTGTCTTTGGCTCTAACATTGACCGGGGTAGGCATGGGAATTACAAGCGGAGTCAACAGCGCTGTCACCACCGCCACAGAGATTGGAGTAAACCATACATATCAGAGGAAAGCCAAAGAAGTGTTTGAGAGCTTAATGGAGGATGTGCAGATTTTCCAGGATTGTCTGGAGGAGGTCCCCAAAAAAGGAACAAGCGGGAAAGATATTGCTCTCGGCAAGTTGGTATATAGTGCTGGCACTATTGCAAAAGGTAGTGATTCATTTGTTGATGCAGCCTCCGCTTTCAAGGTGTTAAAAAGTGAAGAGCTGGTGGCAGATATCCCAGATATCGGTCAGGCAGCAGTCAAAGGGCCTCTTGCCCTCTCCAAAGCAGCTAGGGCCGGTCTCATCGGGCTCAATGCTCTGTTCCTCGGCATGGATATCTTCTTCATCTGTAAAGATAGCATGAGTCTGGCCAAAGGAAGTGAGACTGAATTTTCTAAGTTTATCAGAGCCAGAGCAGCACTTTGGAGATCGGAGGTGGACTCATGGCAGACGATCCATGACTTCCTCTGCGAAGGTTTGCAGACATCAAAAGAAAACAAAGCTATCCTGGAGATGCCATTTTATCCAGAAAGGAAGATGAAGAGACGCAGAAAAAACAAAATGGAAGATTTGTTTCCCATTTTGGAAGAAAAACAAAAACAGCTTTATTTAATACAGTAGTGAACACCAAACAAAGACACCTACTGAATTAGAGTTTTTTTTTCAAATCTGGATCTGAAATTTGTATAATCACATAATGAGATTCATGTAAACTGCTTACAGCTCACTGTTCACCACATGTATCTTTGAGGTCATTCACCTTTTTTCAAACCTGTTTCAATACAACGCATTTAAGAGAGGTTATTGCTATATGAAAAGGTTATATAAAAAACAATCAATCAATAAATCAATGACATTGTGTATTACATTACATGTTACTTGTTAGATGCTTTTATCCAAAGCGACTTACATACTCAATACTGTGGACAATCTCCACAGGAGCAATTTGGGGTGAAGTGTCTTGCCCGGGACACAACGACATGCTGACTGCAGTGGGGTTTGAACCTGTGCTCCCTTGATCCGAACACCAACACTCTATCCACTGCGCCACACCCCTCCTGTGTATGCAACCCAATACCACACATTACACATTTGTATCAGGGGGCTTTACAGACTGTACCCATACAACACGCTCTGTCTTCAGACCCATGCAGTGCACAAGAGAAACTCCACAATTAACGGGTAAAAATGAGAGAAACGTCCGGAAGCAACTAAAGAGGGATCAGAAGGACGGACAAATGTGCCAAAGATGTTGTATGTACAGAATAAATGAAGTACATTCTATAATTTGTATGATCTGCATTATTTGTATGTATAATTCTAACTATATTATTTTCTTGTACAAATGTATCAATAAAGTTTTAAATAGTTAAACATTGTTTCTGTTCATTTTAATAATGGTTTAATATATACAGTAGATATATATTTGAAAGCATTCCGATGCTATACTAGAATTATTTGAAATTATTTTCTCCAAGCTTTTCAATCACATCATCATATTTTATGCATTCGATCTCTCCTAATGATAATTTCGGCAGCTCATCACAGCCGGTAGTCAGTCAGAATCAGGTCAACCGGAGAAAGTTGAGTTACTAAACAACTCCAGCTTATGTCAATAACTTTGTAAGTCAAGGAAGCGAGTTGATAAAGGGTTTCTTTTGTTTGGTTATTCTTGAGTTTTTTTGTTTTGGGCAATTGACTTGTACTAGGCAATAATCATTTTTAAACATGTCTGCTGAAAGGTAAAGCATTGAGCCATGCACTTTTGCACAGAAAAATACATTGAAAACATTAACCTCGTAACAGCTAAGTGTCATAAAGTATGTGCACTATGAGTTTTGAAATATTAAATAAACTGAAGAAGTAATGTTAAAGCCTATTGTTTAACAAAGACAACAAATAGAGAAGTATCCATGTCACATCTGCATTTTTCTGTCTCTTTGTAGTGGCTATGTGAAGTTGATTAATACCTATCTCAGTGACAGGTGCAAGTGAAGCAGAACTCACAGGTCAAACTTCAGTACAACTTCAGCATTCAGTTAACTCGGCAGATAAAGAAAGGCTCTCTGACTTTTTGTCTTAATCTTTCTGCCACAGCAGATCATCAGCGACACGGCTCTTCATTGCTTAGTTGGTAGAACATATTGTGATTACGGCAGTGAAGTTAGTTTTAGGTTGGATATTCGAAAGACTTTCACTCTGGATCCAGCGGCGCCTGTATGGCGTTATATTTGTGCCTCTATCCTGAGCACGCAATTCTTTCACACACAGTGACGTCACGAGCTACCCACAATGCAACGCGCGCCATATATATATATATATATATAAATACGCCATTTTCCTGGAGGTGCAAATATCCTGGAGGTGCTAATATAAACAGCTAGCTAACGTAGCCAGGCAGAGCGCACTAGGTTTTTTTTCTGAATTAACGACCGAAGAAATCGCTGCATGTCTTCGGATTACATCTCTGGACTTGAGGGCAGACCCGGCGGCAGACATACGTCTCTGGGCGGGCATTTCATTTACCAGGGCGGGCCCACCCCGAAACTTACATATCCCGGGAAATCTGAATTGGCAACGGGGGGGGCCCTGTTAGACGCTCGTGAATTGTTGTTACGGAAACAGAGGGGTTTTATGTCATAGATTTTAGGTTGCCATAAGGCTGTTGACGGTCTTATTATAGGCTACATCCATTGGTTGGTTTGTGGCACATTTGTAACGCTGTGCCAACTTGGGCAAGCACGCAGGCAAACCTGAGGAGCGCACACAGGGTGGAGAGGTGGAGTGAGGTTGAGCCATGGAGAGAAAGGGAGAGAGAGAGAGATATTGAGCGAGGCAGAGAGCGTGTACAGCGGTCTGCTTGCGCACAGAGCCGGAGTTTGTGAGAGAGCCCGGCTTGAGAGTCAATTTCTCTTCAAAATATAATTGATTGCCAGCCTCCCTTGTCCCTGGCTGGCTTGCTTGCTCGTTGGTAACGTAACTGATGTCTTCTAATGTGCCTGCATCTGGCGCTGAGTTGCCATATTCCTTTCATGAACAACTTCCTGATATCCATTGTTGCAGATAAATATAAATGATAATAGCCAAACTAACCTAGCAAGAGTAAGCTGACAGGCTGCTGTGCCGCATCTCACTCAAAAACCCACACGACTCAACCCAGCGAAAAACCAGTCTCGCGCGCAGCCTTTCATTCAGAATTTCATAGCAAAATAAAAAAATGATATTAACTAATATTTCAACATAGTTTAAAACAAAAATAAATATTAGGACAAAGCCCTACAAATAACAACAATAAACATAATAATAAACAAATGTTGTATTCAGCCCTGATTAAAACAGCGGGCCCAAATCCTGGATGGGCGGGCCCGGCCCCATGGGGCCCGCCCATGACGCCGGGTCTGCTTGAGGGTGTGCTCTAGGTCGTTACCAGCGTAAACTAGAGCTGTGTGGGTTGTCGGATTGCTCTTACATACTGCCTGCAGATGTATGGAAAAACGATCCTCGAAAGTGGCCTTCGGTCGATTTTGGCAGCATCTACGTCTATCTTCTGGAAACACCAGGTGAATACCCCACTTGTCACAATAATATTATCATGCCAATGCATATATGTGGTATTTTAGAGGTGACTAGATATTGATTAAGGCAATAGACTATGATATTCTGCTTGCACCTCGCGTGAAATGGCAGATACCGGAAGTACGGTGTCGCACTCGGCCCCATACCCGTATGTGTGTGTGAAAGAATGAAACATGTTGAGCATAGAAAATGATATTGAGCGCACACTTGAACATTTTTGAGCACAGAGAAATATATTTTCTCTCATAAAACTCCTGCTCCGTGCGCAAGCAGACCGCTGCACGCGCTCTCTCTCCCCCGCTCGCTTGACCTCTCCAGCCTGTGCCCGCTCACGCCGCTCAGCTTTGCCTGCGCTCGCTCAAATTGTCACAGCGTTACAAATGTGCCACAAAACCAACCAATCGGAGAACTCGAGAAGGTCAATTCTGATTGGCTGGTCGTCTCCAATCATATCTTCTATCTGAGATGAGAGAGGGATTTTCGGTTGCCATCAGGCTGTTGACGTTCTTATTACACATCCATCGTTGACATTTACAGGACATGACAGACTCGAATGAAGAGAATAGCACGCCACAGTGTCAGGTGAGTTATACATTTCTAGTTTTCTGATATCACGTTATTTTTTGCAATGCCTGAGTTTGCTAGCCGGCAACATAGCTATAGGGGTAGTTTAAGCAAACCGCTAACAAACCGTAGCCTACATGTACATGAACCCTTCTGAGGTATTGATTACTTGCTGTAAGCATTAGAGGTCGCAGAATGACAAAACATGTTTCTCTCTCTATCACAATTTTGGGTTGACCAGAACCTGGACTAACTTCTGTTTCCTGTTCTACAATGGGCATAGAGCTTGCGTTAATTTTCAACCGGCACAGATGAGGCTAGGATACCGGATAAAGTTAGCAACACACGTTAACCATGAACAGCCTATTAATCCGTTCTTTTAATGTTATTTCTTCCAACGTTGTGGAATTAGAGAAAAGGGGCTTCTTAACGTGCTTTTATCCGGGGTGGAGGGAGTTACATATTAGTTAAATATAACATTGGGGCGTGTGATTGTAGTGGGTGGAGGTGGTGAAATTTTGGAGTTCAAGCTAGTATAATATAGTTAACGAACGTTACACAATAATAAGGAAGAGAGCTATTTGTGTGATACATCGCTATTGATATGGATTTACAGTGGATATTTGAGACTTCTAAACAGTAAACAAAAACGTAACTTATGGGTGAGTGTTTTTAGCAGAGCCATATAATGTCCTTGTGATTCTGTTGATTATTACCTGTCTGTATTATGTTGCAGCTCAGCTGATTTTGGATTGATGGCAAAGGGAGAGGGACTTAAGTGAGAGTGAAAACACAAGGTAAGTTTAAAATAGGTCAGCAATTTCCCATCCTATAGGTTGCTAGATGTATCTAACCCTTTCTCCTGTCTCCCTCTTTCAGCACAAGAACCCCACGGGGATTCAATGGAGCCTGAAGACCTGCAATGAGACCCTCACCCTGCACCTGAGTCTCAACTCCCAGAGTTTAGCAAGCCTCTCCCTGTTCTATTTCGTATATGGCTTCGCCCTCTAAGGCTATCGCTATTGGGTTATCCCCCTGCGCCCCCGCGCAGCACTGAAACACTTGTAGTCCACGCCCACCCGCTAGGTGGGCCCCACCCTCGGGCCTCCTTCCGGTATAAATAGGAAGGGGGCCCGGCAATCTGCTCCCTCTTTTCTTCAGCAACCAGCACAGTACTGAAGCACAGGAAAAGTCGAGTCATGAGCAACAACTGTGTCCGTGATTGTCCCTCATGTAAAACGGGGTACATCATGAGCTATGACTTACACGCGATATGCGAATCCTGCCTGGGGCCAGAGCCCTCGGACGCGGCTCTCAGCCAGCAGGTCGCTTGTTCGCATTGTGCCCGTCTCCCGTCAGCCGACAGGAAGCGAAGAGCGGACGCTCTAGCTGCTGTGGCTGAGGAGGACGATTGGCCCGTCCAGAACAGGGACGACAGCCTATCTCTGGAGCCGAGTGCGGGGCAGGAGTCGGACGACTCCTACCCCGTCTCCCTCCATGACTCGCCATGCGGCTCTCCCCTCCCCCCTCTCCCCCGGACGGGGGAGACGGGGTCGGAGCGAGGTACGGGTGTGGCGGCCGAGCACGCGGTCCCCTTCTCCGTTGCCACGGCGCTACCGGCGTTGGGTGGCATTATGCTGGAGCTGAAGGAGATCATCGGCAAAGCAGCAGCATGCAGAGGTCTCCCTGTTCCCCTAGGACGGGAGAGGGTGGCTCTGGACGACATGGCCGGAGTGTTTTCCCGGGTTCAGACGGACAGGAGTGACCCGATCTGGCCGCGCTTCCCCGCCATTAGGAGGTACCAGGAGGGGGCAGCGGCGAACCCGAGGACCCTGAGGGCTCCGGTGGCCACCTTTGTTCCCTTCACTAAGGTGGAGGGATTCACAGAGGAGGGTTTCCCAACCACCCCCGCTCTGGAGCCGAGCTTGACAGCGTTCTTTGGGGTTAGGCAGGCCAACTTGATCGCAGGACGGCGCCCTATGTTGGCCTCCCCCAAGGACCAGTATGTCGCCCGCCAGGCTGACCGGGCGCAACAATGTGCGTTTCAGGCGTCTGCGGCGGCAAACAACATCGCGTTTGCTGGCCAACTCGGTGGTTACGCTGGTGGAGCGGTCCACCACCGTGGCACCAGAGGAGGCGGAGGAGATCGGCAAGGCGGCCAGCACGGCACTCACGCTGTGCGCAGCCGTGGCGGTCTCCCAGGCGAGGATCGCAGCATGGATGACGCAGATCCAGCGCCACCTCTGGCTGCAACAGGCGGCTGTTACAGAGCCAGCCAGGAAGGTCCTGCTGGACGCTCCGATCAGAGTCCATGAAGGCGGCAGCGGAGCTGATATCCCAGCACGTCGCTGCCAGCACGTCGGCTGGCTCCAGCCTGCGGCGAAGCCTCAGCGGCACCAGCGGCAGCAGCAGCAGCAGCAGCGGCCAACCCGGCCACAGCGACAGGCAGAGAGACGCTCACAGCAACCGCAGCCGAGGCGTCAGACTCGTCCGTCGGCGGCGACAGGGGCACCGTCCCGCGCCTCCGCCCCCCCACCAGCAGAGAGGGGGGGTCAAAAGGGAGTGAGGTACTCCCGTTCGTCGTCTGCTCCACGAGACCCGCCGAGGAAACAGAGCCGGCCTTGACGGTTTGGGGGGGAGTGTGAGGAAAATAAAAGAAGCTTATTTCCCAACATGTTGTCTGAGTCATCAGTTTCAAATGTGTTTCACATATCCCCCACTCTGGGTGAACCAGCTGCCTATGACCTATCGGTTAATAGCCAGCAGGGTTCGTTACAAAAGCCTGCACATTGTAATCTATCGATTAATAAGCTGCAGAGCGCGGTAACTACGCCAGCTGCCTCCAATTTGTTGATTAGTAGGCAGCAGGGTTCGCTGCAGAGGCCTGGTGGTTATAACTTTTCGGTTATTAAACCACAGACCTCGCGGCATTCCTCTGTCCGAGATACGCCACCTACACACGGTCACAATAAGCCCATGAGCACCGTGGTAACGCCTCATGTGGATGTCACTGCACACACCTCCACTCATCCTCTGAGCGTGTACGCGCCTCATGATGAGAGTCGGAGTGAAATGCAGCGTGTGGAGGCTTCCTCACAGCCCTTTCGCTCTAGGCCCACCTTGGGTTGCCTCACGGGCAGCGGCGGCGAGGGCTCTGGCATGGCTCGTCGTCATGACGACCACAACACATCTCGAGCATGTGCGCCCGCTCTCAGAGTGTTTCTCGGAGTGGCAGCGCGTGTGTCTGATGGACAGATGGATGAGCAGGCTGATCAGCAGAGGGTACACCCTGCAGTTCGCCTCCCCCCCCCACAGTTCAACGGGATACAGGAGACACGCCTGTCACCCCGAGAACAGTGTCTTGCGCTCCAAGCAGAGCTACGGGAACTCCTGTTGAAAGAGGCTATTTCCAGGGTTCCCCAAGAGGAAGAAAATCAGGGGTATTACTCCCGCTATTTTCTTATCCCGAAAAAGACGGGGGGAATGAGACCCATCCTCGATCTGTCAGCTTTCAACAAGGCAATAATGAAAAGGCCTTTTCACATGCTGACGGTCAAAAAGGTGCTAGAGTGTGTTCACCAGGGAGACTGGTTCACCTCTATAGACCTAAAGGATGCATACTTCCATGTACCCATCATCCCGCAACACAGGAAATTCCTGCGGTTTTCATTCCAGGGAATATCGTACCAGTACAACCGTCTGCCGTTCGGTTATTCCCTGGCTCCTCGCACCTTTTCAAAGTGTGTAGAGACGGCATTACAGCCGCTACACAGAGGAGGGATGAACGTACTGTTTTACCTGGACGACCTGCTGCTGTTGGCTCGCTCCAGGGAGGAAGCGGCTTTACAGACGGGACAACTCATCTGTCAAAGCATGGGTTTCATGATAAACTGGAAAAAGAGCTGTCATCTTCCCTCCCAGAGTATTGTTTACCTGGGTGTGGAATTGAACTCAGCCCGCATGAGAGCGCGACTCTCACGGCAGAGAGTGGAGATGCTGACAGCTCTCCTTCGACGCGTCACACCCCGCAGCGTGGTGACGGCCCTCTCCGTGATGCGGCTGCTCGGCATGATGGCAGCCGATCACGGGGTGATTCCCCTGGGTCTCCTTCACATGAGGAGACTCCAGAGGTGGTTTATCCGCCTACGCATCGACCCCGTGCGACAGAAGAGGCGCATGGTGGTCATCCCTCTGTCCGTGGGTTCAGACTTAACCTATTGGAAAAGTCCCCACGTCCTGTCAGAGGGTGTGGCCCTGGGCAGAGTTATGTCACACATCTCGGTGTTCACAGACGCATCTCTCACAGGGTGGGGAGGAACGTGCATGTCGCAGGCAGTGGGGGGACAGTGGCCGGCTCACATGTCCTTCCACATAAACGTGCTGGAATTGATCTCCGTACGGAGAGTAATTCAGCATTTTGCCCCGTTGCTGCAGAATCAGACAACAGAGCCGCGGCAGCCTACGTCAATCGCCAGGGCGGTGTACGCTCAGCGCAGCTTCTGAACATAGCCAGACGGCTGTTGATCTGGGCGCGCGCACACTTGCTCTCCATCAGAGCACTGTATGTGGCCGGCGAATTGAACAAAGGGGCAGACCTCATGTCCAGAGGAGGTCCTCGCCAGGGGGACTGGAGCCTCCATCCCGAGCTGATCGCCCAGGTTTGGAGCCGGTTCGGGAGGGCGGAGGTGGATCTGTTCGCCGCACGCGGGAACGCGCAATGCGCCCTCTGGTTCTCCCTGTCAGCATGGGACCACTCCCCCCTGGGGGTGGACGCGTTCGCACATCGGCCATGGCCCAGGGGACTGCTGTACGCTTTCCCACCAGTCCCGCTGATTCCTCGGTTCCTGGACCGAGTGCAGGAGGAGCGGCTGTCTGTCAGTGATCCTAATTGCCCCGGATCGCACGGGAGCTTCCTGGTTTTCATGCCTACAGCGTACGCTGTCAGGCACGCCGTGGGAAATTCCGTGGCGCGGGGACGCTCTCTCGCAGGTGGAGGGAGCGATCTACAGTCACCCAGTGATAGGCCAGCACTTATGGGCATGGCCCCTGAACGGGAACACTTAGAGAGGTTGGGTCTCTCTCAAGATGTTGTACGCACCATCCAGGGAGCCAGGGCCGCGTCTACCAGAGCGTCCTACACAGCCAAGTGGGCAGCGTTCCAGCGTTGGTGTGTAGAAAGAAGCCTGGACCCCATTACGTGCCCCCTGCCTCACGTGCTGTCATTCCTCCAGCTGTTGTTGGACAGGAATTTGGCGTTCAGCACAATCAAGGTATATGCGGCTGCCATATCATTTTGTCACGTGGGTTTCGTCACCCCCTGACGAAACGTTTTCTGCAAGGGGTACGAAGACTCAGACCGGTATCACACGCACTGGCGCCTCAGTGGGATTTGGCTTTGGTGTTACGAGCACTAAGCAAAGCCCCATTTGAACCTTTAGAGCAGGTTCCCCTTAAAATGTTATCAGCCAAAGTAGTACTGCTTTTGGCTCTAATATCAGCAAAAAGGGTGAGTGATTTATCCGCTCTCTCTGTGGCCCCGTCATGCCTCCGGATCCAAGGGGATGGCAGTTCGGCTGTGTTACGTCCTAACCCAGCCTTTATGCCAAAGGTCATCACAAGCTCTTTTAGGTCAAGAGTGATCACCCTAGATGGGTTTGTTCCGCCTCCTCATAAATCGGAGGAAGAAGCCACATCTCATCTCCTCTGTCCGGTGCGCGCGCTGTCCTGCTATGTGGCGCGCACGGCGGCCTGGCGCCGTTCTCAGCGCCGTTCTCAGCGCCTGTTTGTGCATTATAGAGAGCGCTCGATCGGGCAACCTCTGTCGGCACAACGGCTGTCACACTGGCTGTGTGAGGCTGTGTCACAGGCATATGTCTCCTCTGGGGTGGAGCCCCCGGAGAATATCAAGGCACACTCCACCAGAGGAATTTCCTCCTCCACGGCGTTGCACGGAGGAATGTCAGTGGAAGATATTTGCACTGCTGCATCTTGGTCTTCCCCCTGTTCATTTATTCATTTTTATTTGAGGGATGTCTCCCATTCCTCTCTGACGCACCCTGTACTGGGTGTCCTGTCGGAGTGAGTGACGTCAGGGATCCAGCTGTGCGCCTCTCTCCTGCCTCTCGGCACGCAGAGAGCGGCCCCGTTATCCCTCTTATAGGAGGGAGGTTCCTTTTTCCTCTGACACACTTTGTACGGAGTGCCTGGTCAGAGTGAGTGACGTCAGGGATCCAGCTGGGCGCTCTCCTACCTGTCTGATACGCAGAGAGCTGCTGTTCCCCCTCTATGATCGCAGGACAAGGTGGGACCTTCGTCTCTACATTCTCACAGCGGCCGGTATGTATTGTTCCCAGCCTTCACCCCGTCGGGAAGACAGGCATGTTTTGCTATGTTCCAGGGACGGTGATGCGCCATTACGCATGGCACAACAGGCAGGGGGTGTTATTGAGCAGGTGTGTCTGTGCTTCTAGTGCCGGGCGGACCCAGTGGGGCGCAGACTACATCATGCTTCGCCCTTAACCCAATAGCGATAGCCTTAGAGGGCGAAGCCATATACGAATAGAACTGAGGTTATACTGTAACCCAGCTTCTATGAGTAAATGGCGCAGCCCTCTAAGTGCGGGGCCCCACTGGCTCTACGAATAGCTGAAGAAAAGTTATTTTGTATGGGAGCAGATTGCCGGGCCCCCTTCCTATTTATACCGGAAGGAGGCCCGAGGGTGGGGCCCACCTAGCGGGTGGGCGTGGACTACAAGTGTTTCAGTGCTGCACGGGGGCGCAGGGGGATAACCCAATAGCGATAGCCTTAGAGGGCTGCGCCATTTACTCATAGAAGCTGGGGTTACAGTAGGTAACCTCAGTTCCTTATTTTGATTAAACAGACGTTAAGCTTCCCAATGGTGTGGTCTTCGTTTTGTGAAAAATATGATTACCTCACATCAGAGATGTTCACAAGTCTTTTTTTGCAAGTCCAAGTCAAGTCTCAAGTCTTTGGTCATGAGTCCAAGTCAAGTCTCAAGTCTTTGTGGGGTGAGACTTGATCAAGTCTCAAGTCTTTGGTCACGAGTCCAAGTCAAGTCTCAAGTCTTTGGCCACGAGTCCAAGTCAAGTCTCAAGTCTTTGTGGGGTGAGACTTGATCAAGTCTCAAGTCTTTGGTCACGAGTCCAAGTCAAGTCTCAAGTCTCTAAAAAATAAAAGTCTCATGTCTCTTCTGGTTGTAATAAGCCTTCTATTGTCTGCTGCTATCCAGTCTGTTAAGAATACTGCACAGCTATATCTAATAAATTCAAAGCATTTACTGTATTATTATCACTCCTATATCTATTAGCATACAGTATCAGTACTGATTAGTTGTTTGTTATATGATCACTTTAAACAGGCTATTGCAATGCAATATGAGGACACTTTAGCTAAATGCAAACAACTTATAAGCAAAACACTTCAGAATCAGAAATCAGTATCACAAATACTTTATTAATTCCCCGCAGGGAAACTGTGTTAAAAGTAAACATTTGTTCTGTGCCATTTGCAACTAAAAAACTATTGCTGCAATATTATCTGAAATATACTGAACTGGTGATATTAAAACATGACCTGTTCCAAAAGAGATATCTACCATTAACACCATTTACCAGCCAAATGCTGGTAAATCATGCAAGTGGCTGGTACTGTATGTTGCACGCACCAGCCAAAAATAACAATGACAATCTATTGAGTGGCTGGTAACATTTCAACATTAGCTAGGCTAGCCATTTGGCCAGTGGACAAAAATGTTAAAATTTGACCTCTGCAACCGTATTGTTTAATTACACTGGGTCTCTAATTACATCTTTCAAGTCTACTATAAATAAACATATTCCTCTATCCTCTCACTCAAACCCAGTGTAATGGTAACCTGATAAACCTGTAACATTAACGTTACGTGGTCAACAATAAACCTGTAACCTGCCTATAAACCGACAGATGTATTTATGTATGTAACTATGTATTTTTCTACGTTTAACGTTAGCCAGTAGATGGTGGCAGCGGAACGTAATGATTAACGTTACCGACCTTTTTTATGTCATGTCAAGAGTTGGATGTCAACGCCACTCAACGCAAACAAGTGTGACAAGCAAACATTCACTCATCTTTTCAAATATTCAGTTACAAAGCTAGTAGCAAGCTAAGTTAACATTACATAGCTGATGCTGAGCTAAACACGTTTGCTAACCGTCCATATGCGTTAATGTGACTGAGCTCTCCGGGTGAGTTTTCAAGTGCCTGATGAAATTTGACGTTGTTGCAACAGCATCCTTGATTTTAATATTGCAGACTTTGCAGTGTGCGCTCCTTTTGTTGGTGCCGCCGGCGTTTTGTTCGAAGTTTTTATAGTTGAACATAATTAGAAGCGGTACAGCTGCAGGTGTGCCGCCGGTCGCCATGGTGTTACCATGATGTTAATGTTAAATGTGGGGTAGGTAAGTTTGAGAAACCGGCTCGAGATACACTTTTTGTTATATTCCATGGAATGCTCTTAACATCCCGATAGCCGGCCCGGCTAAAATAACTGGATGGCCTACCTGCCTGTCAGCCTCCCATCGGGGCACAAACTTATCTCGTGGCCTCATTGGTCATGTGCGCGTTCGTGTGTGTTGGAGGAGGGGCTCTGTGAGGAAGTAGCAGATTTTCTCCGGTTGTGTATTTTCAAATTCTAGCGATCTCGAGCCGGTTTCTCAAACTTACCTACCCCACCTTTAATACGCCAAAAATAGAAAACACAATGATTGTTCACGAGTCCCAAAACACGAGTCCAAGTCGAGTCCGAAGTCTTTTGAGCAGGAGTCCAAGTCAAGTCTGAAGTCTCTGTGTGTGCGACTTAAGTGCGACTCGAGTCCGAGTCACAAACTCGAGTCCCCATCTCTGCCTCATATATTTAGTTGCTGTTGTTGTCTTTTGTGATAGTTAAATTGCTCCTGCTGACTTGAGCCAGCCATTCTTTCCTCCTCTCTGTGTCAGTGGGGAAACTTTACATGTGTACTCCTTTCTCTGAGCGCTTGGAGCATCCCCCGGCAGCACAGCAAACCATGGGGGAGACTATATGCCAGGACAACACGGAGGAAAAGGCACAGACAAACGGCATGATATGCTATTCAATGTTTATTGAATTCCATTTATTTACAATGGATGTTCCTAAAACAACACATTTAACATCATCATCATGCTGCTGCTGCTAGTGCTTTGACTCATTGTGCTGTCAGTTGACAATCATTGATAGGCACCTGTGGGTCACCTGTCCTTTCTGAAAGTCATAAAGATTACATAGATTACTTGTGTCCTCAATTACCATGGGATTACTGAAACCACCATGAATTAAAGAAATGGTAGAAATGTATCTAATCAGAATTTTGAAACCTTCCTTCCCTCCCTCTAAATATATCAATAAACATTAGGATGTGATGCTCCTGACTACCATACAGGTTTAAGAAGATAATATTTGTTTTAAAGAATTCAAAGCAATAAACAACAGCAACAGGCTCTAACCAAGGCAACGTTAGCCTAACATGTATATGTTAACAGGTAAAATAGCTGTTAACACTATGTATATTTTCTACTTTCTACGTTGTAATGCTATGTTATTTCTATTTAAGATGTTTACATTTTCGATTGTTTAATTCTAGTATTTTAACTGTCTAATGTACAATGCCTCCTTGTCTTTTGCTGCTGCAGCGTAAACATTTCCCCAATTGGTATCAATAAAGTACTTCTTATTTTATCTTAATCCTCAAATATTAGCACATTTTACTTAAAAAAAACAAACACATTGATGTAACTACATACACATATCGATATGTTGTATACATATTGCAAATCAAAACCTTTATTGACCACTAATTACCAAAAATTGCATTTCTATCCTGTTATTAATGCATTCAAATCGTGATTCAAATGGCCCGCCACGAATTTCCGGGAACTTTCTGAGTCTCTCTGAACCACGTGATGATCAAGCATTTTGGACTTCCGCTGTCGCAACCTTTATATATACAGTCTATGGCCTGAAGCCGTCAGTCCACAGTGACGAAGTTATCTTCGTCACAATCACAAATTACACATTTGTTTCAGGGGGCTTTACAGACTGTACAGCATGCAACACGCTCTGTTTTCAGACCCATGCAGTGCACAAGAAAAACTCCACAATTAACGGGTACAAATTAGAGAAAAGTCTGGGAGAGCAACTGAAGAGGGATCCCGCTACAAGACAGACAGACATGCAAAAGAGGTTGTGTGTACAGAATAAACCTGCATTATTTGAATGTATAATTCTAGCTGTAGTGTTTCTAGAAGCACTTGGATGTTTTTAAATGTCAATAAAAAAAGTGTGTCCTGTACTTGTTCAGTGTACTCTTACAATCTTGCATTAATGTTGAGTCATTAGGTGAAATTACATGAATTATTTTGAAATAGGAAGAGATTTTTCAATGAAAAACAGCAGAATTTAAAAAATAATATTTACATAAAATAGAAAAGGCTGTAAAATCCAATAAAAGAGGTCTGTCCTATTTGGCCATGTAGTCATAATAACTATTATGGATTGAAAGTCACTGAAACACAACTACTGAAACACAACTACTGAAAGCTAAAAATCTGACATAATTCTTTATTAAATATGTAAATCAATTCAGCTTATCTTGTCAGCATATCAGTCATTCCAGCATCATAAAGTAAAATGTTTATTTCGGACAGCCTTTTTAAAGTTATTATTCTCAAGAAACCAAAAGGTGTGCTGCTACCTTAAACCTTTCAACCCTCAGTCCAGGAATGGGTGGGGTGGTTTTACCTGGTGAGGTGGAGAAAAGAAAATGAAACCTAACACGTCAGCCCTTATGTCAACACAAGTCCTTAACAAGTAGTCTCTCGTTAGTGCTTTCAGCAGATTAGTCCTATAGTTTCTCGGGTCAGGGTTAGTTACAGGTTAGATGTACAATATTTTTCTGTTTTCATTTTAAACACGCAGGTAATAAGTTGTGGAGTCGAGGAACTGAAGAACGCACACTGTCAGAGGAGAAACATGTCTGCTGCAAGGTAAACAATATCGTTGAGACACTTTTGAACAGAAAAATACATTAAAGATTTATTTTGTAGTAAGTGTCATTTTAGCTATTTCTACTGTGTGTTTTATAATAGTAAATACACGTAGGAAGTAATGTTACAGCCTATCGTGTGATAAAAGGCAACAAACTGAAAAGTAGCCATAGCACGGTCTCTTTGTTGTAGTTTAGTTTCTTTACGTCACTCAATTTGTAGTTGCTTTTTGTCACGGTGACTCGTGCAGGTGAAGCAGAACTCTAACTTCGGTTCAACTTCAGTATTGAGTTTACCCTGAAGATAAAGACAGGCTCTTTCTTTTTGTCTTAATGTTCCGTCACAGCAGATCAACACCGACGCTCCTCAGCACAGAAATGGAGTTATTTGGTCAAATTATTTAGATATTTACCGCGGTGAAGTTAGCTTTAGGTTGGTCAATTGAAAGACATTCACGCCGGTTTCTGCTGCGTCTTTATACTGGACAAATAAGGCATTACAAAGTTTAATTTCTTTGCATACCTTCCATTTCATGTTTCAGTGACGTGCGGTGAGGTTCATGGCTGGTGAGGCACTGACTCTTTCAGAGTCAGATTTACAAATGTTATATTTTGACCTTAAAGGGGGGGTAGGTAAGTTTGAGAAACCGGCTCGAGATACACTTTTTGTTATATTCCATGGAATGCTCTTAACATCCCGATAGCAATGCATATCTTAAGTGCTTTGACAAAAAATCCATAAAAAAATTTCATCTGTGGAAGCCGTAATACTGTAAAAAGTACGACCAATCCGTTTAGCCGGGCCAACGGATTGGATTGCCGTCCTGTCTGTCAGCCTTCCATCTCGTGCACGCACAAATGTATCTCGTGCCCTCATTGGGCGTGCCGTCATTGGGCGTGCATTGCAGCAGTACTTAAATGACTCGCCAGCAACAGGCGGCCACTTTCACCATGGCAGAGTTAGGTTCAACATCGTCTACTGGTGGCAAAAGAAATAATGTAACGGAGCAAATTAGGAACAAAAACAAAGTGGAAACTAGGAGAATTCAAACCAGAGTCAATATCGGAGTTGCTTTTCAACGATGGCGACAACTGATGCAACACACCTATGGGGGTTATTCCCTATCTTTATTCAAGAGCGTGGTATTTAAATTTGAGAGCATACTTTATGTATTTATTTCCCTCAAACCCTGTCCTCGCACTCAAATAGTGCCTGCTTGCACTTAGATTTGCTCTGCTTCTGCTCAAACTGTACGCTTGCACTCAGATATATTGCTGCTTACGGATTTTTTCTGCTCTCAGATTTATTCTCTGCGCGCTCGAAACTTTTGTGCAACAATCCTGTCAAAATCCCTCAACCAATAGGAGGCCAGGTGTCCTTGCGGGTGCGTTCGTTTTACTTATTACAGCGTCCCGTAAGGGCGGTTACTCTTTGGTTTGTCTTTGGTGCGATGACAGGGTTTGAGTGAAGGAAATCAATAAAGTATGCTCTCAAATGTAAATACCACGCTCTTGAATAAAGATAGGGAATAACCCCCATACACACCGAGTTGAAATCTGACGCCGTGGTCGCTCTTTTTCTCTTGGACAGGTTTTGTATGGTTTACAATTCCCCTGAACTATATAGCCAACCTAAGTCATGTGCGCGTTCATGTGTGTTGGAGGAGGTGCTCTGTAAGGAAGTCTGAAGGAAGGGGCGGATTCTTTTCGGCTGTGTACTTTCAAATTTTAGTGCACTCGAGCCGGTTTCTGAAACTTACCTACCCCCCCTTTAATCGAAATATTCAGTTATTTTCAAAAGCTTTTTTAGTCCGATGCTTCGATTCATTTTAAACAGACCGTTCAACAAAAGGATACCCAAAATCTAAATATTGGATTGTTCTTTCTTAGTAAGATCCCATTTTCATTACAATTGGGAATGAAGATGAAGTCCATGCTATCCTTCTGGACAACAATCTCTATTACTTTTTTGTAAAAGTCCTCCTTATCTTCCTGTAGTTTCAAAAGTCTAGTTTGTTGTTTGCGTCTACCGTCTCTGCGTAGATAGAATAACAGTAGCAACAAGAACCTGTGGGCTCACTTGCGCCCCCTTCAGTGCGGCAGAGGTTATGGCTGCCTCCCCTGGTGCTTTTTTCATTGCTGTTGTATGATGAGACCAGCGAGCCTAAATATCATATATACGTGAAATAAGTTATTTAGAGACTATGGATGGCGAGGATAAATGTAATAAAGGGATCTACAAACATTACATTGGTGACATACAGTGAGATGGTAACAGGCATGCGCACAGGGCCCGCTTTCCAGACAGTTTCTGTGGGGTGACGAATTCTGAGGTGAGGCAGAGCTCATCTGTGCCTCACATTACCCCACAGTAACTGTCTTGAGCACGCTCACAAAATAAGTGCCCGCGTTAAATTAGTGCCCGCGCTCCAGCAAGTTACTGTGGGTTTACGAGAGGCAGAGGCTCTGCCTCACCTGAGGAAAATGTTTACATTAAAGGTCCCCTATTATACTGTTTTTCATCAATATATTATAGATCTCAGATATATACAAAATATGTCTCTGAAGTGTTTGGCTCCAAATACCAAACAGATTATTGTAGCATCCCATAAACCCCCTCTGTTTCAGCCCTGTTTCTAAAGTGCTGATTCTCTGTCTGTTACTTTAGATGAAAATAAAGAGCCACGCCCCACTGCGAGATATTTGGTTAAAAAGAACACAATGGTGCTCGAGGAGGAGATTCAGGTGATAAGGGGGGGGGGGGGGGGGTTACCTTGGTTGCTGATTGGCTAATGGTTACACAAGGGAAAAAATCGCTATGACATCATAAAGTGGCCAGATCTGATCAGCTTATTTTCGGACAGGTTTTTATAGAAATGGATCGGGACAAAAAGTGAGCCAATCTTTTATCCTGAAACTTTCAGAATGTTTTTACACAAAGGGGAGACATATTTATTTATAGAAGACATTAACAAGTGGATTTTGCATAATAGGTGACCTTTAATACATAAAAGTGCACAACAAAAGTCCTATCCATACTGATGAATGTGGACTAAATTTCATTAAATAATACATGTTTTTCTCTTGTTCATTGTACTTGTACAATTCTGCAGTGACATTAGTTTTAGCATAATGGCCATTGGCCACTTATATGAATCAGCATGGTGGTTTAGAAATAAGATAGTTTTGTTTCATAAAATGGTAATTTATTGATGGTCCTAAAGTAAAACCCTATGTTTAAGTGCGAGGGGTTTCGGATGTGAGCCAATCCTCCTCTGACTGTCAACAGTCTGTGTAAATGAGTAAGAAAACCATAATCAAGGGCTGTCGGTGTTTTTAAGAATAAGTTTGACCAGAGGCTTTGGGCCCATGGAATATTTGGTGGGGACACTTAAAGCTAGAGCTGGAGATATACGGTAGATCTTGTGATAAAAGACAGCAACAGCATAACGACAATTCAGTTTGAATTTGTTTTCCAATTTCACAAACTGAATGATGTTTTGTGTTATAGAAAGGACCTCCAGGAGGCCTTGTGCTGCTACACCGCAGACACCCTCATCGACATCGACACAGTGAAAGAATTCTGTGAGAAGAGTTCTAAATGGATACTAAAGAGGGAGAAAGAGTTGGATATGATGATTGACATCAAAACCAGGGCTGATAACATTGACCTCTGCATCGGCCATGTTACCCAGTCACAGACCAGAGGTAAAGCCTTTCTGCAATATATGAAGAGCAAGGTAACCCAGGTGACTGACAGCAGGCGAGCAGATCTGGAGGAGGAGCTGGCTGCTCTGCTGAAGTCCACTCTGGAAGGCCTGGGGGAGCTCGACTGCTTCCTGGATGCGGTGGAGAATCTGTCGGTCACCTCACTTCCTTTGTTCATGGAAGAGAACCAGGTGTTACATCTGCCAGGAGGGATCAGTCCTGTAACGGTTCAGGTTGTCATCATTGCTGCACGGAAGATCTGCCCTCACCTCCTCGAGTTTAAAAGAGTTGCAGACGCCTTCTTCTGCCCCAAACTTCAGAATGTGGAAGTGCTGGCATATCAGCTGGACAAATACATAAGGACCACCGAGAACATCTGTGAGAAGTTAGAGAAAAGGTAAAGAGGCATGTCCCTAAAATAATATGCACACTTTGCAAAATAAACATCTATTATAAAAAATATGTTCCTGTTTTTCACAGCTCCTTCTGTGACTTTTGCCTGAAGATGAACGACGATACACTGGTAGACCTCGATGTGGATTTGTCTGAAGATGACACAGAAAAGATGCTTCATCACATTAATCAGCTCGATGAACTCAGGTACGTTTAACACCTTTATGTGTTTTTTGTCAAAACAGCTGTGCAAGGTCTGATGAGTGAGGATAATGAAAACGATGACATGCAAACTAATATTATTAACTTGCTTGTTGTTTGTAGCATAGATAGACCAACACACATCTTTGTACAAATGTAAAGAATTCCCAAATGATTGACTAATGTCTTTGGTTAGCCACTAACTTTACCTACAACTTAATCAATTTAATAGCCAGACTTTGTTTTGTGAATACATTTCTGCAAAAATGCCTTCAAGCTCAAATGTACTATATGTTTAGTGGTAATTAGCCAACGTATATATTGTTACTGATCTTTCAATATGAATATTTACTGTATTGAAGCAAGTTATAATCAGTTTATATTGTGAGCTTATTTCACAGAAAAATTGTGTTATCAAATACGATACAGCAGGTACAGTATTTGAGTGTCTTGTATTGCATTTCATGAAGCAATCTGCATTATGCTTACCACAATGCCAAAAACACCTTTTAGATGATTTAATTAAATTGATTAAAGATTAAAATGTCATAGTTAAAATATAGAAAGTAGAAATTGAGATATTTATGTGGTTTCCTTTGTAACCTGGTCTCATGCTAATGTTTCAATAATAATTGTTATTTATTGTCACTACTTATTGATTTTCTGTCTAAACAATTCCTTGGCTACAATAAAACAACATGCGACAAGGCAAAATTAAGGCTTGTAAAACGTCTCCTGTTAAAAAAGGAATGATCAAAATCAGTTGACATTTTCAAATCTTCTAAATGTAATAATCAATATTTGATTTAGCAGCAACTCCTTGTTCAGCAGGATTAAATACTATTGTATGTTTTCATTTTCTTACTATTTAGTTTTTTTAATGTTGATTTTATTGCACTTTGTAGTCTCCTAATGTCTCACAAAAAGGAAATCCAATATTTGGATAATGTATTATGGGTTACATACTTACTTCTTGAGATTTATCATGTTATTTTCTATTTTTTTATTTCTCTTTTC